>JADRCH010000055.1:1158409-1246350 GCA_019843965.1 Rhynchomys soricoides | reverse complement strand
CTCTCTCTCTCTCTCTCTCTCTCTCTCTCTCTCTCTCTCTCTCTCTCGCTCTCTCTGCCTCATACTTGCATATCAAGATGTGAGCTCTCAGCTATTTCTTCAGCACCGTGCTGGCTGCTACGCACCCCTCCATGATGTTCATGGACACTTGCTCTCTAAAACTGTGAGTCTCAAATTAAACATGTTGTTTTACATATTTTCTTGGTCATGATGTTTTATCACAGAAAAAAGGGGGGGCCAACTAAGACAGCAATACCTAGGAGTAGAATATTGCTTAACTTGCTGTGTTTTGGAATGTGGAAGATTTTGAGACTTAGAACTAGGAAAACAGTTGAACTCTGTAAGCAATGTTTCAACTAATGTTAATGGGCTACTGTAGTAGGAGCTTGTATGTACTCACTTATAAGTAGAGACTAGCCATAAAGTACAGGATAACCATGTTACAATCCACAGACCCAAAGACCTCAAATAAGAAGGGCCCAAGGGAAGCTGGTTGAAGCTTTCTCAGAAGGGGAAACAAAATAGATATTGGAAGTAGAGGAATGGAGGGAACTAGTTGGGAGAGGGGATGGAGATGTGAGTGAAGCAGGGGATCAGGTATAAGGAAAGCATGAGAAAGAGCAAAATCAGTGGTGGGTGGTAGTAGGAGGCATCTCTAGGACGTGGCAGAGACCTGGGTGAGGTGGCGAAGGCAGGTGCCTATGGGGGTGACTCTAGCTGAGACTCATAGCAGTGGGGAATACAGATCCTGAAATGGCCACTTCCTGCAGCTAGGAAGTACTCCCACCACTGGACAGCAACCCACTGACAAAACCTTTGACCTAAAATGTGTCCTGCCTA
This sequence comes from Rhynchomys soricoides, assembly GCA_019843965.1. Taxonomy (NCBI): domain Eukaryota; kingdom Metazoa; phylum Chordata; class Mammalia; order Rodentia; family Muridae; genus Rhynchomys; species Rhynchomys soricoides. The sequence goes on along the minus strand of JADRCH010000055.1, from coordinate 1,245,510 downwards.
CAAGATGTGCAGGAAGAAAGATAAAGCAGAGACTGAGGGAATGGCCAGCCAATGACTAACCCAAACTGAGGCCCATCCCACAGGCAAGAACCAATCCCTGACACTATTAATGATACTTTGTTAAGCTTGCAGTCAGGATTCTAGCATAACTGTCCTTTGAGATTCTCCACCCAGCGGCTGACTGAAACCTCCAACCAAACATTAGATGGAGCTCAAGGAGTCCTATGGAAGAGTTGGGGAAAGGATTGAGGGACCAGAGTAGAGAAGGGACTCCACAGGAAGACCAACAGAGTCAACTAACCTGGACCCTTGGGGAATGAACCACCAACAAAAAGTGAACATGGGTGGACCTAGGCTCTGCCTCACATGTATGTAGCAGATGTGCAGCTTGGTCTTCATGCAGATTCCCCAACAATTGTAGTTGTTGCCCATTTCAGACTGTCTCTGAACTTGATGCCTGCCTGTGGATCTCCTTCTCCTAACTTGGTCACTTTGTCTGGCCTCAGTGAGAGAGGATGTCCCTAGTCCTGCAGTGACTGATTTGCTGTGTGTGTGTGTGTGTGTGTGTGTGTGTGTGTGCGCGTGTATGTGTGTGTGTGTGTGTGTGCGCGTGTATGTGTGTGTGTGTGTGTGTGTGTGTGTGAGAGAGAGAGAGAGAGAGAGAGAGAGAGAGAGAGAGAGAGAGACCCAGAGGAGTCTGCCCCTTCTCAGAGGAGAATGGGATGAGGGATGGGGGAAGGAGCTGTGAGAGGGAAGACTAGAAGGAGAAGGGGGCTGATATCATGATGTAAAGTGAATAAATTAATTAATTAATTAATTTTGGAAAGCAACTACAAAGGAAAGCTTATGTAAATGAGATTGAAGGAGGGGCCATTCTCCAATGGGCAGTCAAATGTGACAGTGATTTTTGCTTTATAATCATGAAGCATACCCAAGTAAAGGACTGGAATTTTCTGCAGGTAAGGACAGCAGCTGAGGCCAGGTGTGTGGTAGGGAAGTCCCTACATAAAGGCCCTGAGAGACTATTGCATAAAGCAGTGAAAGTGAAACCTGGATTGTACTGTAGACATCAAGATGTTGAAGATGCCAGAGTCATGGAGCAGCTGCCCAGGAGAACTGCAGACAGTAACTGGAACCAGCCCAAGAGAGAGAAGTGTGTGGTAGGCAGCAAAGCTGGAAGGGAAGAGCCACCTCAAACATCAGACATGGAACAAATGATTTCGAGTTTGCCACTCTGCATTTTGATCTTATTTTATCCAGTATTTCTTCCTTATACCCACGTCCCCATTTTGGTAATATATATTCTTTGTCATTGTATGTTAGACATAAGCAATCTGCTTTTTTATTTTTATTTTACCAGAGATTATGATTAAGTGATTTCTTTAATCTCAGAAAATACTTTAGAAACTGAAAGATTATAGTGACTCTTAAACTTGAACTAAACACATTTTATATTATGGTATTGCCAGAAAACTATGAGGTCCAGGGAGTGGAAGTTTGAAGTTTGAATGAGAATGGTCCCTATTGGCTCATATACTTGCCTCCTCCTCCGGTTAGTGGAACTATTTAGGAAGTATTAGGAGGTGTGGCCTTGTTGGAGGAGGTTTATTACTAGGGTCAGACTTTGAGGTTACAAGATTTGTAGCACTTAAACAGATCCCCCCCATATTTATCTCTTGTGATATGAGCTTTTGGCTACTGCTTCAGCACCATTCCTTCCATGATTGCCAAGGACTCTAGCACTCTAAACAATAAGTACCAAATTAAACATTTTCTTTTATAAGTTGCCTTGGTATGGTGATTTCACACAGCAATGAAAAGGTATCTAAAATAGGAGCTTTAAATGGGAGAAAGTTGCTCTTGGGGGGGGAAAACAGATTTAAGAACAGGAAGTATGATTCAATGGACAGTTAACCTCAAGTCTACCAGTATACATGTTCTGTGGCCTCTTTTTAAACAGATATTTTTGTAGTTGACAATCAGTTAGTGTAACTTATAACTCGACATTGGGTAATTTATAAAGATAATAAGCTCATTTTCTCAAAATTTCAACAGTGTGGTATTGTGGCGGCATCTTTTGGTGAGGCAGAGCAGGAAGCTAGCTAGGGAGAGCTCACCTTTACAACAAAGCCACTTCCAAGATGGTCACTAACCTAATAATTTATTAATCTACAAATAGATTAACCCATCCCTGAGGGTTCTGCTTTCTCAGAGGTCCTATTTCCAAATATCATTAACATCTGAATGTGGAAATTATGCCACAGTGCAAGGTGTTCGTGCTTCACACAAATAGGTAAGCCAGAAGACAAAGGCCTAAAACAACTTTGGAGGGCTTCAGTCTTGCTTCTGGCCTAGTCTTATCTCACTAAACAATAAATGATAAGAGGGTCTCTAACATAGCCTGTTGAGCTTCTGTCTCAGTTGTTAGCAGCTAGTAGAAATCCCCATCTCAAATAGCCCTGTATAGTAATAAAGTAAATTCTCTCTCTATAATAGGTTCTGAGGACTGGGTAATGCAGAAGAGGAGCAGGATCAGAACAATTCATATTATTCCTGTCTCACTATAGCAGTATTGGCTTCAACCACAGGTTAGTGGCAAGGTAGGCTGCAGCAACTGAGCAACTACAGGCCCAGGCATACATCTAAGACAGTGGCCTTTAACAGAACCCAGCAGTAGCATTTCTCAGGTGTCTGTCTGGAGTTTGTTCAATGGAAACCATAGTCTAAGCAGCCTCTGGAGGAGACCACAGTCACTCAAGAGTTCTTAGAATCCCCCCCCCCCCCCCCCGGCTGGGGCTAGGCATTTTGGTAAAAGCAGAGGAAGTCAGATAACAAGATCGGGATTCTGATCAGGAGAGTGTGGTCAAGGTAGTTGTTGCAGAAGTCAGCTATATTTATCTTCCCAGAGCTGTCTTGGACAAGTGACAGTGAACCCAAATGGTATGTAGCAACCAAGGTGAGGCAGGCAAGCATAGGAGATAATTTAACTTGGGATTTCCATTTGGTTTTGGGTTTTATGTGTGTGTGTGCACACACACGCACACACACACACACCTTGTATTAAATATGGTGTTATTACACAGTTTGTAACAACACACTATGTAACCTATCCCCTCTCTTTCACATACCATGAACACAAACCCTTCTTCAAACAGTGCACCTAGCAACCTCAGAACGCCTGGTCTTCCCATCGCCATCTTTGAACAATGCTATGAGTTTCTCCACCCATGGTAACAACCAAGTTGAAATAGTTTCTATTTGAGTGTATTCCGAACATATCTAGGTATGAATAATAGAAGGGTTGATCAGTTCTGATTTAGTTTGGGGTGCATGCACAGCAAGATAAAGCTATGTTCTTTAAGTAACATTTTAAGAAGAATCTCCTATTTTCCATCTTATGCCTATGGATAAGGGTACATGCATATGATTAAAATCAGAAGCACTATGGGAAGGGATATGTACAGTAGAGAAATGATTATATAATCTAATGAATCAAAATAGAGAACCACTCAAACTGCTTCCCTTAGTAACCAGCCCCTTCTTCCCTTAGACCCCATAAAAGGCAATGCAAGACCATAGCTTGGGTCTCACTCACGAGGCCCACCATCAGTCCTGATGCTATATTTCTGTGTAACTTGCACTATTGCAATGTACCAAATAGTTAACTTACTTTTGAAAATTTTTGAGTCCCTATTTTTAGCTCGCTGAATAAAAGACTAAGAACCTAGAAATGCCTGGTGAGCCAGGCAAAAGTCCAAAAGGTAAGAAAATAAAATTCTTTTTGTCTCATAACCATCAGGACATGAGAACACTCCTGTTCTCTTTTTCATTCTGATGAAAAATGGTTACTCTGTCTGATTGAATAGAACCATTAGACTGTAATCTGCCTACCCTACCAAATGAGGCTGGTTGTACTTGGACATTTGCTGCTAACTCTTTTGCTGGGGACAGAAATGGCAGCAAGATGGAGGAAACCCAACCACCAACGCGATAAAGTTCCCCTTCTTTTTTTTATATTATTCCACTTTCTGGACCAAAATCCAACTCTTGCAGCAAATGGAGATTTTTTTTCAAGCTTGTTTTTCCTTTTGGTTTCATTTATTCATATATGTGTGTGTACATATACATACATATATATATATATATATACATATATATATATATGTATATATATATATATATCAGAAATAATTGTCTAAGCTTTACTATTCTTAAAATTTAAACATTAAAGAGATGGACTTACGGCTCATACTATGTTTTATTTGAGTGATTCACAGCTCCATGAAGATGGTAAAACCACAAAATAAAGATAAGAATACCAGACTCATCCAATTTGAAAATCAATCTCTCTCTCTCTCCACCCCCCCCATGGGAACTAGACACTCTTCACTATGCTTGCTCAACTATCTGTTTTTAAAAATTTGCTGTCTACTATCACCAGTATGAATAACGTGTATCTTCCTTGTGTCTTAGCCTCTCATGAGTACTTTAAACATCTCATCACTAAACTTTGGGAGCTTCATCTTTTCCAACTAATGAAGTCTCTATACAAAGGACTCAAGGGCCCTGCCCTTTCTGTGATATAAATTGGGTTAATCCCCCACAGGCAATGTTCACCCCTAACTGAAGCAAGCATATGAAGCAAGTAATGGATTATTCTGACATCATTGCTTTCCCACATTCTGAGGAGTAAGAAGATAATTTTAGATCACGGCGCTTTCTTAACTCATTTGATTGATCATGTAACCTGCCATGACCCTTTTGTGATGAGGAGAAAAAGTATAATAAGCCATTATTCTTACCTATAGATACAACTTCTTCCCCAAGGCTCATTCAGGCAGTGACTTGGCACATGACTCATTGTCTTTCAGAGGAGACTCACCTGGCAGGAGACCAAATTCTTCAACTAAAGAACAGTCAAAAGCCAACACCTGTAACCAGGAGTACTCCAGCCAGGAAGAGGACATAAACTGTGGAGGGACTCAATGCAGTGGATTTGCAGAGTGAACATCCCTAGCTGGGCGTGATATGATGGCTGACACCCGTAATTTCAGCTTTCAGCAGGCTGAAGCAGGAGGATTTACTGAGTTTGAGATCAGCCTGGTTGATAAATTAGTGAGGTACTGGACAATGTGAAGGTCTCTCCCTCTCCTTCTCCCTCCCCCCTCACTCTTCCTCTTCATCTCCCTGCCCCCATCACTGTCCCTGTCCCTCTGGCTGTCCCTGTCCCTTGCCTTCTTCCTCCCTTTCCCCCTCCTCTTCTCCCTTCTCCTCTCCCTCTCCTTCCCTCTCCCCTCCTCCCCACTCATGAACAGTGACCATTCTTGAGTACCCCAACCCAAACTAGAAGACAGAATGTGGTCAGGACCTGGGAACTCTCCTGCCTCTTGGTCACTAGTCACTCCCTGCTTGCAAGAAAACCATCATCATCCTTACTTGCATCAGCAAAGAAGTGAGTTTTGCCTATTTTTGAATGTTGTGCAAATGGAATGATGTAGCATGTATGCTTTCATGTTGTCAAGTGATTTTTCCTGAGGAGACATAAAGAAACATTTTACCCATCCACCCCAGATAAGTCACTAGCAGGCTAAGAAAGGGTTCCATGCGCATCCAGCTTGGTGAAACAGTGTTTATTAGTTCTGTTTTTACAGGAATGTTGATATCTTCCCTAAACTTGTTAGGTGGGACTTTCAGCAGTTGATTGGTCCAGTGCATAGTGTTAGCATTTTGTCTAAACTCTGCCCCACAGTTACCTGGCAATAGCCAGGTATGCCTGACTCACTATAAAAGGAGCTGCTTGGCCCCTCTGCTCTCTCCCTCTTGCTTTTGACTTCCTGCTCCTTCTCTGTTCTATCATCCCTTCCCTCTCCCCTCTCCACATGCTTATGGTGGCCTCTGCTTCACTTTGCTTCTCTCCTCTCTCTCTCTGCCTTTACTACCCTCTTAACTCCTCTCCCCATGCCCTAAATAAACTCTTGTGGCTGGTCCCTCTGGGGGAAGGGATGTCTCAGCATGGACCTACCGAGTCACCCCCCTCACCACACTTCCATAAAGCATATTCCCCCTCTCCTTATCTTTTTATAAACACATCACCTAGTACCTTCAGAATGGAATTAACATTCTTTCAAAAAAATAACCAGAGTCTTCACCATCAAGGGCATGGTGAAAGAAGAGGCTGTCTCTTAACTAGGAAGAACCCCAAACCCCTGGCCTTCTAGAGTAGCTTTTCCAACATCCAGAACTTTGAGGAACAAGTTTCTGAAGTTTAACTTTTACCCTGGATGTGGCCATTTGTCATAGCATCTCAAGCCATTTTGATTCCAGAAGAGAAGCTTACAAAGCAGCTACATGGCCCAGCAACAGTTTCCTTAGATATGTTTTTACCAGCAGCTGGCATTAGGTTCTCTGCTTGTGCTGGCTATTCTGGAGGAAGACTGGAATCTCCCTAGAATCTTGTGCTGGTGAATGTAAGGTTCAATCCCTGTTCATGTTTTAGGCTGTATGGATAGTCTCTCTGGTGGCCTGTCTATTCAGGCCTTTTACCTTTATTGCTTTTAAATTAAGCAACAAACATTTTTGACTTGAATGTGTGTGTGTATGTGTGTGTGTGTGTGTGTGTGTGTGTGTGTGTGTGTGTATGTTGCCCCACATGTACCAACAGCAAGCACATGGAGGTCAGAGGACAACTAAAGGGATTCAGTTCTCTGGTTCCACCATGGGGATCCTGGACATTGAACTCAGCTTGGTGCAGTCACCATTTCATGCTGAACCATCTCACAGGCCAGCAAAGGTTTTATTAGATGAAATTGTAAGAGCAAACTACAATTTAAAATATCAAATGCAGCAGAGATTTTGGTCAGCACTGCTGCTGTGCATAGAAGCCAAGTGTGAGAACCATCCTGCAATCTGAGTCTTGGAGTTAATATTTCTAATTTTCCAGCATGGCAAATTTTAAGCGGAGTACAAACTATTTTTACCAAGTTGTTTTACCACTTGTATCTGCCAGCATATTTTGTAAATATGGACAGAATTATACCCCGGAGAACAAAAGGTCCTGGAAAGAACCTCACCTTCCACTGAACTTTCTGCAAAGACAGTTGTGGAGAGACTGGAATGTTACAAGACCAAAGCCTAATTACCATTTATCTTGGGCTATCCTTAGCTCCCTTAATAGCCATTCCTTGCACATCTCTTTCTGACCTATTAACCTGTGACTAAAAGGTGAAATCTTTTGGAATGTATTAACTATCAAGATACTAAATTCCACCAACCAAAAGTTTAGGAGTTTTGTCATATAGCATCTGAGACCCACAGCAGAAATTCTCCCGCTTTGGTGAAACTCCCCACAAAACACATCACATACAAACCTGATGTTTGCATTAGTGTACTTGAAAGTACCCTCACTGTAGCTTTCTCTGTACTGTAACTACAAATCATCCTGAAACTGCTGACCCTTTGAAACATGGAACCCAGGTAACCTGAATCTATGTTCTGGGCCATAGTCATTTATGTGTGGTTCCAGAATAAATTTTTCCTTTTCACCTTTGAAATAATAGCTGTGGGACCATGTTAATCCTCTACCCCATAAACACACAAATATTATAATAATTTAAAAAATTTATCATTCAGCCCTGTAATTGTAGATATTCAAATGGCTGAGGCAAAATGATCAAGGTCAGCTTGAGGAAATTAGTGAGACATTGCCTCAAAATTTAAAAAAGGCAGGTATGTGTGCGCACTCAAGTGTTAGAGAGCATTCCTTGCATACACAAAGCCCTGGGTTCAGTCTGTAAACAAAATAAATGTGAACACAAAATGCAGCAACTAAGTGACCCACAGAACCCAAAACTAAACAGAGCTGAAGTGAAAAAGAATCTATTCCAAGTCAGCAGAACATCCTTACAAATGGTAAAAGGCCCTCTTATTACAGAGACTTATTTCTTAGAAGATTCTTAGTTTTCCTCATTGATGTGTGAAGACTTATAAGTCTATCTATATTCCAGACACAAGTCTGAAATATATTCCCTATTCCTGGGCTTGGTTTATAATCTCTCTTATAGCATTGCCTCTGTCCTCAAAAGTTTTTTAGCTGAGTACATGGGATCCTCCCTTGTCCAAAGGCCTCACTGCTGAGCATCCTGCTGGAGATCTGCCCTCAGGCCAGGAAGATCACTTCCTGTTGTTCTCAGATGCTCTTTTTATCCTAGTCACTTGTAAACCCACAATCCACTGAAAACTCATTCTTCCTGGGAGGAGCCTCTAGGATCTTTAAGTTTGTTTTTATGAGAAAATATCCTTTTTGGCTCTAAACTGCAAAAGAATAAAGTTAGGAGAATCTCATTTTAACGACACGAGCAGCAGCACACTTCCTGGTGCTCGTTTCTCCTTAAACTGTACATTTTGTATTTGTCCTTGCTCAGCTTGCTGCTTCTCATTACATATCTGCATAAACGTGGTCACTAAGAACCAGGCAACACAGACAATACTAGGCTGTCATGCAATCTCTGCCAAGAGTCTGTAAGGGCTAGCAAATTGTGTACTGAAGGTTTGCAGAGCTTTCTAGAATCCATTATGGATTGAGGATACCTCTCTATCTTGTACTTTTCTTCTTAGTTACTTTTCTGAAAGCAAGCCTGAACATAAACATTTTGCTATTGTCTGGATCCAGGACTCCTTCCTGCAGTTCTGCATGAAGCCATGGGTCACCCGCCTACTATAGTCCCTGAAGACAATTGATGTTCTGGTCAGTCAGAATGTGACTGCATTGCCTCTGGCCAGGAACACTCCTCCTCTGGCCAGATTATTTACTCACTGGATAATAAAGCTGTCTTCTGCATAGGATAGGACGTTCCAACTCGGCTCTCAGCCAGCATAGACCTCAGCAGCTCAGTTGACTGTGTGTCCCTGAGGAATGAAGAGTAATTCTCAGAATTTGTCCCCTTTCTCCTTCCTTCTCAATGCTGGCTGGTGTATTCTGTATAATGATGCCCACCTTCTTTGTTATCCTGATGGATCTGGCCATCCTGGGGTTGTTGGAAATTACTTTTCCTTTGAAATGTGGTGACACTTTCTGCCTCGTTTTTCTTTTTATGTCAGTTATATGGAAACTTCAATGGCTTTACTGCGCAGCCATTTTGAACTGAAATAGCGCTGTTCATTTTAAAAAGTAGACTTGGCATTAAGCTTGGTGGTTGAAGTGGAAAATTCTGGTTTGTTGGTGACTCAATTGTGTCATGTGACTTTTTTAGAAGCTGTCTTATAGAGGATGTTTTGCTGAAGAAGACAACTGAGAGGATGTTTTATTGAGAACAGACACGTAGTGTTTTTCTGGAAGCTGTCTGGTGAAAAGGTAGATGATGTTTTGCTGGAGTGGACACTTGAGAGGACATGTGATATTTGGAAAGAGTATAAGTATAACCCAATAGACAGTCTTTGGCACTTTGGCATTGTTTTGCCTTATTGGTCTTCCTTGGGCTTCTCTGACACTGGTCTTCACTGATGACATTCTAGCATTGGTTCACCTTGCTGGTCTTTGTTGGGCTTTGCTGATGCTGATCTTCACTGACAGTGTCCTAGCATTGGTTCTTCTAGTTTTCTTCACTGATCTTTGCTTTTTGTGACTTTGTAGTGAGAAACACACCAAAGGACTTCTGGAGGTGTTCTGGCTGCTTCTTGCTGCTCCAGCAGACTTGTGTAGATCAGTAGAGCCTCAAAGTTTCTTCTGGATCAAGCCACTGATGCTAATTCCTGTTTGGTGTTTTGCTAGTAGACTAGACTGCAGACAGTGAAGATTGTAGTTGCCCCCAAGGAGCTACTTCTAAATAAGTCCACGTCCTTTTTGTCCTATTAGCCATATTCCTACCCTAGCTTTGATTGGTGGCCTATAAGGGAAGTTGAAGCATTTAAGAACATTTAATAAAGTAGGTTTTGAAAAATATAAGCCTACAAGTGGTGCTACCTGTAATCTCAGTACTGGGGAGCCTGAAGTAGAAAGATCATGGGTTTGACGCCAGCCTGAACTACATGGACAGACCCTTGTCTTCACAAAAAAAGAAAGTAGGTTTACTTTTAAGAAAATACTTCAGAATGTTAGGACCTTGTTGCTTTGTTTGAAGGCATGTTGTCTTAGTCACTGTTTCATTGCTGTGAAGAGACACCATGACCAAGGCAAAAACAGTAAGAGAAAATATTTAATTGGAGGCTTTACAGTTTCTGAGGTTTAGTCGATTATCATCATGGTAGGAAGCGTGGTGGCATGTAGGCATATGTTGGAGAAGTAGGTGAATATTGCATCCCAGTCTGAAGGCAGAGACTCTGAGCTTGGTTGGGCTTTTGAAACTTCTAAGTCCACCCCCAGTGACTCACTTCCTCCCACAAAACATTTCAAACAGTGCCACTCCCAGGTGACCAAGCACTCAAATCTATGAGCCTATGGTGACCATTTTCATTCAAACCACCACATTCTACAACTTGGCCCTTATAGGTTTGTAGCCATATCATGACACAAAACTACATTCAACCCAGCTTCAAAAGTTCCCATAGTCTATAACAGTCTCCACACTTAAAACAAAAAAACAAAACAAACAAACCAAAAAAAAAAAAAAAAAAAAAACCAAACCCAAAGTTCAAATTCTCTTCTGAGACTCATCACAGTCTTTTAATTGTAACTCCTATAAAATCAAAAAAGTAGATTACATACTTCCAACATACAATGGGACACTGAATATACAGTATCATTACCAAAGAACCATAGTGAGAAACTACTGGACCAAAGCAAGTCCAAAAACCAACAGGGCAAACTCTAAACTCTGCATCTCCACATCTGATGTCAAAGGACTCTTCAGATCTCCAAATCTTTCAGCTTTGTTGACTGTAACATACTTCTCTCTCTTGTGCTGAGTCCATGGGTCCTTGGCAGGTATCCCATGACTCTGGCATCCCCAGCATTTTGGGGTCTCTAAGGAAGTCTAGGTTTCACCTTCACAGCTTCACTCTATGGCCTCACTGAGCCTCCATGCAGGGACACCCTTGCCACTTACCTGGCCTCAGTGGCTTTACTTAGCCACAGAGGGAGATTTCATAACCACTTCCTTGCATCCTTGACTCTAAAGACAGAACCATGTGACCAAAACTGACAAATTGTTCTGTTTGCTCATCCTGGAACTTGGCCCCTCACTCAGATATATTTTCATCAGCTTTCTCTTTTAGATGGTGTCCTTCACTGCTTAAGCTTTTCTCTAATTTTTGTTCACAAGTTGGAAGCTTAGCTAGATGGGGTCTTGCCCTGAGATCACCACTGCCTTCACTCCAATTGTAATCAGTCTTCACTTTAAACTTACATCTCCTTGAGCATGGGGCTTAGCTCTATTACATGCTCAACTTGCTCTTTTTCATTATAGATCTACATAAAAGTGGCCACTAATAATCATTCAAAACATGAGGTGGGGGGTCTCTTAAAGTCTCTGCCAAAAGTCATTATCCAAAACTCTTACATTTAGTCTCAGACAGATTTTTTTTTTTATTTGACAAGGGCAAAAAGTAACCACATATCCTTTGCCAAAATATCACAAATGTCTCTAGGCTACTAGAATATCCTTTGCCACTGAAAAACTTTGAACTGAGCCCCTACACTTAAATTCCCCCTCAGTTCTGCCTTCCATGCTCCTACTAGTGTGGCTCATTAAACCAATATTAAACTATTCAATGGTTTTCCTGATTCAAAGTCCCAAAGTCCATATTCCACCAACAAGCAGCATGGTTAAGCCTGTCAAAGCAAAACCTGCTCCCTAGTGCCAACTTCTGTCTTGGCCACTGTACTTTTGCTGTGAAAAGACAGTATGACTAAGGCAAATGTAATAAACAAAACAAACAACAACAACCACAACAAAAACTATTTAATTGGGGACTTGCCTACAGTTCAGATGTTTAGTCCATTATGGCACAAAGCACGGTGTTATGCAGTCAGACACTGGAGTGGTAGCTGAGAACTACATCCTGATCCATAGGCAGAGAGAAACTCTGAGTTTGGCTTGGGCTATTGAAATTTAAGGGCCACCCACAGTGACACACTTTCTCCAATAAGGCCCCACCTCCTAAGTCTTTCAAATAAAGCCTCTGGTGACTACGATGTGGACAGTTTTGGGGGCCACTTGGCAAGAACCTGACATTTTGCCAAGGACAAAGAAACAGGCTCCAGGAAGGAATCTGACATTAGACCAAGGACAAGGAAGTAAGTTCAGGCAGGAATGTAATTTTAGGGTAAAACAAAGAAGTTCAGGCAGGAATCTGATTTTAGGGTAGAACAAAGAAGTAAGCTTCAGATATGAATATGGCATTGGGCTAGGTCAGGGAAGTAGGCTCAGATATCTCTGGTCATTCTGACAAGTCTTTAGAAACAGTGATCACTGGAGTGATCATGGGACTTTGTTTACTGCCTTATTTCTTCCTTGACTATTTGTGTTTTCTGTATTGCTTGTTCCTCAACCTAGAACTGGCCTTATTGCTTGCATGGAATTAAAATGGTATTAAAGCGGATTGGGAAATTTTTAACCCGCCTTCAGTCTCAGAATTGACTGAGGCCATGCTACAGTATTGTCTATTTGGCTCTTTCTTTTCAATCCTCATTTCTGTGCTGGAGAACCTGTTGACTGACTGAGAGGGCTTGGTCTGATGGCACCTCAACCTTGGAGGTCCAGTAAGCAGGGTACAGTAAAGGACACTGCAGGAACTGGAAGTGCACAGGAAAGTCAAGAAGATTTGGGTCAGCAGATTGGGCAAGCAATAAACCTTGTAGAAGGACAAGGTAATGGTAAAATGTGGTTTGTGTGTGTGTTTAGAGTTATGCTAAAATCTAGAGAAGCGAAGGTAATTCTCATAGGTGCTTTTAGTCTTTGGACCCTGACTAGAGGTAGTTTACATCCTAGACATGAGAGAGAATGGGTTTGAGAAAAGCAGTCCTCCCCAACTATCCTGGGATGCTTTGGTGAAAGAGAAGGAAAATGAACGGTAAGCTCTTTCAGAGCTGTCCTAGGGACAGGAGGAGGTCAGGAAATGTCCTGCTTCCTCTCTGGCTCCTACTGGATGAATACTTAGTTCTGGGTCTCTTAGGTAGGATATCTGGGTCCCTTTGGGATATTTTGTCCTCTTCCCTCTCAGTGTGTTGTATGTCCTTGGTGCACCAATCTGTCAGTTAATGTTTTTGTTTTGTTGCTTGAATGTTGCTCTGTGTTTCATGTTGAAAAGAAAAAATTGATTAAAACTATCTGCTGGTTGTTCAGCCCTTGATTTAATTTTAACTAGTTTCAAAAAAAAAAAAAAAGAAAAGAAAAGAAAAAGAAAAAAAGAAAGGAAAAGAAAAGCAGTCTCAGTTGGCCTTTGGAGCTCTGCACCTGTAGCTGTGAGTCAAGCACAGCTGGAGAAGCCCTGCCAGGGGCTGATTGTCTGCACAAGGTGCTCTTAAAGGGGCCAGCACCTTCTTGGCTTCCATGGTAAGAGAGATCATGGCTGTTTTTCCTAGAAAAATCTTTGTGACTGTGATTATTGGGTTCAGCAGGTAACAAGGTGCTCCTGTCTTGAAATTATAGCTAGAAAAAGTAAGAAAATTTGTCTAGACTAAATATATAAGATGTGTGTAGCTATTTTATTTTTGTTCCTGATTGGTTTTAAAGGTATAAATATGTTCTGCACGTGTTGGTTATAGATTACTGGCTTATAAATTATTGGGTATGATTAAAATTTTGTAACTTTGGTTACAAAATTTGTATACTTTGGTAACAGAAAGCTGGCTTAAAACTGGTAACTCAGGGTTGGAGTCATTCTAGACAGCAACATGTGACATGAGCCAACTCAGGGAAAAGGTCTCTAAAGATACATCAGACTTATAAAAGATAGGATTTAGGGCAGTGTCCCTTTGGTGAGGTATTAGAGGCTGCACCATCATGCATTCGTGTGCAGGAACTGGCAGTCAAATTTTGTAGCATGGGGGGGATTCATTTTAGAGAGACTGGATTGTTTGTTGGAGGTTGAGTTTTGCTTTCCAAAGTTGTGGCTACGCTCTGGTGTTGCAAGGGAAATTATAGTTAAACTGCCAGTGTTCCATTGGCTGCAGTTTGCAGTTCAATCACAGGCTCAGGATCCTAACTCACACATATTTATAATTAAGAAAAAATTTGGCAGGTAGAGATTGTTGCAAGATTTGTGAAGGCTATAGAACTTGTGGCTATGGCAGCCTGGCTTGCCTACTCCAGCTGCCATTCCAGGACATGCTTATAGAATTATGGATTTAGAGAATTGTTCTTATGCTATTCTTTGCATTCTGATGATTGTAAAAGGTTTGCATTTAATGTTCCTGCTTGCAATTTTGGAGAATCCATGAAGCGATATCATTGGAAAATTTTGCCTCAAGGAACGGCTAATAGCCCTACATTATGTAAAAAATTTGTTGCTGCTTCAATACAAGAAGTTAGGATTTTGAATCTTTCAGTGTATATTATTCATTATATGGATGGATATTTTATTAGCTCATCCTCTGAGGGACTTTTACTACAAGGCTTTGCTCTTCTTATACAACGAGCTTTAAAATATTAGGGAGCAGTTGTTGCTCCAGAAAAGATTCAAAGGCAATATCTTTTTCAATATTAGGGACATCAATTAAATCCTAAACAAATTGTGGCACAGAAAATTCAAGTAAAAAAAAAAAGATAATTTACTTTAAATGATTTTCAAAAGTTGTTAGGCGATATTAATTGGCTAAGACCTCATCTTAAGCTTACCACAGGAGAATTTGTGTTTGGTGTTCTCAAAGGGGGTGCAAATCCTAATTCCCCTCAACAATTAACTGAAGAGGGACTAATAGTTTTGCAGAAAGTAGAAGAAGCTATTAGCCAACAACAGATACATTGCATTATTGCTACTCATATGCCCACAGCAGTTCTTTGGCAAAAGAGACCATTAATGTAGATTCATCTTTCTTCATCACCAAGTAAAGGTTTAACACCCTATTATGAAGCTGTTGCTGTATTAATACAGAATTGTAGGACAGAATCACTATAATATTTTGGGAAAGGACCTGATAAACTATTTATTCCTTATTCCAAACAGCAATTAAATTGGTTATTGTAAA
The DNA here is from genome assembly GCA_019843965.1 of Rhynchomys soricoides. Classification (NCBI taxonomy): domain Eukaryota; kingdom Metazoa; phylum Chordata; class Mammalia; order Rodentia; family Muridae; genus Rhynchomys; species Rhynchomys soricoides. The sequence continues at coordinate 1,230,389 of JADRCH010000055.1, read as the reverse complement.
ATACTGATATTTGACCTATTGCACGTGTAAACATTTCAGGGAAAATTGATAATCATTATCCAAAAGATAAGTTGTTGCAATTTGCCTTTATGCATGCTTTTGTATTTCTTGTAAATTTACGCATGCAGCCCATAGAGAATGCTCTTACTGTATTTATAGATGGCTCATCTAATGGGAAGGCAGCATATGTGCTTGGATCACATGTTCATTCTCTTGAGTTTCCCCCTGCTTCAGCACAAGTAATTGAACTACATGCTGTAGCTGCTGTTTTTGAAATGCTGAAAAATCAAGCTTTTAATTTATATACTGATAGCCAATATATAGCTCATGGTTTACAATTACTTGAAACTGTTCCTTTTTTAGATACTGCTAATTCTCAAATTTTGCAATTATTTATGCAAATACAACTCAATTTAAGAGAACGTACAGTTCCTTATTTTATAGGACATTTAAGAGCTCATACTGGATTGCCTGGACTCCTTAGTGAGGGCATTGCCACAGCAGATTTGTATACCAAGAAGGTTATAGGCCTTACACAGGAACAATTGGCCAAACCCATTCTTTACATCATCAAAATAGTAATAGCTTGAGACAACAATTTGGTATTTCTAGAGAATATGCATCTCAAATTGTAAAGACTTATCCTGAATGTCCTCAATTTCTTCCTGTATCACATAATGGTGTTAATTCTCGAGGACTTATACTTAATTAATTATGGCAAATGGATGTTACTCATATTTCTGATTTTGGAAAATTAAAATATGTACATGTGAATATTGACATCTTTTTAGGCTTTCTAGTTGCAACTGCTTTAACAGGAGAAGCAACTAAAAATATAATTAGTCATTGCCTGCATAGTTTTTCTATACTGGGTGTTCCCAATCAGATTAAAACAGATAATGGAACTGGCTATTGTAGGCATGCATTTGAGACTTTCTATCAAAAATTTAATATTACCCATATTATTTGGACTTATTATAACTCTCAAAGAACAAGGTATTGTGGAACTTTAAAATAATATCTTCATAAAATAAAAAAGGGGGAGTTATATCCCTGTACACAACAAAATTATTTAAATCATGTTCTTTTTATTTTAAAATTGTTTTAAATTTGGATGCCAAAGAATTCTCTGCTAAGTGTCTATGGCACCCTACAGCTAGGCATACAGCTAGGTGAAATGGAAGGATCCACTTACAAGCATATGGCATGATCCCAATCAGGTATTTAATATGGGGAAGAGGGCATGTTTGTGGTTTTTTTCTGCAGGATACTGAAGGAGCGTGCTAGCTGCCAGAGTGATTGGTGTGACATGCTGATGCTGGGACAAAGAATGAAGCTGACCTGTGAACTTGCTGAGTACCATGACAATGGTGATTGAGAAGCTGTATTGGACATATGTTCCTGACCCACCTTTGCTTGCCTATATCCCAGATTGGACACACTGCCTTCTTTCAAGCTTTTAGGCCTTGTCATACAGAGAACAAAGAGACTAAGGAAACTACCTTCAAAAAATTAATCAAAAAGAGAACTTATAATGACTCCTCTCTTTCCTTTAATGAGACCAGTTATTCTGACTCAATCATGGACTGGAATAAAAATCAATCCAATATTGGAAATGACAGTGTTCATTTGGAAGGCTGGCTCTGGACATTTTCAGAGACATATTTGGAAGTTAGCTTCAGTTCTGTGATGTTATGTTAGTAAGAGATAAAGTTGGGACAGGATCTGGACTTCGAACAAGCGTTAGTGCATGTGTTAAGGCTCCCAATCTTTTACTAGTTGGTCATGTGAAAATTACTTTTGTTTCTTCTACAGTATTCACTGTAAGTTGTATTGATTATACTCTTTCTAATTGTGTTAGTATGTTGAAACTTGGCATGTCTGTTATGGTGGTCTATCAACCAGTTTTTGTTCTATTGCCTGTGAGTATTACAGGACCTTGGTATGCTGAAAAAGGCTTGCAAGTACTGAAAGAAGTGAGCCAGGCTTTAAGCAGAAGCTAGAGGGTAGTGGGCTTGATTATTGCTGGTATAGCAGCTTTAATTACGTTAATAGCTAGCACCACTGCTTCTTCAATTGCTTTGACACAAGAAGTTAAGACAGCTACTTTTGTTTATCATTTAGCAAAAAATGTTAATAATGTTCTGAGCATTCAAGAGGATTTAGATAGGCATTTAGAACAACAGATTGATGCTCTACTATTTAAATTATTGGAGAGGAAGTTCAGAGTTTAAGAGTAAGAAGCCATCTCGTGTGTCATGCCAAATACCAGTAAGATTTGTGTTATTTCTGAAATTTATAATGTAAGTCATTATAATTGGAAAAAATTCAAAGTTACTTGCAGGGTATTTGGCATAATTCTAATACCCCTGGATGTTTTAACTTTGCATACTGAGATTATGAATTTAAAGAATGCTGCTCCACTGAGTGTTGATGCTGTTGATATTTCTGGTAATGTTGTCCATGGCCTGAGATCAAGCTTCAAGAATGGCATGTATAGCTTGATCATGCTAGCCCTTCTTGTCCTGGGAATACTTTTATTCCTGCCCATTGTGATAAATCTTGCCTTTAACAACATCAACATGTTGGTGGCCAAAGTACATGGCTTGAAGCTAAGAATGGACCCCAAAAAGAGTTATTAATTTAACAGGCTGGCAGTCAGAGACAGGTAAGTTCTAACAGAGTCTTACCAACCTAAGACAGAAGTGCATTGCCTTTGATAATGTATATTCCATGACAGTTAAGGAAGGAATTCTTGTCAGAACAACCTAAGACAGACAGTCTTGTTATTGAAATAAAAAGAGGGGAGATGTGGAGAGCTTATGGGGCCACTTGACAAGAACCTGACATTCTACCAAGGACAAAGAAACAGGCTCCAGGCAGAAATCTGATATTAGGCCAAGGACAAGAAAGTAAGTTCAGGCAAGAATCCAATTTTAGGGTAGAACAAAGAGGTATGCTTCAGGCATGAATATGGCATTGGGCTAGGTCAGGAAGTAGGCTCAGATATCTCTGGTCATCCTGACAAGCCTTTAGAAACAGTGATCATGGGACTTTGTTTACTGCCTTGTTTGTTCCTTGACTATTTGTGTTTATTGTATTGCCTGTTCCTCAATAAAACTGATCTTATTGCTTGCATGTAATTAAAATGGTATAAAAGAGGATTGGGAAAAATTTAACCTGCCTTCAGAATCAGAATTGACTGAGGCCATGCTGCAGTATTGTTTAATTGTCTCTTTCTTTTCAATCCTCACTCCTGCACTGGAGAACCTGTTGACTGACTGAGCAGGCTTGGTTACTATGTGAGGTTGTGGAGGCCATTCTCATTCAAATCACCACAGTGACTTTCTCCTATAATGAAAGACAAGTTTTATCAAGCTTGCTTACAAGAAGGAACTAAAAATTAACTGGGTTGAGGCAGGATAGAAAGGCAGGAAAAATTCTGAAGCCATGAGAAGGGAAAGAAGCCCCTCACTCCAATGTCTGGTTGAAGCCTCTCCCAGAACTCCAAAAACTAGCAATGTTTGCTTCATGCCCTTTAAAGTAAATGGACATATCCTAACCCCTGTAAAAACCTAGGGGCTCCTGATTTTATTTTACCACACTGTAATTCCAGTCAATCCCAGCATAACTCTAGAAACTCAACTGCCAAAAGGAGCTATAAAAATAAAGGCAGGGAGGGTTGCTTGTAAACTGGTTAAACAAAAAAAATTCCAAAATCTTTCAAACTCCTATAATCTTTAAGATTCCTAGACACGAACACCAGATGTTGAAGGAGACTGGGCTTGGAGACACTACATCTATACTCTCAGTTTTGTCTTCTTCCTGAAATTCTCCTGCTTAAAATCTATTTAAAATTTTCTTACAATAAACTCCATCTCTGCTTCACACTGGTTCATCCTGAAATTTTTCTCTCTGGGGAAGATAAGGATTCACTCTACTAGAATACCCTACCCTAAGATATCAAGGGAACTCCTTGAACTGTTACTGGGGCAATATGGGGCCACATCTTCACCCTCACAGACAAAGTCCAAGAGTAGTCTGTGCTGCCCCAGCACAAAAGCAAGAGAACTTCCCTGGGATGATTTCCAGCCCCCATCACAACCATGTTACCTGGATCTTCCCAGTCAGCAGCACAGCTTCCTTGTAAGTTAGAGGAAGGGACAAGGTAGCTTGAGTACTGAGAGGATGGAGAAGCATTGCCAGGTGGCTGATGAAATCTTAGAGCTGTGTGATAGCAAGATTTCATGGGACCAATAAAACAGGGAGGGAAGGTTATCAGTACCTATCAAACCAGGTAGTACCTACACAGCCAAGCACTGCTAACTGAGAGTTGCTTCATTAAAATGGTATGTTCATATGTCAGCTTTGAAAATTTTCCTCTCTTGTGCTAGAAACATGAGAAATCAGAACAGAGCTGGAAAACCAAATACAAGGACAAAAGAGAAACGTGAACCCTGTTTGGGGAAAACTTTGATCCATTTCAGGACTTCCCCATCTCTCCTCTGCCTTAAATGAATAACTCTCCCCACCAAGAAACTTTGCCCCCAAGACAAGCCACCCAGGACCCAGCCATGCCACTCCCTGAGATGCCTGGCTTGCCACTTCAGTGTGTACTTTGGCAGGATACTAAACCTACCATAATTCTTGACTTTATCGCTGTTCGGAATTCTTTTTGATAGAAACAGGAACCAAAAAATCCAAACCTCCCAGAATTCAGAATAGACTTTCAGTTCCTTCCTCTAAGAAGAGTATACAGTCAAGGTTAAAAAAAGCTGATTTGGCCACACAGATTCAGTCTTAGCATTTTCCTTCTCAAATTGTATCAACAGTCATGTTTTATATTTGTCCATGTTTTTTTCCTCTTATTTAAGTGCATTTGCATGTGTATGGGTGCCTGTGTATGCATGAGTGCATGTGGATGGATGGATGTGTATGTGTGGGTGCATGTGTATGTGTGAGTGCGTGTGCATGTGTGAATGCATGTGTATGTATGAGTGCATGTTCATGTGTGAGGATCCTTTTGTTTGAGTGCATGTGTATGTGTGTGAATGCATGTACATGTGTGAGTGCATGTATATGAGTACATGTGCATGTGCAAGTGTGAGTACACATGGAAGCAAAGCTCTCACTTGAACCTAGAGTATGAAATTCAGCTAGTCTAGTTAGCCAGCTTGCTCTAGGGATCACATCTCCACCTTCAAACACTGGGATCATAAACAAACCAATATTCCTATGCAGCATTTGTGTGGGTGTGGGAAATCTGAACTCTGCTCCTTACACTTGTGGAGCATGCACTTTACCCACTGAACCATCTCCTCTGCCCCAGGAGGCATTCTTTTTAATAGAATTCAGCTTTAATAAGTTTACCACAGCATATACATAACATTTGAAGTAATATAAAATCTGAGTTGAGGCTTATTGGTAAAACTCAACACAGCAGGAAAATCTAAGTACAGAAAAAAAGTTGGATAACCACTGGTTGAACAACTTCAAATTTCACTTATTATTTTTTTTTTCTTTGTGTGTAGAACCACATGAAATTCTGGGTTTGTTGAAAATATCTATTGACGTTCAATGTATAGTGGATGTTATATGGTTTCATTGCTGTGAAGAGACACCAACCATGACCATGGCAACTCTTATAAAGGATAACATTTCATGAGTTTCAATATAAAGGAAAACTGACTTACAGTTTCAGAGGTTCAGTCCATTATGGTCAAGGCAAGAAGCATGGTGGCATGCAGGCAGACATGGTGCTGGAGGAGCCAAGAGTTCTACATCTTGATCTGCAGGCAGCAGAAGCAGACTGTCCCACTGGCATGGCTTGAGCATATATAAAACCTCAGAACCTAGCTCCACAGTGACACACTTCCTCCCAAAATGTCACATCTATACCAACAGGGCCACACTTCCTAATAGAGCCACTCCCTGTGGGCCTACAGGGGCCAGTTACATGCAAACTACAACAGTGAACATCCTTGTTTCTTCTTCTAATGGAGAATTTAATGACATTTATTTTTAAAGAGTCTCTGATGATGAAGATATCTTGAGTGGTTATTACACCAACACATTTACTATGCATCTGTGTGCTGGGCATTGTGAATACAAAGACATGCAAAAAATGACTATAGTCTCTAGGAAGTCCACAGCTCATGTGACAATACTTAAAAGAATAAAAATATAAATGATTAAAAAGTGTAAATGATGGTTAAGACTATGCATTTTCTTTTCCTAAGCATTTCTTTTGCTTTTAGGAACATGCTAAAGAGATTCTAAATTTTATGGGCAATAATTTCCAAGAAAATATTTAAAAAGAGACTAGATGTTGGCTGAAGTGGGAAGGCACCTATACTTCTGCCACTCAAAGGAATAAAACTACTGCAGTGATAAAGTCAACTTGAGATCAAAGCAACAGAAATGTGTGTGTGTGTGTGTGTGTGTGTGTGTGTGTGTGTCTATATGTGTCTGTGTGAATAGGATAAAATAATATTGGATAGTTGGTAAACAGTAATAGAGTAAATGCCTCATAACTGACATTAAAATAAATATCAGATGAACTAAGGGTTAAATCTAAAAGATGACTAGAAATGTTTTCTGACCTACACACACACACACACACACACACAACAACAACAACAACGAATGAAATAATAAATAGAGAACACGGGCAAATATTTATGTAATCTTTGATGTGGCCTTTTATATTTAAAGATTTACCTATATTTTTACTCCTGTGTGTGCATTTGAGTGAGTGTATGCTGTTTGTGTAGGCATCCAGAGGCCAGCTGGAAGAGAATGTCGGAGCTCCTGAAGCTAGGCTTACAGTGGTTGTGAGCTGCCCAATGGGGTGCTGTAGGAACTAAATTCATGTTCTCTGAAAAACCAGCAAGTGCTCTTTAATGCTGAGACACCTCTCCTGTCCCTCTTATGTGGCCTTTGACTCAAGCTAGTTAAAGAAAATCTGATTTGACCTCACAATGAAAGATAAGTTTTAAGTATCAAGAAACCTAGATATTCTTAATATGTGCCAGAATAGGCAGATGGGTGGTTTGCTGGGGCTAAGAGTTAGGTAGAAAAGGACTAAACAGGGGAAGGGAGGAATTGTCTGAGTGACAAATGCTGAAGGTAGGTTCTGTTGGTGTAGTCATAGGCACAGACATTTGTTATCACTCACGGGACTTTATGCTTTGGAAGGCTGTGTTTTATTATACATTATTCAGTTGAGTATTTAAAGCTCTCTGAAAATAACTAAAAGGCAAACTAAAAGGGAAGACACTCATGCCATCTGAGACCGAGGTACAGAGCCTTGTGACTAATAAGAACATAGAGAGCCCATGTGTAAGATGGGCCAAGTACATAAACAACAAAACCCCAAAACTGACCAGGAACAATAATCACATGATAACAGAGTAGACACCATTGATGGTTGCACTGTGCAAGCAGACATGCAGATGTCAGCACCATCCTGTTGGTGGAGAAGAAAACAAAGCATCTGTCTTGCTGGTAAGTGGGGAGTTTAGTTTTGTGAGTGATGTTTTGGTGTCACACAACACACAAATGAATAATGTTCAAATTTGAAGTATTGCCAAGTTCATAGACTCTATATCCTTGAGTCTCCATCTCAACTTTGCTCTGTGACTCCATAGCCTAAGCTTCTGATCTCCTTTAATTCCTCTCTTCCTTCCCAATTCCCCTGGGCTCCCCCTCTTCCTCCACCACATTCCACATCTCTGCCTCTCACTCCTTCTGTAATTTTTCCTTGTGATTCCTCCCACACTGTCAGCTCAGCCGTCTGATGTTGAGTTTACTGTTTCTGATGTCAGATTGGCTGGTAGGTGGACAGTCTAGGATGTCCTCTTTCCCCTGGTGGTAGGGGTGGGGAGATAGAAGACATGGGACCAACTTGTTCTCATCATCTGGGAGGCTAGCCTGGCTCCTTCAGATGATGACAAGGGGACTAGCCCTGGTGTGAAAGCATGAGTGTGTCTCTGTTTGCTCTTATAGTATGAAGCTTTAGGCATTTTCCCTAAAAGCCCTTTCAACAGAACCTTCATTGCTCAATGTGGCAATGTTGGGAGGAAGCCTCAGGCAATGCTCAACTTGGGGGCAGAGTCCTCAGGAATGAGTTTGAGCCATCAACCTAGGTTTTCTCTCTCCTTTGCTACCTTTGCACTTTCTCTTTCCTTGTGGTTTGAAGCAGAACAAAGCCCTCAACCAGATGTGACCAACTTAGTTTAGACCTTCCAACCTTCCATAAAAATATGTCAAAATAAATCTTTATTCTTTATAATTTAAACATTGTCAAGGTTTTTTTTTTTTTTTTTTTTTTGTAGTGATGATCACTAGCCATTGAACCACCTGGTTCTTATGAAATGGTTTAGCCTATCCACTTTTGTGTGATGGCTGAGACACATAGCCAGTGCTTGCTTGAGCAGTGGAAGACCAACTTAATGTCTTGATGAGAGAGAAGACTGGGGGCAGGTTTGGGAATCTGTCATACCACATCCTTCATAATATACACTAAAACCCACCAAGTACCCAAATGAGGAATGATCCAATCAAATCTAGTGCAGCCACACAGTAGACAGCAGATTGCAGAAGGGCATCTAGTGAAGTGTAGATACTTAATGAAAAAGCAAAACAAGATGTACTGCAGGGAGAAGCATTAGAGCCATGACAGAAAGACAAATTAAAAATGTTCTCCCCTTCCCCACATCTGATAGAAAGGTCGTAAGAAATGCACCGCCTGACCACCCCCCCCCCCCCCCGCTCTTCTAAACTTTGGACAGAGCCAGAAGGAACTATATATTGTCTGTAATTAAAGTACAAGTGGGTCTGATCACGGCTCTGCTCGGTCACCTGTTACTGGGCTGACAATAGGTAAATTACTAAAACTCATCAAGCCTGATGTGTCTAGAAGGGGTAATTAGAATAATACCTGACTTGGAAAGTTGCATGAACACTGAATGACATATTTGTGTGGAGAGCTGTGTGCACTGCAGGACACAAAACTGCTTAATAGATGTTAGAAAATAAGTCATGATTTCTATAAACAGAGAAAAGTAACAATCAGTATTTTATTATGTTAACTTATGTGTGTGTTTATGCACACACATGTGTGGGTATGTGCATTTCACAGTGTATGTGTAAAGGTCAAAGCACAACTTCAGAGTTTGGTTCCCTCGTTCCACAGTGTGGGTTCTGGGGATCAGACTCAAGCCATTAGGCTTGGAGACAAGCACCCTCACTAGCTAGGCCATTTCACCTGCCCTTGGTATATTTTTTTTTCTTATAAGGACTACATTCAATTGGAGCTGGCTTACAGGTTCAGAAGTTCAGTCCATTATCAAGGTGGGAAACATGGCAGTATTCAGGCAGGAACGCTGGCCTGGTAGAGGAACTGAGAGTTCTACATCTTGTTCTTGATATATTTTTTAACCCATAGTTTGAAGGCTGTAAATTTATAACAGCATTTGAATCCATTGATCAAGGAGCCAACAATATGACAGGGGTGGTTATAGCAGTGGTTTCAGTTAGGCTTCTATTTTACTAATCCCATCAACACCATTGTGACAGATATTCTAGCAGAACCTCTCATTAAGACACCATGAGAAGCATTTATCAAACCAACAGGTGACATATGATGAACAAATGATCCAAAACCCTGCCAGGGATTCTGCTTCTGGTTAGAGGAACCAATCGTCTGAGGCAGCACTGCAAAGCTGAAGCAAAGCCAAGCCTGGTCAACTGTAGTCGAGAAATCAGTAATTTGGGTAGCCTAATGGTTCTTGTTTTGTTTTGTTTTGTTTTGTTTTTCTTTTTTTGAGAGAGGGACTCATTATGTAATGCTGGCCAGCCTGAACTAACTATATATAGTTATATATAGACCAGTCTGACTGTGAACTCACAGAGTGCTGCCTGCCTCTTCCTTCTGAGTACTGGGATTAAGGTGTGTGCTAACCATACCTAGCAGTCTGACATTAAACATTCTCAATTAATAACAACATTCACCACTTCTTTCCATTTAATTTTGGCTCTGTGAATCCTTGTTCAGGCACCAATTAAGTTGTCTGAATATTCATAGGGAGACGAAAACAAAAGTCTATTCACCCTAGTCTATACACTCACAACAATTTATCCTAATGAGCCAATGACTTTACTGGGGTTACTTACAGGAGTATGTTAAAGATTACCTACAGGAGCATGTGAGACTCAAAGACAGCAATATCACCAAAAAGCCCAGCCCAGCATGGATGACATTCATAAAGAATGCATCCCTGTGTTTCTCATAGGACTTTCAGATAGCTCAGCAGGCTGAAACATCTTCACTCTGTAGCACTCACTACTACTCATATAACTTTGAGAGGGGCCTGTGAATCTCATAAGTTTCAGGAGCCTCTTGAGACTTGTAAGTTGTGAGTACTTCCTGAGGAGCTTCCCTCCAGGAGAGAGTGTTTCATTCTGGAGGAAATGGCTACACAGCACTGACACTAGGCCTTGATCCATGGGGTGGGGGTCAGGCATTGGGAGGCAGGATTGAGAATTTGGTGATTCACCTACCATCTCTGCAGTTAAATGGGCCTGTCTGCACTGCTGCATGCCTCTAACCTTAACATTTTTTCGCACTGGGCTTCCCTCCTACGTGCACCCTGTAAGTGAGCACTGTGGACCCACATAGTCACAGAATCTCTCCTCTCAAAGTTATGGTCACAAGTTCTTGAATTAGTGTTGGTCTGTAGTGTGGAAAGCTAGATGGCAACTTTGTTGGAGCTGGGAGCTTGAGTAATCACAGCTGCTTGTTCCCCAACAGTCCTCATAGATGTCACCCCCATCTTCAACGGATCACTCAGATCTCCTGAGTCTAACCAGAGCAGGAGACCATGACTGCTGCCACTTCAGGTAGGTCTGCAGACTACACTGGTGCTGTACCAGGGTTGATGTCTCCTGCTGTCTTCCAGGGTGGTGTTCAATAAACTAGATGCTCCTGCTGGTCTCAGAACAAAATGGTCTTCATTTATCCTGTGTTACAGTTTGAATGAAAATGGCCCCCATAAGCCCATAGGAAGTGGCATTATTAGGATCTGTGGCCTTGTTGGAGAAAGTATGGCCTTACTGGAGGAAATGTGTCACTGGGTGAAGGGAGGATGAGGGAATGGAGGAGCTTCAAGGTTTCAGAAACTCAAGCCAGTCCCAGTGTGTCACTCTTTCTGATGCCTGCCAATCTCACACCTCAACTCAGAACTCTCAACTACCTCTCCACCACCATGTTTGCCTGCCTGCCACCATGCTTCTCATCATGATGAGAATGAACTAAACCTGTTACCTGTAAGACAGCCCCAGTTAAATGATTTCATTTATAAGAGTTGCCATGGTCATGGTGTTTCTTCCCAGCAGTAGAACTTTGACTAAGACACCGTGATCTGGAGAACTGAGGGGGAAAATGGCATGAGCCATACAAAAAAACCAAAAAACCAAAAAAACAAAAAAACCTAAATCCCAGTTATAACAGTGCTTGGTGGCACAGCTTGTATTCAAATAACCCTGAAGAAGGCATCAAGATGGCAGGAGCAAGGTGAACCACTGTCAGTTACCTGTGGAATCCAGAACCAATGTCCTCTCTTGACTTTTTCGTACAGAGCTGCATATAGCTTCTTAGCCTAAGTTTAATATATCATTTGCCATGTTTTCCACAGCATTCTTCTAAAACAGAGACTGTGAAGTAGGTGGTGTCTCCAATATTATTCAGTAAACTGCCTGCAAAACAGCCCATGGTGGTCCTGAGTATATTCCTAATGATGCCCTTTTCTGGGTTCTGCTGTCTGTACAGCAGTATGACCAACACATCAAAACTGCCTTCCTATTCCTGCCCCAGGAAAGGCTCAGTGCTCTGTTTCTTTCTTTACCTCCTCCAGGGTACTAATTAGCTATGATAAAATTGGTAAGGACAGAGAGAAGCTCCCAGACTCTACTCTCAGCAGTAGTCAGTGGCTGGGCAGGATTTTTTTTTCTACTAAGTTTAGAAATGCCCATGTCTTCAGCAGCTCAAATAATTACAAGTTCTCCAAGGTATGTTCCTCCTCTAGCTCCCTGTCAGGTGGCTTAGAACAGGACGCAGAGTCATCATGAGGTGCCCAGCCCCCGCTCCTCCCTGACATCAGATTGTCTCTTGCTCCCTCCTGGAAGGACACCATCTGCCACAACTGTCTCCTCCATCTGTGTCGCCTTTTGCTTAAGGGACTTCCACTGGAAGTCTGGAAATAGCTTCCTCATTTCAATCATCCTCACAGCCCTTGTGGGCTTTGTGTCTCAGTGACAGACCATCTCAGGTTCCCACTGGGCTGTATGTCTACAGTGCTGGTGGCTGCTGCTAGGGTAATGTACCTTTGTTCATTTCATAGTCACTGCTGAGCTACCTATAGACAGTGAGCCAAGCTATGGATGGTAGAATCTGATGGAGGCAGTCAAACACAGTTCTTGGAGAACAGGCTTGGAGGGAGACTTTGGGGCTGCTCAGACAAGCTACTTGGAGATGCTGATGAACCATATCTTTATACAAAGCCAATCTGGATCTACCTCTGGTTATAATAGGCCTTAATACTATTCCTTTGGGCAGTTCAGAAAGCTAATCTTCCTTCAATACTTGTTCTTCCAAATTTTACTCAGAAAGCAACAGCTGGAATCCTCATTAGCATCCTGATTTCATGTTTTCTGGGATGAAGCCACTTCCCAGCTTCAGTCACTGTGGTGTTGGTCAGCTTCCAGCTCTCTAGTGACCTGGTAGAGTGATTTCACCATCACTTAACATTGCTCTCTCATATTTGAAGTAAAAGGATTAGATCCACAGAGAGGAGGGAAGACTGGCCTCAGAAGTGGTTCAACCCCAGCTTAGCATCATTCTCCTGATGGCAGAATTGGTCAATACTGACCCAGCTTCCTCCTCACCTGGGCAGAAAAGTTCATAAAAGAAAATTCACTGGAAGATGGAAGAGGGATGAATGAGAACAAAGGGCATGCCATGCATGGAAACATGCACATGTAACTGTTCTCTGAAGCCTGTGTCAGCTTTGATACAAAAGGGAATTTGGAGTTATCAAACCTGAGTTTGCAGCAGTGAAGCAGGGGTGATACCAAGAGCATGGCAGTCTTAAGCATTGTATGGTGACAAATGTGATGACCACCAGTACTCAGCATGCAAAGACAAGAGAATTACCGATTCTGAGGCCAACCAGAGCTATGTAATCCTGGGGTGTAGATCAGTAGTAGAGTCTTTTTCTAGAATACAAGACCAGAGTCCCTTCTCCATTATGAGAAAAAGCAGAAAAATAAAATTGGAGTGTGTACATGCCTCAAATGCTCTCTAGCCTCAGTTTCCTTGTGTGTAACAGGATTGTTTGTATAATGATCAAGTGAGATGGCACACATGAATTCTTTTGAAAATACCAAAGATGGTGCAAATCAAAATGTAGGGGATGTTCTTGTTATTATAGTGGTAGATAGTGCATCCTGTGACATGGGAGGCCAGGGCCCAATACCCTGATGGGGAAACAAGCTATCCTGTCTATAGTCATACCACTCTGAGCACAATGGATCTCGTCAGAATGAAAGGAACCATCTTGGAATGTTCTTAGTGTGACTATGACTCCTGTTCATCTCCCTGGGCACATCACTGCATAAATCTTAGAATCCCAGCAGTGTAGATAGATGAGATGGGCCTTCTCAGTCCATTTCATCATTGGGCACTGTAGAAATATTGAACTATCTACTGTCCCAAGATGTGCCCAGACATTGGTAGCCAGATGAATGCACCTTACCTCAGTTATCAAACTAGTGAGTTTTTACTTGTCCTTTAGCTCAGATGCCTGGTGATTTTTGAAGTTTGAATTTGAATTGTCCCCAGGAGCTCATGTATGAAGGTTTGCTCCCAAGATGTTGGCACTTTTTTCAGGGCTATGGAACCCCTAGGAGGTAAGGCTCTACTGAGCAGGAAAAGAGCAAGGCCTTTGAAGGTTGTACTCTCCTAGTTCCTGTCCACAAACTACTTCATGGTCTGCTGTGATGTGAACAAGGGCTACCACATTCTCCTGCCACCATGAACACAACGTTCCACCATGACTTTCCTGCCATAATGGACGGAAACTTTCTAATACCATGAGCCCAAATAAATCTCTTCTCCTTTACGTTTTTCTGTCAAGAATTGAGGTCATGGCAGAATATAACTAGTATGGTGACAAGGAAGTTAGAAATCATTAGGTCGCCGGGCAGTGGTGGTACACGCCTTTAATCCCAGCACTGGGGAGGCAGGGGCAGGCAGATTTCTGAGGTTGAGGCCAGCCTGGTCTACAGAGTGAGTTCCAGGACAGCCAGGGCTATACAGAGAAACCCTGTTCAAAAAAAAAAAAAAAAACAAAACAAAACAAAGAAAGAAAGAAAGAAAGAAAGAAAGAAAGAAAAGAAATCATCAGGTCTTCATAAGTGTCCTGGTTGGTGTTCTGATCAGATGAACACTTAGGCTTCTGGGGAATAAATAACCTAGTCAGCCACAGTGGCGCTCTGCTCACTGCCTGTCAGACAGGATGGGGAAGGTGTTACTTCCAACCTTTGCCCAGGTCTCTTGACACATAAATCATCTGCCCCATTCCTCCTCCACTAGCATCTTCCACTTTTGTTCCCCATGCAGAACTCAAGTATTTCTCATTATAATCAATGACCTGTTCTAGTTTCTGACTGAGAATAGGCAGAACTTGTGTCTGGCTACATTCTTGTAAGAAGCTAATTTGGGAATTGTAGAATCAAGTATATCATTCTCTCTGCTCACACATCAGACAGATGGTCAGAAAGCCATCTAAAGTGAGCCAGAATACTTAAGCGATCTTGTCACTGCTGGGATCTCCACTGAGTGCACATTAGGAACTTACACAAGCAGTTGTAAAACCCATGGAAGTATCCTGAGAATTCTCTTAGAAGATAATAAAAGCATGTAACAAAGGAAAGTATCTTGTAGATATGTCTGAAAGCCCATGTTTAGTATCTATCTAGATATTCCCACAGATAGACTCGTGCTTCCAATGAAGAATGCTCACACTCAAGCCTGCCAGCTCAGAGATAGGGTGGGCACTCTCCCATTGGGGAATGGACTGAGGTATGGGAAGCCAAACTCCTGTATCAATGATAGCTGTTGGCAAAGGTGCCCCCCAATGGAGAGATGGCCCTCTGGTAGTCAATAGCTTTGTGGCCAGCCTGGGCTCTACAGTTTAAAATTCTTAATGAGCCAGAGTGAATATTAGAATCGAAGCAAAGAAGAGGCTGTGGATTCAATTCATGGACTCTTAAGATGCCCTACAGTTGTCCACAGAGAGCTTGTCTGGGGGAGGAGGCTGCTGGACTGGTGGGTTCTCAGTAACATGGAAGCCAATTTGAGATAAAGAATCCCTTCATGTCTCTAGATGCCATGGAGAAGAAATTAGCTGTCCTGGAGGGCCCATCCAAGTTTTACCTGCAGAATCTGGAGATTTGTGTCACTGAGTTTCAGAGGGCTTGGTTGTTGAGGACCATGTATCTGAACATGCTGTGAACACATTGTCAGTTCTGCAAGCATAGAGGTTTCCCTTGTGAAGTGGGATGTGCTCAGTAAGCATTTAACTGAAACAACCACAGTCACAGAGTCCCTCTCCAGAGCTTCTTCACTCAACATGTCCCTTGTGCTTCTGTTTTACACAGCTTCTTGCCAAAATTTTATTGTATGGAATATGCCAACTATTTCTTTAGGTTATTTTTAGTTTATTAAGGAATTTACTTCCTTCTTAATTTTTTTTTTTTTTTTTGTGGCAAGGTCTCAATGAAACACAGGCTGGTTTCAAACTCTGCTCTGTAGCTGCAAATGACCTTGAACTCCTGATCTGTCTGCATTAGTCCCTCAGCTGCTGGAATGACAGGCTTGCATCCCTAACCAGTCTCTCAGAAATGATGGTATACTTATGACTAACAGACTATTGAAACAGTAGATCCCCCCCCCCCCAAAAAAAAAAATGAACCACCCCCTCCCATGGAATCTTATGTCAGGAGAAGAAAGGGGTTGAAGTTGGGAGCCAGACAGAGAAGATAGTGTCTCCTAGAAAGGATGTCTCACACTTCTAAGATCTCATTAACTCCTTTACAGGAAGAGGCTGTAGCCCAGACAGCAATGGGTCAGGGATGGCAGGACTATACTTAAACCTAGATTGCTTACTTGTGCCTGTTCCCAGCTCTATATTTAAACTTTACTCTCAGTTCATAGCCCTGAAGTTGGGCTGGAATGGGGGTTGTCACTGGGCCCCTTTGTCCTTCTTCCCAATTTGGCTACACTGAATAAATATCCTTTTACTGACTTTGAAACTATTAATTTGGTTGTTTAAATGGACTTCTCAAGGATGTCACCCAGTGACATACAGACTCCAACAAACTGACACTGCCCAGTCCTTCTCACACTGTTCTACCAACTGGGACCAAGCATTCAAATATTTGTGCCCAGGAGGACCATTATTATTCAAACAACTTCAGTGACAGCTACTAAATAATCTGGAATATTTCTGCATTCCACACAAATGATGAATTTTTGTTTTTAACTAGCATATCTTGCTACTTCAGGCCTCTTACTCTTTCTGGCTAAGGACCCCTTTTAAAAATTAAATATTAATTTTGCAAATTGAAAAATTGGCAAGAATAGTCTTATGTTTCACAAAGAAAGTTTTCTTTAAAATATTTTAAATTTATTTTTGACAATTTCAAACATACAGATAATGTATCTTGATCATAAATCCTGGTCTCAGGTCAACCTCTACTCCACTGATGGACGGATTGAGTACCTTGCAATCTTTTACCATTGGTCGGGACCCATCTTATCTTGGGCTTTTGGAATTCCCAAGACTTGGTAAGCCATAAAGTTAGATGAAGACAAGTTTAGTCCTAGAGCAAAAAGAAGCCTTCTTGCAGGGTGCTAAGCTGCTCCCACAAGGCATCGTTGGAGATCCCAGAGGCCAAGGACCACCAGGGTTATGTGGAAGTGGTTGCAACTCAGTTATGGCCTGGTTCAACTCTGGCTGATCCCCACAGGGCTCCTACTTGATCCCCATAAGGCCCTTTGCTTGTGGTGGTGGAGGTGCTGACCCTACAGGAAGCACTATGGATCCTGAGCTCAACTCCAATTGCAGCACCATCTGCTTCTGGAAGCCCTTACACCTCTTGGGCAACTTTATTCTTCTCTTTCTCTACAATGTCACAGGCTCTGTGCTCACTGCTGCCTCTTTGGTCTCCTTGGACTCTAGGAGATTCTCCACTCCCCTTCAGTTCTCCATTCTCCCATCTGTCCTTGTTGAGTTCAAGAGATTTTCCACTTTGGAATCCAAAGTCAGGACGAGACATATGCTATGGTTTTCTTTATTCTCTATCTCATTTCTCCCCTGGGACTATAGGCCCAGGAAGTGTGGCTGACAAGAGGGATGAAAGACAAAGGAGATGGTGATACTGGGTAAGAGTGTTGGCTTCTGTCTCAAATTCATCATCCCTGCGCTTATCTGAAGCACTTCTGTTCTGAATGGAGGTGCAAGGCCTAGCATCTGCTGCCTTTTCACACTAGCTCACCTGTTGGTCATCAGTCCCTCATCAAAAGCATTGATACCTTTCCAGTCCTAATTGCAGGGCATGGAACACATGGATTATGAGAGTCACATTCTGGGGTGAGCACTTGCTTTGCTTCTTTACAGATAAGGATATTGGGATGCAGAGAGAACACACTGCAAGATTAAACTGGGTGAGTTGTAAAGATCATGCCCTGAATCTGAATCTACTGCTTCCTAAAGTCTTTAGAAAAGATGGCAAGGAACCAGGCTTCCTCAGAATGGGGGCCAAAACAGAGGCTAAGCAGAAGCAGAAGGGCATGATTAATGAGACTCCTATGTCTGAGGGGTGGGTAACAGATCCTGTGTATAAATCGCAGGAAGACCCTGCATGTCATATTGATCAAGTCAAGTGATCAACTTGATTGGATGGAAGGAAGAAAGGAAAAGATTGGGATGACCCAAAGGCAGCCTCAAGGGATAGTGCTAGAGAGCTCATTCAGGCAGCCTCAGAAGGGTTCCTGAAGGCTCTTTTCTGACCCACTCTTTCAGCCAGAGCCTATTTGCTTCAAGCTCTTTCAGGGATGTGGACCTGGTGGTAACACAGTCCCAGGCCAGTACACCTCCACACATACACATTAAGAGGTTCTTGATCTCAAAAGCATTGAGAGATATAGGTAGCCACTAGCTCCTGTAATGAAATGAACCTAGGGATTCTGGATGTAGCTATGCTCATAAGCAAAAGCTTGGAGTCACCATAAATCATTCATGTCAGAGGAGGCAAGATGATCCTTGCCACAGATTTAAAGGGAAGTCTGTCCAGTGCAATGGGAAGGAAGGGACTCCCACAGACACTGATGCTCCAGCCATGAGCAGTGAGGAAGAGTCACTAGAAGGAGACCCTGCAGTCTGAGATCAGCCTAGGCTGTGTGAGGTACTCTTTGTGTGTGAAGGATGGCCCATAACCATCCCAAGCCAAGCCCCTACCTTCCCTACATATGCATCATCTTGCTGTTCCACCTCCTCCCTGGGGCTCCCAGCCTCAGCACCCTGACATTGTGTTGGTGGATCCCTGGTCCTCTCTTCCATCCTTATGGCCTTATCCTGAGTCCATTTATCTTTCTACTCCTTCTTAACGTACCACCCACCATGTGAGGCCCCAGAGCCTGTTTCTTGGCCTGTTTCTGACCTAGGGACCAGCAAAGCAAGACTTCATTAGCCTCTGTGTCTCACTTACTCATCTATAAAGTAGGAAAGCAGTAGAACTTTTCCTTTGGGATGTTTGAGGGCTAGATAAGCTACCATAGGCAGAGTGGACGTGCTGGTACCTAGCCAGAGATAGGAGCTGATTATGACAGCTCCTATTACAGATAGTGGAACTGACTAGGTGCTCTGAGCAGGGCATCACAGTCAAGGTATTGCTTTACTGTTTCTTTGGTATTGTATTTGGGAATGAATTGGACCAATGGTCCTGGGATAGTTAATCTTCATTGTCAAGTTGACCAGATCTTGAACACTTAGAGAATACATCCTGGATATGCCTTTCAGGACAATTCATCCTGAAAATGGGTGGTTGGGGACCTAGACTAAATAAGGGGGTAAAGAAGAAAACCAGATGAGCTACATTGCTCACCTTCCTCTGCCTTTTGGACTACCAAGTGTGAGGAGTCTGAGCCATGCACTCCCACTGCCATGAATTCTGTCATTCCTTCCCCAGCAGTGTGGACTCTAACTCTCCAGCATGGGGCAGAAGAAACCCTTTCTCCCATGGTTGTTTTGTCAGGTATTGGTCACAGTAGTAAGAAAAGTAAGTGATACAGGATCCGAGACTAAACAGAGGATTGCCATAGAATAGCAATGGATGGTACTCTTAAGTGCAAAGGGAAAGGGCCGTGAGGGTAATGGCAGCTGGAGTGAGAAGAGCCAATATACTGGGTACATTCTTGGGAGTTGATGGCCAGACGGCAGTGAGGGAGCCTAGGAGGGGTGAGCTGGGAACTCTGGCACCTTGTCTCAGATGAGTAAGGCTTGGATGGCTTGAAACAAAAAAGCTTCTGTAGGAGTCTACTGGCTATGTGGGATGTTCATGACTTCTTGTCGTAAGTAGCCAGAGAGGGGCCATGGACACTCAGACTGAGAGCCTGAAGAGAGGATGCAGGTGGGGGGCCTAAGGAGTGTCCCATCATAGTAACTGAAGATAAGGGGAAGTTTGTGGTCCCTGAGGGAAATGGTCAGTGAGAAGAGGTGACCAAGGACTGAATGTGGCAGGACAGAAGGATAAGATGGTGGTATCAAAGCTTCAGAGGTATCGGCAGAGCCATTAGCTTGTCACTAATTTTATGAGTGCCTGCTGGTGACAGGCTAGCCCAAGTTGAGAGAGGCCTGGGAAGAGATGTACAGATGACACTGGCAGATTTCAGGGATTCTGCAAAACACAGAAGCTGGGTCATAGCTCACAGGATGGGGCTCACTTCAGTCTCCTGGAGGCCAACAGCTGGCATGAATAGTCACTCGTGGAGAGCCATCTGCAGCACAGCCCCCGAACTCAGTCAAAATAAAATCTGCACTGAAGGCAGGAGGTTGTTAAATTAAGTAGGTGGCAGACACTATTCGATGACACTCCATCTCAATGACAGCTTAGCATGCTGCCCAAGTGGGATAAGCAGGTGGCCGAGAGAATTCAGGCCAAGGAGTTGGGTTTCTATCCAACATCAACCTCTGCAGCAACTCAAGGCATGAAAGGGACCCACTTTCTACTTCTGCCAACCCCAAGGGCCAAGAAAAGGCCATGGTCAGTGTGTGGTAAATGTTCACAATAAATGTACTGAATAGATATTGCAGGCAAAAACAATGCTACCCTTTTCCTTTCAGTTGCCCAAGGCTTGCTATGTGGAAGGTTTGTTTGTTTTTTGTTTTTTGTTTTCAAATCTATGACTTTGAGTGAACATTGCCTCCAGTTTCTGAATTCTGCCACTTGTCAGTGTCACCCATTGGACTTGCTTGTAAACTTCAAGAATCCATGGAAGAACAGTTCCTGAAAATGCACTAAAGAGGTGCAGGGCAGGAGTTGTCAGGTACATCCCCTGGATCACCCCACAGAGGGCAAGCAAGAAGTGTAAGTTGAACAAATTCTGCATGCCTCAAACTCCAGTTTGGGGACGAGTTACTAGCACCAGTCCTCAGTTTCAGGAAGCACAAGCTGAGAGTTTCAGATCTCCATCTGCAGTGCTCTCTGGTGACTTCCTTGTTATCTACACAGGGAACTTTCCCTGAAGCACAGCTTTGCCCTCCTACTCTATGTGCTGAGAAAAAACACAAACCACTGCAGTGAGTGGATTTCACGACACCCCAACAAGACATTTTGTGGTTCCATCATGGGGGAGACCTTGATTTAGAATACCTAACATTGCATGTTGGATACTAGTAAAATGTTGAGAAACTGTGATCATTCATTCATTCATTCATTCATTTTACCAATCATTTGTTTAATCTCTAATCCCATAAATGTTATTGAAAACTGTGGATGTTTTAAGAATCAGAATAGAAATGTATTAAATTTTAGGTGTTGTGATAAACACCACAATTGAGGCTTCCTGTGAAAGAAGGGGTTTATCTTGATTTGTAGTTCTAGAGAGATGAGTCAATCATGGCAGGGAAGCATGGCTAAAAATGACAGCATGGGGACAGCAGCAGGAAGCCAGCTGATTCCATGTTCCACTGCAAACACAAGTTGAAGAGCACAAACAGAAAGTAGGGTAAAGCTATACATTTTTTTAAAGCCCATGGTGATGGACTTCCTTTAGCAAGGCTTTTCTTCCTCACCACCTGTCCAGACAGTGCCACTAACTGGGGACCAAGTGTTTAAATGCCTGAGCCTATGTGGGACTTTTCTCATTCCAAGTACCACAGGAAGTGAACAAAGAAAATTACCTGTTAGAAGTGAGATGGAGTCAGGTAATGTGTGTGTGTGTGTGCGTGCACGTGTGTAGCATGTGACGAACATGTGTGTATAGCATGTGAGCACCATCAGAACATAGACAACAAAAATGAGTAGTGCTAAGTGGGCTCTAAACACTATGATAACACATTCATTTCACTTTCCCAACAGCTCTAAGAAGTAAAACTTACTATTATCCAACTTTACAGTTGAGGAAACATCCTCAGGAGCTAAATGGCTTGCCCCAGGTCACAGATCACAGTCAGGAGAGCCAAGGATTTGAACTCAGTTTGAGCTAACTCTTCATACATGTTCTTTCTTATTTTCTACAGAATCTAATGGTCATAGCAACTTGAGACATAGCATTTGTGCTGTGGAAGAAATACCTTCATTGGCCAGGGTAGTAGCTATAATGCCAAATAGCTGCAGACTTGTCATGGACACTGTTACCTTCCCACCACCATACTATGTGTTGAGGTTGAGTTTAGTGTTTGGTTTTTGAAACCTACTTCATCCTCACTGAGTACCTTCCTGATAGATGAAGATGCAATCCTTTCCCTAGACAGAAAATTCCCTGAGAGCTGAACTGGGGCTCTTTGGCCCTTCTTGTGCAGTATCCAATGGTGAACTGAGTGAATGGTACCAAGAGGCATACCAGTTGGACGTGACTATTAACAGTTCAGGGTGTTAAGATCTCAGGGTGTTAAGCTTACAGTTGGAGAATTCTATGAACTAATGTCATTTATATGGAGAGTTTTTCTGCAGAGTTGGTAATTGCTGCTAATAAATCCAGAATGACAACTGATTTCTCTGCAGATGAAGGAGAGATGTTTTTCCTGAGTATCTATAATAGATCCAATAACAGGAAGTGGTTTTATTTCAGAGTGGGAGGGCCTACAAATTAGAGAGCTAAACACAAGAGAAGCAGCCTTGAGATACAGCAAGACACTTTGCTGGAAGTATTCAGGCATAAAGCAGTGTATTGGAAGGGATGTCCCCATAGAATGCAAAACTGAACAAAATGTCCTACTCTTTTAGCTGAACTGAGCCTATGGTTCCACAGGCATTTTGCTGCCTTTCTCAGGGCCCAAGAATGGCCTAAGTGCAAGCTTAGCACCACATGCTTCTTGTCTGTAAACAAGTGTACCCTGACTAGCAGGACATTGTGATCACACTAATTATCATTCATGGGATCAGAAAGGGGGTGTATATTTTTAACCAGGCACACTCTTAAGTATTTTACATATTCTAAAATATTTAATTCAGAAAACCAAATGCTGTGGCTTTTTATTTTTTATTTGTTTTGTTTTGGTTTGCACTGTTATGAGCAAAATAGTTTACAGAAACAACTAAAGGGAGAAAAGATTTCTTTTGGCTCATGGTTTAGGGTATTCCAGTTGATTGTGGCAGGGCTGAACAGCTCAGGTGGCCAACAGTAGCAGAAGCTATGGCAGTGGAATGGCTGGGTACATCATGGAAGACAAAGAAGCACAGAGAGTGCAGAAACCAGAGGCTGGGTACAGCCTTCACAAGTCTGGTGACTTTCTTCTAGGTCTTAGCCAGGACCTCACATCATAAATGTTCCAATCTTTTTAAATAGTGCCATCAGCTGAGGACCAACCATTCAAACCACAAGCCTATGGGTACATTTTGTGTTTAAACCATAACATATCTGGAATGTCCCCAAAGGCCCATGAATTAAGGGATTGGTAATTGTACTTATAATTCTACTGGGAGAAGGTAGGACTTGTGGGCCTCATGGGAGGAAGCTAGGTTATTGGAGATATGCCTGTGAAGGAAATGTTGAATGCTGGTCCCTCTTTTTCCTATCTTTCTGGCTTCCTGACCATCATGATGTAAGCAACTTCTTATACCATATGCTCTACGCATTATGTGCCTCCTCACCACAAGACCAAAGACATCAAGGCCAACATGTCATAGACTTAAACCTTGAAAACTGAGCCAAAATAAGTGTTTTTTAAAAAAGTTATTGTATGTTATTATCTCAGGCATTTTGTTACAGCAACAGAAAGCTGACTGCATGCCAGCAATGAAATCCACATTACTAGGATTTCTATTAGTTAGAAATGGGGAAAAATAAGTCATAGAAAACATCAGAAGTTTCCTGGGGTACAGAACTAGTAAGTATGAAATCAGGAACTTGCATTCTGAGAGAACTATGCCCTTGACCTCTGAGGTTCAGAAAGTGCCATAATGTGCATAGTGACAAGGATGAGCATGTTTGTTGTCATGTGGAACTTTAAAAAGAAAATATCCAAGCCCATTGCATCTACCAGAGCATCCGGTTTCTTTGCTCGATGGGCATTTCACCATGATCAGTTCTAGATATTAATTTGTGATCAGCAGCGGTTGACAGACCTTATCTGGAGATGAGGGTGTTCCTGGGGGCAGAGGGAATGAAGTCACAGTGGGGGCAAGCTAAAGCTTGCTCTAAGCAGCTCACAAGTGTTAATTGCACACATCCTTTTTCAATTCAGTGACCAGTGACTTCCTGTTGATAGCTGGAAATAGGCCATAGAGAAAAGATTCAAATAAAAAAATTTGGCAAGTACTATAAACAGTAATATAATCAAGAAAGAGTTTTCTCAAGTTGTGGTAAATGAGGCTGTCATACACAACCACGTCAAGTTTTCATCTCAGCTTGGGTTGTCTGAGGAAAGAGCTTTCTTCTTCTGGTACTTCCTGAGACATTTTCTCTCTTCTAGTGCCCTGGAGAGTCACTTATCTTGTCAGGCAAAGGATGGCATGCTTCCCAGTTAAGGGCAGCATCCTGCTCATTTCAGCAAAACTTGGAGGCTTTTTCTAGAGATGACCTTTTTACAATTGCAAAGGAGCCCAAGGGGTATAATCAAACTGGTCCCAGGGCAATGACTCTAGAGCATTGGTTTCCAATTCTAGATCTCCTGGGTGAACTTGAGCAAGCTAACAACCCACTCTGGGTCAATCATTGCCCAACAGAGCATGGATACCAGCATTCATTAGATACATCAGAGAGCTTACAAACTAAGGTATGTTAGATCGAACAGTCTGATTGTGTTAAGAGTCACCTGTTAAAGTCAAATTAGGAGGTTTTTTCAGTCAAGGAATTGGAGATCTGTTGGTGGTACATGCCATACAAGGGAGGAAGGGAGTGATGGGCCTGTAGGACAGGAAGAGGATGAAGAAGGAACAGTAAGAGAAACCATGAAAAGGTAACATGGATGGATGATTCTTTTTCTGTGTCATCTTGATTGGGCTGAGAGACATCAGATAATTGGCTATAAATTCTTTCTAGGTCTGAATGTGAGGCTATTTTTGGAATCAGTGGTGTGCGTGATGAATATTCACCTCACCAATGTAGCTAGGCATCATCCAAACTGGGAGGGCCATAACGGAGGAAGAATGATTGCAGCCTCTCTTGTGGACTCAAACATCTATCTCCTGATGTTGAACAGTGGTGCTCCTAGTTTTCAGGACCTTGCCTCAGTCTGATAATTATACCATCAGCTCCCTGCTTCTTAGGTCTTAGGACTTAGATTGAGCCTGTAGTTTGAAGGTTGAGGGAATTCTTGATTAATATAATCATGCATGTCAGTTTCTACAATAAATCCCCTTTTATGTAACTATACCTGGGTTTCTATCTATTTATCTATAATTCTGTAGCTCTATCATCTATCATATGTCTTATCATATTTATTCTATATATCCATAACCTATCTTGTTATGCCTGTATATTATTTATATCTATAATTCTCATCATTTATCATCTATAATATATGTATATGCATTATCTCTGTAACATCATATTTACTATTTTATCCTTCCTTCCTATCTATCTATCTATCTATCTATCATCTACCTTCTACTAATTCACTTCTGTGTAGAACCCTGATTAGTATACATAGTTTATGAGACTGGTGATAAGAACGATTACAATTTGGGCTGATCAACCCAAATTTTCACTTTATCCCACTATGACTGATTTATTTACTTAGATTTCTTGATCAAATAATCATACATGCTTACTCCATATAATAAATGTACAACTGTACTGGTCCAGGGTCTGTCCTATTCCACCTGCCCTTACCATCCTCTGTTTTATGGAGACAAAATTGCATTGCCCAACATCTGGGTATAACTGAACAATGAGAACAATGAGCATGAGATCACAAGTTGGGAGGAAAGAGATCCAATATAAAGAGACCCAATAGCATCTTCATCCTTTCTCTGGTTCCTGTGGATGCTCTACTGCTCCTGTCTCTGTTTCTGTCTCTATTTCTGTGTCTCTCTGTCTCTGTCTCTCTCTGTGTGCCTGTCTGACTGATTGTGTGTGTGTGTGTGTGTGTGTGTGTTTCACAATTCCACTGAATTTCCACACCATTAGAACTATCTCCTTGTCTTAGTTAAGGTTTTACTGCTGTGAACAGACACTGTGACCAAGGCAACTCATAAAAACAACATTTAGTTGGGGCTGGCTTACAGGTTCAGAGATTCAGTCCAATATCACAAGGGCGGGAGCATGGCAACATCCAGGCAGACATGGTGCAGGAAGAGCTGAGAGCTCTACATCTTCATTTGAAGGCTGCTAGAAAAGTACTGACTTCCAGGCAGCTAGGGTGGGGGTGTTAAGCCCACACTCATGGTGACATGCCTACTCCAACAAGGCACAACCCTTAATAGTGCCACTCTCTGGGCCAAGGGCCAAGCATATACAAACCATCACACTCCTCTTATTGTTATTCTGTTCCAAGGAAGTAGCGTAGCAGATTTCCATCATCTTTGCCTCACAGCTCTTCCACCCCTGGTAACAACATTGTGTTACAAGTTCTTCAAATGAATGCACTAATCAGAGTTCTCCAGAGAACTAGAACCAAAATATTGGATATTTATTATAGGTTAATGTATTAGGCAGGCTTAACAATATGGTATGGGTTGTCCAACAATAACTGTTTTCACAGTGGAGAGGCTGAGAACCTAGAACCTGTGCAGTCTAAAAGATTATTGTCTCAGCAGCCCTGACCTTGTGAGAGCTCTCAAACTCAAGTGTTTTAGTTGCTTCAAGAGAGTGGAAAGAAAGAGCAGTGTGCCAGCATATACAAATTCCTTTGCATCTTTGAGCATCTACCCCTTCCATAGCTCCTTGATCCTCAAAATACCTTTGTAAAGAGAATTCTGTTCACCCTCACACTATCTACCACATGTCCTGGGGGAACAGTTACCACGACATAAAGACAAGCAAATCTCTTGTTTGGGCAGCTAGTTCAGTGTAAAGTTTCAACCCAACAAGTCTCAACTTGATGTTCATAGTATAGAAAGCTGTAGAAAACCAAATGCTGTCCCTTCCGGTTAATTATATCTGATCATGACAGATACCAACTCTGAACTGGAGGAATAGCTCTTGAAGACATGCAGCTCATCAGAGAGATGGGAAAACCATGCTTCTTTTAGGAGCTGTTCAGAGGCTGCTGATGGAACACTGAACACTGAAGCAGGCCAGTGTCAGCAAGGACACCCCAGTGTCCCCAGTAGAGACACTCCAAATCCTTGTGTGTCTTGCTTTTCTTTTCTAGTAATTCATATCAAAGCCTTTTTTCTTTACTTGCAGAAGTATTTTGTAAATTTGCTGTGGCACGCTGACTTGCCAGCCTCATCATCTTTGTCCTTGGGGGCCATTATAAAGGGTTACTGGAAACATAGACACTGTGAAACCACCACAGTCATCAGATAAGGGAGAGGCCATTGAATAACTAAGAGGCGGAGTGCAAATATGCTAGACAAAGGCATGATTCATTTCCAGTGGGAAATGGAACTGGAAGGCTAGCTCAAGATCTCATTACGTTACTCAGAATGAAGCACAATTTTAAATTTATGAATTGTTTATTTCTGAGATTTTTCCACTTAATATTTTCATATTGCAGTTGACTGCGGGGCACCAAAACTGTGGAGAGGGAAACCTTGACTGAGTGGGCTGACTGTATGCATTAGCATACTGATTCATTTTTTCTCCCACGCCCATCTCTTCAACAGTTCCCAACTGTCCTGCAGACAGAAAGCACAAAGCCTGTCACTAACAGCTCTTAGCCAGTGGCTTTTAAGAGTGACTCAAGGATCCACACACCAACCTCACCTGGGAGTTTTTGAGAAGCTCAAACCCTCCAGTTCCAGGCTACTCTACTCAGAAATCCTAGGATGGGAACCTGCAGCTGGCATACTAACAAATCTTTGAGAAGACTCAGGTGCATTATACTGAGTCTGAAACACCTTAGCCTAGATCAGTGGTTCTCAACCTTCCTAACGCTGTGACCCTTTAATTCAGTTCCTCATGTCGTAGTGACCCCCAACCATAAATTATCTTTGTTGCTTCTTCATAGCTGTAATTTTGCTGCTGTTATGAATTGTAATGTAAATATCTGATAGGCAGGATATCGGATATGTGACCCCTATGAAACAGTCATTGGATCCCTGGAGGGGTTGAGACCTACAAGTTGAGAACCACTGGCCTAGATTTTTTTTCCTTACCTACTGTGATTTCCAGAATGGCCAGCTGTACTTTTCTCCTCTCTGAAACATAGGTGTGACTTTACTTTCTCGCTCCTTGGGTATCTCAGAACTGAAATTCCTACCATGTTGTAAGACATAAGACTATTCTGTCTTCTTGCCCCTCCCAGTTCTGAAAAGTTACCAGAGAGAGGCTTGTCTGAGCATGCACTATGAGCCCATATTCATTGATTATGCACACACAGAAGTGGAGGACCCACTTAAATTAGATACAAAGCATGATTTGGGAAAAAGATTATTTTATGATTTTGCTGTGGAAATGACTATAATGATATGTTTGCAATTATTAGTCTTGATTCTCTTCTCTTATCAGATAAAGATTTGGGGGAGAAAGATATATGCCCTGGCAGATAGAGGCATGGGGGTGTTTCTCCTCCAGGATACTTTCTGTGCTGTATGGGTATATACCTGTTATTTGAGGTGGGATGGGTAGGTGGTAGAAATTTAGAAACTGAAAAGGGTAATACTTTTTTTTTAAATGTAACAAATAGATCTTCCCTCTTCACAGTGCTGCCAAACAGTCTGGGTTGGAAGTTTTGGATCCAGAGTGGTTGGAGCACCAATGTGTTGCTATGGAGATTTTCCAACCTAGGATACTGGGCATCCATGTGTGTTCATTTAAGCACCAGAATGAAAGTTCTCTCTCTCTCTCTCCCTCTCTCTCTCTCTCTCTCTCTCTCTCTCTCTCCACTCTCCCTGAAGAAAATTCCCAAATACAGGGAGGCTCTCCCTGCTTTGATAGATTTGAGATAGGACATGCTCTCAAATCTTTATGAAATCCAACAGGAAAATTTGCTTTCTATTCAAATGGATGAAGGCATTGGGCAAGTATGAATGAATGATAGTTGAAGGAGAAACTGGTGAGAGTCTCAACATGAATCTAGTCTCCTTGGCTCACAAACGGTCAACCTTATCAAAATATTTGCTTTTCACTGAAGTATATTTATCATTATTCATCCATCTCTAATTTTTTTTTGATGATCACACATACACACAGAGAAAGGGGGGAGGGAGGAGGTGGGACGAGAGAGGGAGGGGGAGGAGAGAGGGAGGGAGAGAAAGAGAGACAGAGACAGACAGAAAAGACAGACAAACAGCAGACAGAAAAGACTCCGGGGTTTGGAGGATCACCCTCTGTGCAGTGAATGTACATTAACACAGGCTCTCACTAAATATGGAGGCAGCTATTTCCCTCTCATCTTTTCATGGCTGTCCCCTTGGGCAAGTTTGGTACCAGTAATTGTAGGTCATGCAAATGAGTAGAGTGTGCCACACAGGGAGTGACTGAGTATAGAAGCTCCTCTAATAGCCTGACTCAGCTCAGTTGTGACCAACAGCTCAGTCATGAGCTACTTGTTGTAGCTACATTTCAACTATTACATAGAGGAGGGGGATGGTCGGTGTCCAAGTGGAATTTTCTGATGGCTCTATAGTTCAATAGACTATGGAGACTCATTACCAGGCAAAAAGCACTTTTGTATTTTGGATGTAGATGGTACAAATATCGTAGCAATGTTTTTATACCATGTATAAGCCACAGCATGGGTGAGAGACAGAGAAACTCAACACAAACTTATCATTCAGGTCTTGACACAGACCTTTACCCTGCAAATCTTTACCTATGAAGGTTCTTCACACAATATAATTTTTGTCTAAATGTTTTTACATCTTAAATACATAAATATCCACACAGAACAACCTATGTGTCATGCACCACATCATTAAGATGCTGATAGTGATTATGGGGTAAGTCAAGGACCGTGATCATAAACCCAGCCTAGATATTTACAAATCACCATGGTAAAACTGCTTTATCCTCTGTATAAAATTCTTCTCAAACCCTATTTAAATGCCTTCTAAAAAGCAATGTTCTGATATAAACTGAGGTTTTTGGAACAGTAGTTCACTGAAAACACTTGGTGTCAGGATAGAGGCTGCAAAGGCACTTGTTGCTATGGTGACTGTCATAGGCAAATTTCATTTGCTATGAAGGTCTTTCTACAGTCATGCATCAGTAACAATGGATACACTCTGGGAAAGGCATTGTTAGGGAGCTCTATCGTGGTGTGACTGTTATGGGGTACTTACGTACCAAACAGTATAAGACAAGTGCTCAACTCAGAATCTTACAATCAAGAGACGTGACCAGACTTTCTCACCTCCATGAAAAGATACCTGACTAAACATCTTAAAGGAGACTAGAAGATGGCTCAGGCTTAAAGGAGTTTACTGCCAAGCCTGAGGAACTGAGTTCAATCACATACAGCAGAAAGAAGGAGAGAATCAACTCCTTTAAGTTGTCCTATGAGATACACATGCACACAACTAAATAAATAAATGTTTATAACTCTTAGGGAAGAAAGATATGTTTTGCTTACTGGTGCAAAGTTTCCCTCCCATCCTGATGGGGAGGACACAGCAGAGAAGCAGCTCACACTATATTATTCCATCCTGTGCAGGAAGGGCACAACAGAGGAGCAATTCACACCAAAACTCAGGAAGACTCTCATAGATACTTCTAGAAAGATGCTCTGTTAACCTCCTAGGAAACCATAAGTCCAATGAAATTCATATTCAACATTAATTATTCCCTGTAATAAGCTCAAGATGCACCAAGCAACTTTCTTAAATTTATTTTTATTTGTGGTGTGTGTGTGTGTGTGTGTGTGTGTGTGTGTACAGAGGCCAGAAGAGGACATGAGACCCCCTAGAGCTGGAGTCACAGATAGTTGTGAGCTACTCAACTTGGGTGCTGAGAATTGAATTATAGTCCTCTAGAGGAAGTGTCCTTTACCACTAAGCCATTTCTTTAGCCCCACCTTGATTTTTTAAATAAGTAAGAATATACTCTAGAATAATCATGAGCACATAAACCAGGACCATAGTAATTTGTTGTCAAATATCAATACTGTACATAATTTTATCTGCTATCCCTTTATAAAACAGCAGCATAGTGGAGCTGTTTATAAGAATATCACCACAAACTCACAAGTCATACATTAAGCTTTGCCACCCGGTGATGGGAACTCTTCAGATCTATTTTGCTACCATCATATATGTCTCATTCACTAAACTGTGGTCTTATGGGTCACATGACTAACTACAGGGTTCACAAAAAGCTTTGAAAATGGGAGAACATATCTGAAATGAAAAGAACCAAAATTAATTCAAAATGGGATATGTGCTGACTCTGAGGTGGTTTGGGCAGCATTTGCTCATTTTGTGTTGTATAATCCCACACCTTTGGTTCTGAACACACACTGTGGACACTTTTCTCTACATAAAGATGGTATTTTTCTACTGTCACTACTCAGCAACTAAGTACCAAACTGTTGACTATATTTTGCCTTTGGATTGTACTGTGCTAAAATACTTGATTTAAAAATTTTCTATTTGAGTTTGCTGACTTGACTTCCATAAAAAAAAAATAATAATAATTGTTAGATGAATTTTGGTTTGGGAGGACAGAATTTCCAGCTATTTCTGAAATGGCCTAAACATACTTGGGCCAGATTTCACTGCATATTTATGTGCAATGGTGCTTTCAGCATCAACAACCATAAACTCAACATGTCAATCAACTCTAAAAAGCACCGAAGATCTCTAGGTCTTGAGGTGTCAAATAGTCAGCTAAGATTTAGTTCTTTATGTAAAAGTAATACATCTATCTTGTTAGTACGTACATTTGATGAAGTCTTTAACACATGTTAAATATATATGCCGTACAAGGGCTTAACATTTAAGTGTATGCGACCTGAGAAAGTTCTTATATTTTTGGAGAAAAAGAGACCCTGAGTTGAATGGCACAGTACAAATCCTAAATACCATGGGTGAAAGAGGCCAGACCCTACCAATCTGCCTTCGCTTGTGAAGTTCAAATGGACAGTTTTCAAAATGACAAAGGGCCCTCCTGATACCAATCCATAAATTTAGGTTTCAAGAGCAGATAAACAACATGCTCAGTAAGAAGTATAAATAAAAATAAAAATAAAACCAAAAATTATTGCAATGAAAAGCTAGCAAGAATGGTACTTGACTGTATTTGACTGTGTGTTTCATTAGCTTACACCCCTACACATGGATCTTTATAACAGACTGCTGTAGGAACATTTGGTCCTGGGAAATCTTCAGTAGGGATTTTTGCTACCCCCACATTGACTGGCTCAGTGTACTCACCCCCTCCTTCTTTTCTCTCTCCACATCTCTACTTCCCTGCACCTCCCCTACCTTCTTCCAAGCCTTCCTCTCTCCTTCTTTATATCCATCTTCCTCCCTCATTTCCTATTCCCCTCCCTCACCTCCCTCTCTACACTCCCGGTCCCCTTGGGACCTGAGAGTTTTGCTATTAGTTCTTCTTGGCTCATAGTTTGTTTGTGAGAGGTTCCACTGCCATCTTCAAGGAATGACAAGTCTACTACATCCATAGCTGCTGGTCAATGGAAGACGGCACAGAAAGGTAATCAAGTAGCACAAAGGTTAAGACAGATCTCCATTTGTCCAAATGGGAGATATAACACAAGTAAAGATTGTGTTCTAAAATGCCCACCCCCATGGGTTTAAGTAGAACTCTACTACAGCAAATACTCATCTTGTTGCAGTGACCCAAGCAACTTAAGATGGATAGGTCTATTGTGGCTCACAGTTCAAAAGCATACAGTCAATAGTTCAGGGAAGGCTTGGTGGGTGGCAAGAGTGTGGGGTTGCTGATCACGTTGCAACCATAGTAGGGAAACAAAGATTGGTAAGTGCTGCTGCTCAGCTCTCTTTCTCCATTTTATTCAGTCAGGCATCACAGTCCTTGGAATTGTGTTTCTCACGTTTAGAGTGGGTCTTTACACCCCCATTAACTTAATCTAGAAAATCCTTCACAGCCATGTGCAGAGTTAGTGTTTGTTGATTAAAAGATCATGTTAAGTGGACAATCATGATCAGCTTCTATGGCTACCAAGATCCTCCTCTTCCCTATTCTGCATTCCTCAGTCCTTTTTAACTCTTCCTGGGGAGCATACCCGTAAAAAGAAGGCACATCAAATCTTCATGTGAGACCCTATATCCTGGCACCCTGGCCTGAGATAAAAGCCACAGAGAAAATCAAACTCTGTGTTCTCCAGGCTTGTGGCATGGCCCATTACCTAGATATATACTGTCCTGAGGGAAAACATGATCTTTGAGTTCTAACTTTCCAATCAGAGGTACATAATATGATAACATTGTGTCAGTTGAAATATTAGCATCACCAGTGGAAAATAAAGTAGAAAAAACTCTAACCATTCCTGATATTTTAATAATAAATAGTTCTTCCATGTCATGACAATAAGCACTTTATTATTATGACCAGACTAGCCATGATTTTGGAGGACCTATTCTGTTCCTTTCCTGGTTTGTGGT
This sequence comes from Rhynchomys soricoides, assembly GCA_019843965.1. NCBI lineage: Eukaryota > Metazoa > Chordata > Mammalia > Rodentia > Muridae > Rhynchomys > Rhynchomys soricoides. The sequence continues at coordinate 1,196,912 of JADRCH010000055.1, read as the reverse complement.
CACTAATAAAATAACTGCTTCTATTCACTTTGATCTTATAAAATGATGGAGACACAACTCAGGTCATAATATCAGAGCATTCAATATTGTGGTATTTCTCATGTGAAGGCTAAAATCTCCAGGCCATGACCACAGTTGCTGCTGAGGGGTCGTAGGGACTATTTGCATAGCTGCCAAATAGCAAAACTGGAATGATGGGTAATTTTATGGGTCAGTGTGGCTTGGCTAATGGATCCCTAGAGAGCCACTAAAACATTATTTTTGACTGTGTCTATTAAGATGTTTCTGGAAGAGATAGGCAACTGAATCAGTAGACTGGGTAAAGACTATCCAGTCTACAGAGGCCCAAACAGAACAAAAATGTGAAAGAAGGTACTACAATATTTTTTTCCTGAGGAATTTGTTTCTACTCACCCCAGATAGAGAATGGATCAAAAGACCAGAGAAAACATTTCATCCAAGTCCGTCTTGGTGAACCAATATGTTTGTTAGAGTTACTTACAGAGACACAATTGACACAGGCAGCAACATTACCCAATGGTATTCTACATACAGTCTGTCTGTCATTGCTTCTGTAACTTTGGAGAGGAGCCTGGTTATCTTGTAAGTTTAGGGAGCCTTTTGAGTCTTGTTCATTCCTGGTGAATTTCATGAGCCTCCCTGTTCCCTGTACAGGTCTTCATTCAGTTAATGGCACTATATAATAAGAGGATTTACTCTTTTTGTATGGGAGTGGGGTTTTCATTTGTTTGTTTGTTTTTTGCTTTGTGTTTTTTGTTTTCGAGACAAGGTTTTACTTAGCTCAGACTGACCTCAAACTCCCTATGTAGATGAGGCTGGCCCTAAATTCCCTATCAAAACTCCAAGCTCTGGGATTATGGGTATGTTCCACAACCCCTGACTCAAGTACACAACTGACAGTGGTTTTTTTTTTCCTTTCCTCCCCCTCCTCCTCCTCCCCCTCCTCCTCCTCCCCCTCCTCCTTCCCCTCCTCCTCCTCCCCCTCCTCCTCTTCCTCCTTCTCCTCTTATCCCTCTTTTCTTTCTTCTTCTCCCTCTTGTTTACTCTCCTCCTTCTTCATCTTCCCCCTCCTCCTTCTCTTCTTCCTCCTTCTCCTCCTCCTTCTGTAGGTGGTAGTGAAAGTTGAGATGTGCTTTCTTAAAGGGAAAACCAGGCTTGCCTTGAATCATTTGTGTGGCTTTGGAAGGTTTTTAACTCTTGGTCCCCCTGCTTCTACTTCCCAAATGCTGGAATTTCTTGTCTGCATGTTCATGCCTGCCTTGGGGTTGTTCTTTATATATGAACTGTATCTTTTCATGCCTGTATACATTGTTACTCAGTTCTTGGGCCTATGGATACAGAGTGGGTCTTACTCCATTGGTGTCCCCAATTTTCAGGCCTTCAGAATCAGACTGAAATACACCATGTCTGTCCTGGACTTTACTTGCAAAGATCCAATGGTTGGATTTATTGGCTTCCATAATGACACAAGCTAATTTTCATAATTCTCAGATATATATGTCTCTGTGCTAGATATTTTATCATTGTGGTGAAAGACCTGACATGTACACGTTAAGGGAGACTTCTTTAATTTGGCCTATTATTTTAGAGTTTCCAACCTGTTCTCACTCACTCCAAGCCTGTGCTAAGGCAGAACATTATGGTAGGAAGAGCATGTGACAGAAGCTAATTTCCTAGAAGCAGACAGGAAACAGTGAAAGGAAACATACAAAGGGAACTGGATAAGACACAGCCCCTGTGACGTCCTTCCTCCAACCAGGCCCAATCTTCCATAATTTTAACATGTCTCACTTGCTCTATTCACATTGTGATTCTATCAATAGATTAGTCATGTTCTATTCACATTATAATTCTATCAATGGATTAGTCAGAGCTCCTAGGAACAAGTCACTTCCCAAGATCCCATCAGCTGGCAACAAGATGTCAACCCATGAGCCCATGAGGGATATTTCATTTTCAATCTGATATGTAATCTATTTCTCTGTTGGACCTGTTTCCTTGGAGTGCCTGAGTAATACAGGGAGTTATTGAGTGAGTCATATGTGAGAGTTCCACATCACTTATTAATAACACCAGCTATGGTGTCAGATTAGCAAACCTTGCAGGCAGCAAGGGCATCCAGGACCAGAACAGACATAGCATAACTGATAGATATTCCCACCCCAGCATTTGCTAGGTTTGTGACCTGACTCAATTAATGAAAAGCTTAAGGCTTCTCATTTGTAAACCATGTAAAGCAGTACATATCTCACTAGACTGTTTAGAAGTTTATGTTGTGAGGTCCAAAAAGCACTCAGTTCTGTTCATGGCTAAATATGAAATCTCATCAAGTAACAACTATTCTCCCGAAAGATGGGCCATACTTGTAGCTTAAGACTCTTAAAGTGGATAGCTATGTTTTTGAGATAGAGTCTTACTACAGCCCAGTCTGGAACTCCTGGGTGTCCTGCCTAAGCCTCCCATGTGCTAGGACTAAGGGTATATTCTACCACACCTAACTTATAAAACACTTTTAAAACAAGGTTCATTTAAATAAACTTTATAAACAAAAGTTTCACAAAGATGGCAACTGAATATGAACTCTACTATTTTAGAGAGTTCTGCCCATGGTCTGTGAACATACTTGACCCTGGATGTACTTGAACCCACACAACCATGTATGTCTTCCTTGTCCACCCGTTAGTGTGTCACACACACAGATTGGCACATTATCACTTTGTCTACCTATTTTTTTTTTTTTTTTTTTTGGTTTTTCAAAATAGCATTTCTCTGTATATCCCTGGCTGTCCTGGAACTCACTCTGTAGACCAGGCTGGCCTCGAACTCAAAAATCAGCCTGCTTCTGCCTCCCAAGTGCTGGGATTAAAGGCGTGCGCCATCACTGCCTGGCTTGTCTACCTATTTTTGACAATTTACATACATTGTTTTTATATTCTCCCCCTGAAGACAACATATACAGAGTGTCACAGGAAATGGAAAATGGTACAGACTTGCTATGATAATGCTTGATTCCAAAAAGACCTAGAGCTCTGGGACTCACCAAATCAGAAGCCAAACCTGTCAGCCACCCACTCTGGACCTACTAGGAGGCTTTACTTAAATGTTAGTCAGCCTGGTGTTGTCTTCTAGGTCTGTAGCCCGGTGTCTCTGGGGAGACCATACCTCTTCTGTTTGCCTTTTTGCCTATACTACTTAGCTCCTCATGTCTCCTTTGAGGACAGCTTTTCTACTACTGCATTATGGACATTTGAACCAAACTATTCTCTGTTGTGTTGGCTGATCTGGAATATGTATTCAATACATACAATAACTGAACCCACCACATGGTGGGATCCTGCCCTTCATCTATGACAACCAAAAATGTCTCCAGGGATAGCCAAATGTCCTCTAAGAAGCTAAATCACCCCTGACGACAGACCTCTGGGCTAGGATCTTGCCCTTCTGGATTCTGGGTATTGACTGTTTCCTACCTAAAGCCCCAGAGTGACTTTGCTTCTGCATCATCTAAGACCACCATCACTTCCCCTGGAAGTTTAGTCACCATAGAAATGAATTATATACTGATGTCAAAAATAGGGCACCACTGCTGTGAACAGACAAAGCAGGACCATTTTTTTCTCCATGTAATTGCAAGTCGGATTGGAAAGGCAAGGTCCAATAATGGAATGGGCCCACACTGTTCCTAGTCAGCATTCTGCATCTGAGAAATGGAAGTGGTAACAGAAGAGTCCCCCTTGCAAGGTTTGGGTGGTCAACAGGACTCCGTTGGTGTGCTTTTCATTACTGTGAAAAATGCCAGAGCTGAACTGTCACAAAGGAGGGTTTCTTTTGGACTCACAATTTTACAAGTTCCAATTGATGGGAAGCTGTTCCGTTGTCTCTGGGCCATGATGAGGCAGAGTATTATGGAGGAGATGGCACAGTGCCTATGAGGAGATGGCGTTCACCTCATAGTAGCCAAAAAAGGACAACATACCCTTCAAAGACGTGTCCCTGGGTAACTGCCTTCCTCCAACTTGTCCCCAGCTCTCATCATTTTCGATAAGCTTTCACTGTGCTGTTATCCTTAACAATAACAATGCAGATGCCACAATCACTTGATGAAGAAACAGGTACATGGTTGTAAGGAGTATAATCAAAGGCTGCTGGGGATCCTAGAAGCGAAGGCTCTAACCTCACACTGCTCTCCATGACTTACTTGTTTATATGTGAGAATATAAACAAAGGGCCAGATGGAAACAGTAAACCCAGACCCAAGGTTGAGACAGATTGGCCACTGAGACAGTGCTGGAGTATAGCTGAGAATCTTCAACCACAAACCTGCCGAGCTCACACTAGGCAAGTCAACATCACCTGATAGTTTACACTGGCCATACAGTGTGCCCCAGAGCAGACAAAGCTCTGTGAAGTTCTGCACGGAGACATGAGAGAAGCATGGGCTCCACTGGAGAAGCAGAAACAGAGTTCCAAGCAGTGAGCGAAGCTGGAAATTATTTTAGCTACTGGATATTTATTTATTTATTTATTTATTTATTTTAACAGAAATTAGTTGGACATTCGAAGGAAAAGGAGATAAAGTATGCCTTGGCAACTCAAATAGGGATCCCATATCGTCTAAGCTCACAACTGAGTTCATTCTACCTCCAAGATGGGGATCAGAGAATAAATCTGACTTTATGTGAGAAGTCCTGATTTAACGTTCATATACAATTCAATTTTTTGTAAATTCAATTTTATACCTCTATTAATATACATTAGAATCTCAGAAATGTAATCAGTTGGTTTCTGGTTGCTTTGTTTTCATTTCAAGGGGTTGCCTGGGAACTTTCTGCATCCTATGTGATAGTTACACACACACGTGCATACAGACACACACTCACATAGACATATATACACACATGCACATATATGAACACAAGCATATAGCCACACAGGCACACACAAAGGCACATATGCATACATACACAAACATGAACATGTATACAGGCTTATATAAACATGAACATAAACCTACTCACACATGTACACACACACACACACACACACACACACACACACACACACACCATCAGTACATAAGGAAGGAAATCTGCCATTGAGGCTTTCAAGTCATATACAATCACTTCCTAGCATTTCTGATTTAAGGATCCAGCCTTTTCATATTTAGTCACATTTAAAATATGCTAAGCTTAAAACTGGAATAATCAGTATGAAGACATTTCACAGTCTTCAAACCTAAGATAGGATGCAACAAATTTTCGTACAGTAGCTGTCCCACATCACCATGTCATGTCTGTGCATGTTGTCACCATGTGGAGAAGTAATTTTGTTTATTTTTGCTTTACCTCTACATTAAAAAAAAGTTATGATGATTCTATAAAGAAACACATGACAAAGGTTCACATTAGGAATATAAACTCATCTCTTTGACTCGTAGTGCCTAGCACTAGGTGGAAAGTGATAGACCTCTCATAAAGTGGATCTAGTCAACTCTGTCAGGGAATTGATCAAATAATACTACACACACACACACACACACACACACACACACACACACCAGAGAGAGAGAGAGAGAGAGAGAGAGAGAGAGAGAGAGAGAGAATGTGTGTTTGTGTGTGTTTTCCTTTGGTATCTATGGAGGTGGTTTCTTGACCTGCCAAAGATACTAAAACCCACAGGTGCTCGAGCCCAGTATATAAAGTAGTTTGGTATTTGCACAGAATGCTCTCACACATATGTTCAACCACCTACAGATTGCATATAATATCTAACATAATAGTTGTTAAATTTTTTTAAAGTAGTGACAAGAAAAAGTCTACAAATATGTAGAACAGGCACAAGTTTATTTTGTAGGATATTTTCAGTCCATAGTTGGTTAAATCTATAGATCAAAACCCAAAGATACCAGTTGACATATAAAATGTAAAATTATACATAAGCTGAGTACATTGTTATACATCTGTAGTCCCAGGGGCAAGGGAGGCAAAGCAGGAGGATTGCTAGATACCAGGAATTCAAAAACTGAGAAACTCAAGGACACTTGGTCTGAAAAGAAAAGATGAAACAAACAAACCGTCATATAAGACACCATGGGGCTGAAGCTGTGATAAAATGGCAAAAGAATGAGCAGAGGAGATGCAGCCAACACTGGCTCTTTTCTACGCACCTGCCACTCAGACATCTGCATTTCTTCATCAACCTGGCACCATCTATGTTCTCTCAGGAACCTTAGGACTCTGTTCAGAAAAAGAAATCCAAGGAAGAGAGGTTTTGTGTCTCCTGTAAGATATCATAATCATAGAAAGATCTGGAACTTGAGACTAGACTTGGAACTCTCCATTAAATTCTATGAAAGGTTTGCAGAGGGGACAGACTCCTGAGTTCTGGATAACTGAGAAGACTTAGGGCAAGGAGAGACTTGAACTTGGAACTTGAGAAGTGGAGAGAAGGGGAAAGGTAGGAGAGAGTGGGTTAGTGACACTGTGGGGGATTTTCCAGATAAAGATGAACCAAAGATGAACCAACCCATGATAGCCTCTGTCCAAAGCCAGGGCTGCATTTATGATTGGCATATGGGAGGTCCCTAAATGCCAGACTAGGGACTGAAACTTTGTCTTTAACAAGAGCCCAAGAAGATTCAACCTGATTAACAAAATCACCTTAAGGGGTGAACGAAATACTCCAGAATAAAGAGAAATTTGAATTTTCTTTTGCTACACAGGCATATCCCTTCTCTTTTCCTTCCTCCACCCCCACACTGCCATGTATCCATTACCCTTCAGTTCTTTATACACTTCCTTGGTATGAAGCATATGATCTAGTGACCTTTGTGACTAAAGCAAAGGCTTTGTGGAGAGCAGGCTACACCCTTCTTGTGTCTGTCGGTCGAAATGGCTGTTTGCTCTGATTCTCTTGGCAGACAGCTGCAGCTTGTTTTCTGGGGCCTTCCTTTCACCCTGTATCCAAGTAACTTAACATTTGTTTGTTGAATCACATAGACTGTGAGACAGAGTACCCTTACTTTGCCTTTTCACAGGCTCACATTTCCTGTATGCTCTGCACTAGAATCAGGAGCATAGGTCCCCAGTGGGAGGGTCTCTTGAGGCCTGCTGATGAGGTAGAAGAAGCTGTGGTGGCTGTTGGCCTGCAAGTTCCCTTAGTCCCTGAACTGTCTGGCTATTGGCCTGTGTCAGAGCTTGGCTCTCATCCCAATGAAAGTCTGGCTTAGACATCAGGAAAAGAACGTGCTTTCCTGTTACATCTGTGAATGAGATCCTGGCCCAGCCATATGAACTTAAAACAGATTGAAAGATGGTCTCTGATGAGCACCACATTCTGGATGGGCCAGGCATGTGTTTCTGCAGCACACCTGTGATGGTTCATATTGATTTTAAATTTGACATGGTCTAGAATTACCCAGGAGACAATTCTTTAGGCACTTCTGTGAAGGATTTCCTAGACAAGTTAATCAAGGTGGGAAGACTTACCCTAAATGCCTAACAGGATAGAAAGGTGAAAACGAGCTGAGCACCAGCATTCAACACTCTCTGCTTCCTGACTGTATATGCCTCAAGCTTCTGATGCTCACTATGCCGACTTTGCCATGGTGAATGGTACCTTTGAACCTCAAGCCAAAATAACCCTTCACCCCCTTACATTGTATTTGTTGGGGTATTTTATGGTAGCAACTGGAAAAGTAAATAATACAACACCTCAAAGAGTGAACATTTATAAGAGTGCAAAACACACATAGTGACATGCTGGCTTTTCCTTGTGCAACTGTGAAGTCCCCCTTTCTGATCGGGAACATGTAAACCACTACAGACTAAAAATCTGAACCTAGTTTCCTGTCATTCCTCCCTCCCCACAAACTACTAATAATTCCTGCCTCTTACCTGGCAAGGTACTTTCTTTCACACCCAGGTCCTCTGACCCACTCAGAGCTCCTTCCCTTTCTTCCATGCCCAATGGCTCACCAACCAACCTCCTGGCCCTGGTCTGTCTATTCCTTTCTACGATGCCCACCCACAGCAAACAACATGGAAGAAAATCACAGGTAAAATGTTAGACAGGGAGCTTTGTTGTTTCTGGCCACCAAAACAACAAAGCTGCTGTTGTGGTTTCCCTGCTGCTGGCAACCCTTTCTTATGCCCATGGCCTTTCTGACACTGCATGGATTTCTGACACAGGCATGGATCTACAGATGCTACAGGAGCAGGTGAGCATTCTTTGTATGTGAGATTAGGAATGGATTCCAGATCAGCTTGTCACATCTCTCTTGTGCACTGCCAGGCAGCAGAGGGCAAAGTCAGAATTCTGGTCATTTCCTGGGGCACAAAGCTGGTTAGTGCTGAGTCTGAGTCAAGTTCCCTGACTTTCTATCAGTACATTCTCCAGGGTAGTCATCAAGTTAATATGCAGTGTCACCTGCACCCATCCCTTCTCCATTCCTATGATTCTTGTCCCAGTCTGTGCCTTTCAGTGTGGTTTATAAGCCTTTCATTGGTAATGGTGGACAAAGACAGGCTGCCCATCATGGGGACTTCTAAACTCTATGGGAGGAGCTTCAGGCCATGCAGGTGGAAGTATTTGGATCATCATGTGACTGTCCTTTTTCCCTTGGGGGGTTGTGGTGTCTAAAACACATACTATTTGAAACACGTACTATCTATTACAAATAAATAAAGTGTAATGAACTTGTGTGTGGGAAACAGATATTTTTCTGGATAAAAACAAAATCCACATTCTACAAAGTGTTTTTAAGAAATAGCTGGTCAAGAAGGTGATCACACCTTGAGGTTGAAGGATGGAGTCATCAACTCTGCATAAACTAAACATCTCCAAATGAATATGGGTGAATCATGCCAAAAGCCAGCAACCTGCCCTTGTTGGTTTAATAAAACAGCAATGTTTTACCATTGAAATAAAATGGTGAAGTCTCACAAAAAACAGTGCTGGTGTGGACTAAGTTAGAGGTCTCTCTGTCTCTATGAGTGCGCAGACCATATTCCACAACAGATAACTTCTCATCTACCATATCCTTTTGGTTCTGTTCCCAGGGAGATAGATGCTTGAATGGTACAGATGAGGACCCTGGTTCCTGCCTGCCCTGGCTCCACTGACACATTAGCCTCTGTGCTGACCACCTCTCCCAGGCTGTCCATGATGCTCTGACTGAGGTTCTCAGTTCATGCCATCTACCTCACAGCCACTGTCAGTGCATCTGGCTACAAACCCAAGGCCATTTCCTTTCTGGTTCTTTCATTCTTTCTGATGACTAGTTATCTTCTACATGGTGCTGGGCACAGCCTGACTAAGAAGAGGCCCTGACTTTGGTTCATAAGGCTTTCTTCCATGAGGTATTTCTGGAGAAAAGTTGGCAACTGAAGGCAGTCTGCTGGTGACACCTGAGCAGCTGGGGAGGAAGTCCTTCTGTTCCAGAGGGGGATCCGTAGTGCCTGACTTGTGTGTAGACACTGTGCTGGTGTGGGTCTATGATGGACTTGTGTGCAGACACTGTGCTGGTGTGGGTCTATGATGGACTTGTGTGCAGACACTGTGCTGGTGTGGGTCTATGATGGACTTGTGTGCAGACACTGTGCTGGTGTGGATGCTATGGTGCTCCTTGAATGTCATGCAGCTGTGAAGGTGGCTAGAATACAGAAGTAATATTAACATGACCTTGACTTTCAGCTTTATTCCTCTCTTTCAGGGAAGTACACATTGTGAATGGACTGTTTATCCAAGCACTACTTACTCCATTGGAGACTTTCGAAGCCAGACCTGTCAACCTTATGCTTTCTTCTACTTCCCCCTGCCTGTTGACACTTCCCATTCTGACTCTCAGGGAATATCAAAAGCAGGGAGACAAGGGACTGTCCACACACAGCTAGCTTCTGCCAGAGGCCCCATGGGTCGGGACAAATGGCTGTCTTACTGCTTCCTTTGACTTCCACAGCTCTTTGCCCCTGATTCCTGTACTATAATCAGTTTCTCACATCAATAGCCACTGTATTTTCTCTGGACCTCTTCCTAGAAAGTGGCTACAAAATCATAAAAAGACTGGTGGCTTGGGACAGGGCTTTTGTCACACATTCCCCAGGCCACTTGTAAGCAACTCCAAAGGAGAACATACACATTCAAACAGTGCACCTGAGTGGACACTGAGCATCTCACCCAACTCAGACAATATTCCCCAACTTTCCAACAGTGAAAGCTAAGGAACAAGTCCAGGGAGGGATCAGCCTCCCTGCTCTTGTGCCTGCTCCTGGGAATGTGCCTGTGCAACATTCAGATCTAGAAATGTTCCACTCTCTTCGAAGCCTCTATCACACAAGCACTGCCTATGAGTCCCCTTGTTGGTGACTCATCCCTCCTGGCTCAGAAAAAAGAGCCCTCCTCCCATGTCATCTTGGTTTAAAGGTAACCCTTCCCTGGAGGATGTTGCTTTAAGTCCGGAGAAAGTTCAAGATGTATGAGACCTGAAAAGCAACTTGGTTCTGTATGTACATTAAAGTAGATATTGTCACCACGGGGGTTGGGGGGAATACAGGATAAACAAGTCTCACCTTGTAGGAAAATGTTCTTTGACTGTGGAGTCAAATTTCCCTAGAATGTACTTAAAAACAAACAAACAAACAAAAAACTACAATAGAGTTCATAATGCAAAACTTGGATAAATTTGAATTTGTAGACAAATCATGATATGTTGGATATTTTTGGACAATTACCAGTTCTTGAATTCATACTCCCTGGTTTTTGTGGAAAAATTCAAGAGTCACTGCTTAAAGAATAAGCTATTACATCGCCCAGCAATTTCATGTCTGTGTATTTACCCTAAAGAATGGAAAGCAGACTCTGGAGGAGGTATTCACATAGCTAGCTTGAGGGCAGCACTATTGACAGTAGCCAGAAAGTGGGAGATGCCTAAGTGTCCGTCAACAGTTGACTGGGCATCAGTTACTTTGCTTGGTGTGGTGAGCAGGCAAGAATAAAGGAGGAAGATTTATTCTAGCTCATGGTTTGAGGTTATACTCTACAGTGTTGGGGAAGGTATGACTGGAGCATGATGCAGCTGGTCATACTGTGTCAACTGTCAGGAAGCAGGAGTGAGGAATGCTGGTGCTCAGCTCTTTCTTCTCATGGCCAATCTGGATCTCAGCCTACAGATGCTTCCACCTATACTCAGGGTGAGTCTTCCTTCTGGGGTTAAACCTCTCTAGAAACACCCTCATAGACATACCCAGAGGTGTGTTTATGTGCTAATTCCAAGTCTAGTCAAGATGACAATGGAGATTAACCATCAAAATAAATAAATATAACAACATACATGCACAAGCACACACACACACAATAGAACATTACTTAGATTAAAATGGAAGACAGCTTGACTCGTGTTACAACATGAGTAAACCATGAAGACATTGTGTGAAGTAGCATAAACTAAACACCAAAGGACACATAACATATCATTCCACTCACATGACTTATCACATGAGGTACTTAGCAGAGTCAAATTAATAGAAAGTAGGTTGGGATTGTCAGGTACGGGGGGAGGGATGGGAAATTAGAATGTAATGAGCATGTACTTTGGGTGTAACAAAACACAAAAGACTTGTGAAGGTAGTCAGCAGTGATGGCTAACTAGCATGTGAATGTATTAGTTCTAAACTGAAACATCTTAAAAATTAAATTTTCACATGATACATTTTATTTTATATATACTATACTAAGATGGAGGTGCATGCAAAAATCAGGTTGAAATTTCAAATTCAGCTTGTCCAATTGGCTCCATGCATTGCCAGGTAGCAAAGAGCAAGGTCAAAGTCAGTCATTTCCTGGGATACACTTCTGGCTAGTGCTGGGCCTACATCAGGTTTCCTGACTAACAGTTCTCTCTTTTCCAAGCTTATTGTCAGTCAGTGTTTTCTTTGATAGTAGGCAGTATGGAAGTGACTAGAACAGCAAGCAAGGCAACTGGTGCCATCATTTGAATCCGTTCTCTTTCTAATTTCTATGATCCCACCCCAGCCCAAGCCTTGCCATCACCACCTAAAGTACTGAGATAGTCCATAATCGATCCGACTCTGGATGATAGATTCAGATGTTCAGAAGCTGGAGAGGGTCAATCAACTGCTGGAGAATTCAATAGGTTCTGTTGCAGGGAGATCTGAGGGACATCTCCATGGCTGTATCAATTCCCTTGGCCTCTGGGCATCTGTACATAATGTCAAGAAGCAACTGGATTGAGAGGCCATAGTTTGGCCAGGAAAGCATGCCATAGTAAGTCTCTGGGCTTTCCTTGGCTTTATGTGGTAGGTGGATGAATAGGGAAAGATGATTGCATTTGACATTCTTTTCATTACCTTATTAAAGCCAAATCCTCCCATCAGCCATTCAAGGTCAGTCATTACTGGCCCTTCCGCCCAGTGAATACTGTGCATCCCTTGAGGCAAAGGCTACTCGGTCTTTAATATCTCTTTATCATCTGTCTTTTCTCTAAGTCCTACAGCCTCTGGGCCTTTCTTAGGACACTTCCTATTATTGATTTGTATTTTCCAGTCCACAAGCTGCCTATTTTTCCTCAGACAACTCCTGAGGGTTGGCTAGATGCCCCATTCATCTATACAGGGCACTTTTCATAATAGTGAACTCTGTCACCACAGCAATGACATTGACAGATAGTCTAGTCAAATTAAACAAGCTTTCTCATATCGATAGACTCATCAAATGGAAACCTTATATTCTATGACAGTGCCTGGACAAACACATGGATGCTTCTACCCAGGAATACAGTTTTATCACACATCTGTGTTTTCATGTGCTTGGTATAAAGTTTTCCTTTCACTCTGTATATTGATCTGTAATTTCATAAACTTAATGAATGTCTACAGCAAAGAGCCTTTGGTTCTGTAAACACACACAACAAGGAGACATTTATAACTTATTATAACGTAAAGACTAGCACTTTCCTTCTTTAAAAAAAAAATTGAAAAAATCCCTAGAAAAATATAAACAATAGATATTCAACACCTCTTCAGTAATAAACCAGATAAGCAATATGAAAGCTGGAGAGTGTGCACAGGGAGGAAGGCAAGACTTGATTAAAAAATAAAAATGAAGCTGGGCAATTTGGCTACTTTGGCCCCAGATTGGATCCCAGGCCACTCAGTTATGTAATATCCTGCTAATTTCATTTCCTCCACTTTGATCCACTTCCTCATCTGCTGACACTTCTCCCTATGCTGGACCTCTCTGCTATCTGGTCAACCCCACCCACAAGTGGCCCACAGACTGTCACTCTAAAACTGAAGTTTAATAGACTTTCACTAAGTATACAGGATGTGGGTAATGAGTTCTTTAGCTATTCTTTCAATCAGAAAACCAAAACCATAAATAAATAAAATAGAGATGAAAAAGAGCCAGAGTCCCTATAGAAAGAAATGAGCTAGCTTTATGAAAGCAGAGAACAGGTTCTAGAACTTTCCCCCAGAGTGGATAGTTAATGATTGCCTGACTGCTTTTTGCTAAAAACTTACAGGAATTTTCTCTTGGAGTAGACTAGAAAAGATAGTCATAGTTTGAAGGAAAACGTATCATGAGCAAGAATGCTCTTTTCTCTCTCTCTCTCTCCCTCTCTTTATCTCTGTCTGATCTCTCTCTCTCTCTCTCTCTCTCTCTCTTTCTCTCTCTCTAGCGCACGCACCTTCTGTGTGGGTGTATCTGTGTGTGTGTGGGGGTTCACTCCATGGCAGTGCTGTGCATCAAACCTCAGACCTCACCCTAGGGGTGATGGTCAATCTTGATTGTCAACTTGACAAGATTTAGAATCATTTGGGAGACACCTTAAGCATATCTGTGAGAATGTGAGGAAGTTTTCAGAGAAGTTTGACTGAAAGGAGAAGACTACCCCTTAGATGTAGGCAGCACCATCCATGCGACTGTGGGAACCAGGACTAAATAAAAAAAGGAAAGTGAGCTGAGCACCAGCCTCCATCACCCTCTTCTCCCAACTGCAGGCACAATATGGCCCATGATGTCACTCTCCTGTTGCCACATTTTCCCTGCCATGAGACAGTAGACCCTTAACCTGTGAGCCAAAATAAGTCCTTCCTCCCTTAAGTTGCTCAGTGTTCTGTCACAGCATCAAGAAAAGTAAGTAATGCTCTAGACATCCTCTACTGAGCCACAGCCCTACGCTTAATATGTCTTCAATAGAATTGAGCGATAACACTTTACTGTGGAGATTGGAGGTTGGTTTGAGTTGGGCGCATTGGCCTGGTACTTTTGTGCTTGTAAGGGGGGCTGATAATGATGATCTTAAATTTCCTGTCCTCCGTCCATAAGCCAATATATAGAAGGAGCCCAAAGCAATGACCTGCAGGGATCAGAGGTTATAGAGCTTGAGATGGCTGGGACAGTTAAACTTCATTGTCAGTTTGGCACCCCTGTGGCATGTAGAGCATTTTATTGATTGCTAATTGATGTAGGAGGACCCAGTCCACTGAGGGTGGTATCATACTTAGATGGTGGGCCTTGGTTGTATAAGACAAGTAATTAAATTGAAAATGGGACCAATCCAGTAAGCAGCATCCCTCAATGGTCTCTCCTTCAGTTCCCACCTCTGTGTTTCTACCTTGAATTTCTGCCTTATTTCCCTCCATGATGGACTGTAATCTGCAAGCTGAAATAAACTCTTTCCTGCTCAAGTTGCTTTTGATCATGGTGTTGATTACAGCGAAAGTACCAAATTAGAACAGTGGTGGTTGGGGATCCTTAGGCATTTCCATTTACAATGCAATAAACAGAGCGGCCGTGCATAGTTGCCTACTTAAGGGAGGTCATAACAGTCCATGCTCCCTTGTCCTGTTCCATAGAACCACCAACCTTGTTAGAAAGCCAAAGCCTTCTTCTTTTGAGCATGCTAGGCCCAAAGATGCCACCTAATACTATTGTTGGGTGTGATGAGTTACGTTCATGTTTAAAAATCATATTGTATAGCTTTATGTCCATCTGAGTTGCTATGGGGATAGTAGTCCCTTGTGCCAAACAATGCTTCAGAAACCCAGGGTGTGTGTGTGTGTGTGCGCGTGTGTGGAAGTCAGAAGAGGAAGGAAGGTGAAATTTGGTCTAAAGTCAGAGACAACAGTGTTGGGCCGCATCCTTTCTGGCGCATCCTGCAGGACTTGTCACCCAGACTCTCCCACCAGCTATAGGTAGAAGGATAGCACCTTTGAAACTGGAACTGCTGTGGGAAAAAGCTGCTGGCATTATCAGTGGAACTCGTGTGTACAAGACTGCATTATCCAGAAAAGCAGAGCCTGGCTAAGAAGGTCACGGAGCCTGTAGCCTTCCCTAGCATGCTCCTACTGAGGCCAGCCTCCAAAAGGCACTTCTGAGCTTAAGGGATTTCACGGCTATAAATGGAAGCCACGGATTCACTGAAAACTGTTTGTGGATGGATATGTTCTTGGAACAACCTCTGTCCAATTTCCCTACCTACAAAAGCCTGTCTTGGGGAACAGTTGTCCTGGCCACAGGCAGTGAATCTGAATACGATGAACTCCTCTTAACCATAGAATCAAATTTTCAATGCTTTGTATGGGAAGCTTTTTAATATTTACTGATTTCTCTCTACTTTGTGAACACTTTTAAAAAATATATCAAGGACCCTTTCCCTGCTTTTGTTAAATTCACTTATTTACCAAGAAAAATTTACTTTGTTATTTTTTAATTTATAGTTTTTAAATTTGTTTTTATTTTATTATTTTACATGTACTGGTGTTTTGCCTGCCTGCCTCCAAGTCTGTGTACTATACATGTATCTGGTACCTGGTGCCTAGACAGAGGGCTGATACAGAAGAAAGTGTTGGATACTCTGAAGTAGAGTTACTGATGGTTGTGAGCTGCCATGTAAGTGTGGGGAATCCAGCTACAATCCTGTGAAAAAGCAGCCAGTGCTCTTAACTGCTGAACCATCTCTCTAGCCCTTGATTTTAGATATTTGAATAAAATGTCTAGCAGTAGTTTTAGAATGGGTTCCCTACATTGTACAGTCCCTACGGTTCCAGGGGTTACATTTACTACAAAGAGTGTAGTTTTCTGCCTCCAGTGCCTATGGCCTTAGCTGAAAGGAACAGGACAGAAAAAGACTGCAGTGGCAGTAGGGGCATTGCAGGGGTCAGGACTTGGGGAATGAGTGCAGCTCCATCTTTGGGTCACAGGGGAAGGAGATGCTGGGAGGTGGAGGATAGTGTGGGGAGGGGGGTCAAAGAAGCCTCAAGGAGGGAGGGCAGGCACACAGTGAGCTTGTCATTGAAGGACAGAGAAGGCAGAGCAAAAGACAAGAGTAAAAGAATCAGGGAAGCAAAGTGGGGCACTTTGCCAGCCGCTGAGGAGTGCTACCTTTGGGTGCCCCACTTTCTTGCACAGTTCCTCTACTGCACGGAGCAGGGGTGATCTGTGTAGCCAAGGAGACAGTGCTGTTTCCTTTAACACTCTCTTAGGTCATTTGCTCTAGGACAATGGGATATCTCCTGGGGAAGTTTAAGCGTCTCTCCAGAAAGGCATTAGCACATGCAAGAACTGCAACTTCCTGCTCCCTGCCCTAGGGTGGAGCTATCTGGAATGCAGACATTAAGGCTCAACTCACAAAAATGAAACACCATATAGGCAAATCCTACAGGATAAGCCAAGCCAGAACTACCAGCTAAGCTACTTCTGACCCACTCTTTGAGACAATAAAGGTATAATGTTATGTTAAGCCCTTACATTTGGGGATATTTGAGAGCCAAATGGCACTGGGAGAAAGCTAGCCTCCCACGAGTATGGAAAAGCCTGTCAGAGGAGGTAAGAGGACTAACACTGCTAAGCAGGACTCACCAGGAATCATTGGGACACAGGGACTGAGGAACAGCCAGGAGAAAGGAGCCTTCCGGTTTCCATCTGTGCTGGGAGACCTCTGCCTGGGCCACCAGGGCTCCATAGCCAAATAGTGCTGGGAGAAAGATAGCCTTCCAGGAGTGTGGGCAAGCCTGTCTGCTCAGAGGGATCCACCTGGAATACCCAGGACAGAGGGACTGAGGAATGGGCTTCTGGTTTCTTTCGGTGACCAGGAAACAGATCCTGTGACACAGGGCTCCATACTCAAATAGTGTCAGGAGAGAGCTAGTATCCCAGGAGTGCTGACACACCTTCAAGCACAGGCAAGACCATCACTTCTTTTCAAATTCACTGGACCAAGAGGGAACCTTGCAGAGACATCAGGACACAGGAAACAAGGGACAGCTAGGGATTAGATCCTTCTTGTTTCTGTCTGCACCCCAGAGCTGACCTTGCACCACAGCTCTCCAAACCCAAATTCATCTCAGAGAGAACTGGTCTTCAAGGAGTGTATCCTAGGCTTTCAGGAAAGACAAGCCACAGTCAGAGAGAGTAAGACCAGTTAACACCAGAGATAACCACATGGCAAAAGGCAAGGGCGAGAACACAAGAAACAGAAACCAAGGCTACTTGGCGTCATCAGAACCCAGCTCTCCCACCACAGCAAGCCCTGGATACCCCAACACATCAGAAAAAAAAAAAAGACTCAGACTTAAAATCACATCTCAAGAGGATGATAAAAGATTTTAGGAATGAAATAAATAACAAGAGAACACGGGTAAACAACTAGAAGCCTTTTAAAAGGAACCACAAAAATCCCTTAAAGAATTATAGGAAAACACAATTAAACAGGCAGAATTACAGGAAAACAATCAAACAGACTAAGGAAATGAACAAAACCATCCAGGAACTAAAAATAGAAATAGAAACAAAAAAGTAATCACAAAGGAAGACAACACTGGAGTTAGAAAACCTAGGAAAGAAATCAGGAGTCATAGATGCAAGCATTACCAACAGAATACAAGAGATGAAAGAGAGAATCTCAGGTGCAGACCATACAATAGAAAACATTGACACAACAGTAAAAGAAAATGCAAAATGCGAAAAGCTCCTAACCCAAAACATCCAGGATATCCAGGATACAATGAGAAGACAGAACCTGAGGATAATAGACATAGAAGAGAGTAAAGATTCCCAACTTAAAGGTCCAGTAAATATCTTCAACAAAATTATAGAAGAAAACTTCTCTAACTTAAAGAAAGACATGAACATAAATACACAAGAAGCCTACAAAATGCCAAAAGATTGGACCAGAAAAGAAATTCCTCCTGTCACATTATAGTCAAAACACCAAATACACAAAGTAAGGAAAGAATATTAAAAGCAGTAAGGGAAAAGGAGCAAGTAACATATAAAGGCAGTCCTATCAGAATTACACCAGACTTTTCACCAGAGACTATGAAAGCTAGAAGATCCTGGGCAGATTTCATACAGACTTTAAGAGTCTGCTTAGCCAGCCCAGGCTGCTATACCCAGCAAAACTCTCAAAACTCATAGATGGTGAAACCAAAATATTCTATGACAAATCCAAATTTGCACAGTATGTTTCCACAAACCCAGCCCTATAAAGAATAATACATGGAAAACATCAACTCAAGGAGGGAAACTACACCCAAGAAAAAGCAAGAAGGTAATCTTTCAACGAACTCAAAAGAAGATAGCCACACAAGCATATAAACAACATCGAAATTAACAGGAAGCAACAATCACTATTCTTTAATATCTCTTAACATCAACGGTCTCAATTCCCCCAATAAAAAGACATTGACTGACAGACTGGATCCATAAACAGGATCCAGAATTTTACTGCACCCAGGACATGCACCTCAATGTTAAAGACAAACACTAGGTCAGAGTAAAGGGCTGGAAAACAATTTTCCAGGCAAATAGCCCCAAGAAACAGGCTACAGTAGCCATTCTAATATCAGATAAAATCGACTTTCAGCCAAAAGTCATCAAAAAAAAAAAAAATAAGGAAGGACACTTCATACTCATCAAAGGAAAATCTCTCATCAAAGAAGACCTCTCAATTCTGAACATCTATGCTGCCAATGCAAGGGCTCCTACATTCATAAAAGAAACTTTACTAAAGCTCAAAGCACACATTGCACCTCACACAGTAATAGTGGGTGACTTCAACACCCCACTATCATCAAAGGACAGATCTTGGAAACACAAACTAAACAGGACACAGTGAAACTAACAGATGTTATGAACCAAATGGATTTAACAGATATCTATACAACATTTCATCCTAAATCAAAAGATATACCTTATTTTCAGCACCACCTGATACCTTCTCCAAAATTGATTATATAATTGGTCACAAAACAAACCTCAACAGATATAAGAAGATTGAAATAATCCTGTGCCTCCTATCAGATCACTACAGAATAAGGCTGGTCTTCAATGGCAACAACACAAAGCCCACATACACAGGGAAGCTGAACAACACTCTACTCAATGATAACTTAGTGAATGGAGAAATAAAGAAAGAAATTAAAGACTTCCTAGAATTTAATGAAAATGAAAGTACAACATAACCAAACCTATGGGACACAGTGAAAGCAGTGTTAAGAGGAAAACTCATAGCTCTGAATGCCTCCAAAAAAGAAACTGGAGAGAGCATATACTAGCAGCTTAACAGCACACCTGAAAGCTCTAGAACAAAAAGAAGCTAATACACCCAGGAGGAGTAGAAGGCAGGAAGTAATCAAATTAAGGGCTGAAATCAACCAAGTAGAAACTAAAAGAACTATAAAAAGAATCAACAAAACCAAGAGCTGGTTCTTTGAGAAAATCAACAATATAGATAAATCCTTAACCAGACTAACCAGAAAGCACAGAGACAGTATCTAAATTAACAAAATTAGAAATGAAAAGGGAGTTATAACAACAGATTCTGAGGAAATTCAAAACATTGTCAGATCCTACTAAAAATGCCTATGTGCAACAAAATTGGAAAATCTGGATGAAATGGACAAGTTTCTAAACAGATACCAAATACCAAAGTTAAGTCAGGATCAGATAAACCATCTAAACAGTCCCATAACCCCTAAAGAAATAGAAGCAGTCATTAAAAGTCTCCCAACCAAAAAAAGCTCAGGACCAGATGGGTTCAGTGCAGAATTCTATCAGACCTTCAAAGACTTAATACCAATACTCTTCAATCTATTCCACAAAATAGAAACAGAAGGAATACTACCCAATTCATTCTATGAAGCCACAGTTACACTGATACAAAAACCCCACAAAGACCCAACAATAAAAGAAAACTTCAGACCAATTTCCCTTATGAATATCAATGCAAAACTACTCAATAAAATTCTTGCAAACCGAATCCAAGAATACATCAAAATGATCATTCACCATGATCAAGTAGGCCTCATCCCAGGGATACAGGGATGGTTCAATACCCAGAAATCCATCAATGTAATCCACTACATAAACAAATTCAAAGGAAAAAAACCCACATGGTCATTTCATTAGATGCTGAAAAAGCATTTCACAAAATTCAACATCCCTTCATGATAAAAGTCTTGGAGAGATCAGGAATTCAAGGCCCATACCTAAACATAGTAAAAGCAATATACAGCAAACCAGTAGCCAACATCAAACTAAATGGAGAGAAACTGGAAGCAATCCCACTAAAATCAGTGACTAGGCAAGGCTGCCCTCTCTCTCCCTATCTATTCAATATACTACTTGAAGTTCTAGCTAGAGCCATTAGACAACAAAAGGAGGTCAAAGGGATACAAATTGGAAAGGAAGAAATCAAAATATCACTATTTGCAGATGATCTGATGGTATACTTAAGTGACCTGAAAAACTCCACCAGAGATCTGCTACAGCTGATAAACACCTTCAGCAAAGTGGTCAGATATAAACTTAACTCAAACAAATCAATAGCCTTCCTATACTCAAAATATAAGCAGGCTGAGAAAGAAATTAGGGAAATGACACCCTTCACAATTGTCACAAACAATATAAAGTATCTTAATGTGACTCTAACCAATCAAGTGAAAGATCTGTATGACAAGAACTTCAAGTCTCTGAAGAAAGAAATCAAAGAAGACCTCAGAAGATGGAAAGATCTCCCATGCTCATGGATTGGCATGATTAATATAGTTAAAATGGCCATCCTGCCGAAGGCAATCTACAGCTTCAATGCAATCCCCATCAAAATCCCAATGCAATTCTTCATAGACATAGAAAGAACAATCCTCAAATTCATATGGAATAACAAAAAACCCAGGATAGCAAAAACTATTCTCAACAATAAAAGGACTTCTGGGGGAATCAGCCTTCCTGACCTCAAGCTGTACTACAAAGCAGTAGTGATAAAAAACTGAATGGTATTGGTACAGTGGTAGGCAGGTAGATCAATGAAATAGAATTGAAGACCCAGAAATGTACCCACACACTTATGGTCACTTGATCTTTGACAAAGGAGCTAAAACCATCCAATGGAAAAAAGACAGCATCTTCAACAAATGGTGCTGGTTCAACTGGCGGTCTACATGTAGAAGAATGTGAATTGATCCATTCCTATCTTCCTGTACAAAGCTCAAGTCAAAGTGGATCAAGGACCTCCACATAAAACCAGATACACTGAATCTAATAGAAGAGAAAGTGGGGGAAAGTCTCGAACACATGGGCACAGGGGAAAAGTTCCTGAATGGAACACCAATGGCTTATGCTCTAAGATCAAGAATTGACAAATGGGACCTCATGAAATTACAAAGCTTCTATAAGGCAAAGGACACTGTAAATAGGACAAAACGGCAACCTACAGATTGGGAAAAGATCTTTACCAGTCTGATAGAGGGCTAATATCCAATGTATACAAAGAACTCATGAAGCTAGACTCCAGAGATCCAAATAACCCTATCAAAAAACAGAGCTAAACAGAGAATTCTCAACTGAGGAAACTCGAATGACTGAGAAGCATCTAAAGAAATGTTTAACATCCTTAGTCACCAGGGAAATGCAAATCAAAACAACTCTGAGATTCCACCTCACATCAGTCAGAATGGCTAAGATCAAAAACTCAGGTGACAGCAGATGCTGGCAAGGATGTGGAGAAAGAGGAACACTCCTCCATTGCTGGTGGGATTGCAAGTTGATACAACCTCTCTGGAAATCAGTTTGGCAGACCCTCAGAAAAATGAACATAATACTACCTGAGGACCCAGCTATTCCACTCCTGGGCATATACACGAAAGATGCTCCATCATGTAATAAAGACACATGTTCCACTATGTTCATAACAGCCATATTTATAATAGCCAGAAGCTGGAAACAACCCAGATGTCCCTCAACAGAGGAATGGATACAGAAAATGTAGTACATTTACACAGTGGAATACTACTTAGCTATTAAAAACAATGACTTCATGAAATTCTTAAGCAAATGGATGGAACTTGAAAATATCATCCTGATTGAGGTCGCGAAGTCACAAAAGAGTGAACATGGTATGTAGTCACTGATAAGTGGTTATTAACCCAAAAGTTCAGAATACCCAAGAGTCACTTCACAGCAACCGTAGGGCGGAGTGGGAGGTCCCAGATAGAGGACTTGGAGAAGGGACTGAAGGAGCTGATGGAGTTTGCATCCCCATGGAGGGAGCAACAGTGTCCACTGACCTGATCCCTCGATGCTCCTGGAGACTGGATCACCAACCAAAGAATATACATGGAGGGACCCATGGTGCTGAACACATATGTGGCAGAGGAGTGTCTTGTTAGCCATCAGGGGGAGGAGAGGCCCTTGGGCCGAAGGGTTTTAGATTTCCCAATATAGGAGAATGTCAAGGAGGGAAGAAGAGAGTGGGTGGGTAGGTGGGGGAATACCCCCATAGAGGCAGGGGAGGGAGAGGGAATAGGGAGGTTCCAAAGGGGAGATCTGGAAAGGGGAAAACATTTGAAATGTAAATAAAGTATCAAAAAAATGAAGATATTTGGATCTATAGATACAAGGGGAAACTACAGTTCAATGGAGAAGTCAGAGCCCCTCAGCCCTGCAATTGTGGCTCCCCAGACCTGTCCTGGGCCCTGTCTTGTGTCTTTAATGAGGTGTGACTGGAAGCTCCATAAGAATTCAGAGTAATGTGGATTTTATAAGTTGGAAAATTTTGCCAATTTGCTGAATTGGTCATTAATAATAGATTTGGATCAGTAATAGATCCTCCAATGATTTGACTTCTGGTAGACCGATTTTCCACAAATAAGCTTACACTGGAATACCTCAAGTGATTTTATATGTAGCATTCCTAGAACTGGGACTTTAGAGAGCATTTGTCTGAGCTATGTTAAGGTGACATAAGTAAATGTCAGGGTGGTGGACGACTGAGATCTCAGAGCCACACCAACTGTCCCCCATCACCTTGTATTGGTCAGGGTCATTGCAAACAAATATAATTGATATTTCTTCTGCAGGTGACAAGACTTATCCTTTTTTGTTTGTTTTCTGATAATCTGCGATTACGTTGGGGGGATAAATTTAGCTCTCCAGGATGATGATAAGAATGTAATTTGCAGATATAATAAAAAGAGGAATTGGAATCATAAATAAAGCCTCCACAGATGTGTAACACTACCTTCAGGAAGTCACAGAAGCAGAGTCACCTGCAAGTCCCAGGCACTTGCCACCGGCAAGCCAGCTGCAACTGCTGGTCCTGTAAGGCAGTTAGAAGATGTCTGCTTCACCCACTGGAGAAGAGGAAGGGAAAGATAGTGTCTCTCACACATCATTGTCCCCCAAGGCTCAGACCCGGGAAACATTGATCTGTATCATGCTTGCTGAGGAAAGGTTATCAACCATTTTGAGAAGTGAGATTCATTTCTGAGAAGGGCTGAATAATTTGTCATGTCTCAGTGAGCTGTGGACATGTAGACCTGGATTTTGAACCTAGGTCTTTAGTCCTGTGGCTCATCAAAGCTCAGCTGTGTTTAGCATGAAGTCTGGAGTGCCTGTGAAGCCACTCTGCTCTATCATTAAAGACTGTGATTGTTGTACATAGCAGACAACTAATAGCTGGAATTCCATAATTCCAGAAATATGCTTTATCCTTGAATGGCCCTCATCCCTGTGGCCTTGGGCATCTTTTAAGCCAAACTTAGAAGCAAAATAATGAAGCTGAAAAATTGTGAGCTTCAAAATCAGCTCAGGTGTCATTCCTGGAAAGTCCTTGCTGAACTCAATCTGGGCCCACTGCTCGATCCTGAGCCTTTGCAGCTTATTTAGGTTTTGCTGCCTCAGCTCGAAACTCGGTCTGGTTCTGTCTTCTACTCTGGATTTGCCATCCTTGGTGGAAGGAGCATTATCTCAATTGTTCTGTGTCCCAGGGCTCACTAAAGAACATAACAGTAGGTGAGGGAAACTACCTCAGTGTCCAGAATAAGAATACAGAGTTGTCAGGCCCTAGGAACAGTTGTTATGTCCTGAGTTCTGAGGCAGCTACAGGCCCACTTCATACTTAAAATCAGCGCAGTGCTGTAGTGAGATCAACAGATACCTCCTGGAGGCTCTGCACAGTCATTAAAAGGCCACCTGCCAGCTGTGGGGTGCTCACCGTTGGCTGAAAGCACAGAAGCCCCAGCCTTTAAAGTTTCCAATAAACTTTTCCTAGGATTCTTCTCCCCCAGAATCCCAGTAAAAGAGCTGTGGTGCTTCACACCTGGCATCTGACATAGTCTCTCAATGCCTGTAAACCAATTATCCAAACAACTGGCCTGCCCACTAGCAGGTGCGAGGATTTATTAAATGCAAGTCCTTCCCTCCCAAGACTTTATGATATACTTATGGGGACAGGGCAAGTAGAGCAAAACAGGCTATATAAGGAGAACAAATAGTCAGTTCACACTCTCTCTCCTCCGTTCTTACACCCTCTCCCTCTTCTCCATCCTCCTTGCCCATATTCTCTGTCCTCCCTCAGTTCCTTGCCCTTGTTCCTCCCCTCCCTCCCTTCCTCCTTTCATGCCTGCCTCCCTATGGTCTCCTCTCCTTGCAGGTGTAGATTCTGTGTGTAATCTCCTTAGTTCACAGCAGCTGCATTGTACTGGATGAACATACTTTAATCAGTTGGTGAGCTTGGGGGGGGGGGGGAACTCCTTGGCTATTACAAACGTTTGTGCCTGAGTCTTCATGTGGACACGACTTTTTACGACCTCTAGGGAAAAGACATGGATGTGGGATCGCTGACTCATTGGCAGAGTGTGCTTCCAACTTCCCGAGAAACTGTAAAACTGATTCTCAAGGATTTGTTCACTGTCTTTGTACCAGTCATGCCTGAACATTTTCTTCTAGAGGATATGTTAGAGTGGCTTAATCTTATTTTTATTTTTTCTGGATTTTCTACAAAACTTGAAATATTAAGTAGTTCTTCATGAGCATATTGGACACATATGCCTTTTCTCGTGAAATGTCTAGACCATTTGCTCACTTAAAATTTGTGTTGTCTTTATTGTTGATTTTTAGAAATTGTTTACATATGCTAAATTACTGTCTATAAAATGTAATATCTTACCACCTCCTTGTTTTCTTAATAACATCTTTCCATGGTGATCTTTCTCTCTCTCTCTCTCTCTCCATGTGTTCAAGCCATTCACTTCTCATTTCTTCCAAAGTCTCATTGCTGTCTCCTGGAGTTTTCTTCTTTCTTTCCTTTTTTTTTCTTAAATTTTCATTTTCTCTTTGCCCTTCTTTGCAGAATACTTTTCTTTTGTGTTAGAGGCTGCAAAGTCAAGGCTGGAGATGTGGCTCAGGGGTTCAGAGTGTAAGCTCTGCTCTTGCAGAGAACCTGAGTCCAGTTCCCAGCACTCATGTCAGTGTCAGATGGCTCACACCTATCTGGAATTCCAGCTCCATGGGGATCCAATGCCTTTTCCGGATTCCCAGGTGCCTGCACTCATGTGCAACACACACACACACACACACACACACCACTTATAAAATAACAAAAAAATATTTTAAAATGTTTCCAAGACTTGTATAATTGAGAACATCTTTATCTTATCCTTATATTTGAAAAAAAAATAATTTTGTCGAAGATAACACAAAAATTTGAAGATATTTGCCTTCATGCTTAGAATCTCCATTTACTTCTTCCCTGTAGCTAACTATATAGTAATGTTTTTAAGTTTTACTTATTTTTATTTTATATACATGAGTGTTTTGCCTGCACGCATATAATTGCACTGCACGTATGCCTAGTTCCCACAGAGGTCAGAAGAGAGCATGGGATCTTTTGGAACTGGAGTTACAGGTGATTTGGGTTGTCCATGTCTGTTCTGGGAAATGAACTGTCAGAGCAGCCAGTGCTCAACACTTAAGAGCCATCTTTCCAGCCCCATAATCTATCTTTTTGTTGCTCATTTTTGATCCAATCTTTTATTTTAAAATTGATTATTTTGGGTGATTGTACACATTGTTTCAGATCATTCCAAACTTTGCAGTTTTGCTGTCTAAATTTATTTTGAACTGATCCTTCTGACTATCTAGGGAGCTTGCTTCCTCATGGTTTTGGCATATACAGACTTTTTAAAAAAAAAAAAAAGTGAACTTTTGTTTAGCTAAATTTCATCCATGAGAGCTATAAAGGACCTGGTTTCTACCATAGAGACTTCATGTTTGGTTCTGTTATAATCTCTGGATTTGTATAACCTAGAACCATTTTAATTATAGATTAATGTTTCTCCAACCATGAAGAAAATATAAATTTGGAAACCTGAACTAGAGGACCTATTGCTGCAATTTTGTTTCCTCCTGATATCATGGTGAGGACAAATCTGCTGCCTAAATGCTTCTTTTATCTGGAGCCAGTGGATCTTTTAAATCAATAATTCGTTAATGATATGGTTGCTTTGGGTACCTGTTTCATAGGAAGAGGCACAGGGGTCATCTCTGACAACCTTTTCAGTGCCTTACCCTGTCTCCCATGCCTTGTTCGACAAGATATCAATAGTCAAAGTTCAAGGTTCCTGAACTCACCACTTGTACCACAGTGTCTGTCCATCCATCCATCCATCCATCCACCCATCCTGAATGTCCCCAACACTCGCTCTGTTCAAGGCTTTGTTCCTGGGGCTGGACCAGGGCATGAGCAGCAATCTGCCTCATAGAGATTCTACTCTGAGGAGGGCTGCTTGTGCTTCCACATTGACTATTTGTTCAAAGGTAGAGCAAAGTATAGAATAAGCTGATTGCGGATTCAGTCTTGAATTTTAAGACATTATAAAATAAATCAGGTAAAACATATTTACCGTGGGAAGTTTTTTTTAAAATAAAAAAAATCAAATCTGCAGTATTACAAAAGGAGCCAGATATTTCATTTTTCAATTCCAGTAACTTCATTTTGTTCCTCTAAGATCATTATTCTCTCTCCATACTTTGAGTACCATTGTCTTGCCCCTTGAAAATATGTATATGCTTATATAAGTGCTTTTCTCTGACTAATTCTTTGTCTAGTGCAATCTATTCGGTTGTGTTCCTTTAAGGTCTTTGCACTCTAGACACTTCATTAATTTTTCTGAGTCTATACTCCCTTGGTTCTTTTTTAAAAAATTAATTTATTTTAAACTCCAGATTTTATTCCCCTCCCTGTCCATCCTCCAACTGTTCCACATCCCATACCTCCTCCCCACCCTCTGTCTCCATGAGGATGCCCCACCCCCCCTTCCAGACCTCTAAACTCCCTGGGACTCTTGAGTCCCTTGAGGGGTTAGGTGCATCTTCTCTGACTGAACCCAGACACTGCAGTCCTCTGCTGCATATGTGCCAGGGGCCCCCATATCAGCTGGTGTATGCTGCCCGGTCAGTGTTCCAGTGTCTGAGAGATCTCCCGGGTCCAGGTTAATTGAGACTGCTGGTCTTACCACAGGGCCGCTCTCCTCTCCAGCCTCTTCCAGCTTTCCCCTAATTCAACCACAGGGGTCAGCAGCCTCTGTCCATTGGTTGGGTGCAAATATCTTCATCTGCCTCTTTCAGCTTCTTGTTGAGTCTTTCAGAGGGTCCCTTTTTGTGAGTACTCCATAGCCTCAGTAATAGTGTCAGGCCTTAGGACCCCGACCCCTCCCCACCCCCACCAGGAGCCGGATCTCACTTTGTGCCTGTCGCTGGACCTTCTTTTCCTCAGGCTCCTCTCCATTTCCATCCCTGCAGTTCATTCAGGCAGGAACAATTACTGGTCAGAGTTTTGACTGTGGGATGACAACCCCATCCCTCACTTGATGCTCTGTCTTTCTGCTGGAGGTGGGCTCTACAAATTGCCTCTCCCCATTGTAGGGCATTTCATATAAGGTCCCCTCTCTTTGAGTCCTGAGAGTCTCTCACTTTCTGGAGGGTCCCCTCAACCTCCCACCTCCCGAGGTTGCCTGCTTCCCATCTTTCCGCTGGCCCTCAGGGATTTCAGTCCTTTTCCCCCACCCAATACCCCATCATGTTCCCCTCTCTTCCCCCCCTCCCCCATAATCCTCTTTCCCCCTCAGGTCCCTCCCTTCCCTCTTGTGGTTGGGTTGGTTTTTTCTCCCTCCCAAGTGGGACTGAGGTATCCTCACTTGGGGCTTTTAGCTTGTTGACTTTTTTGAGTTCTGTGGGCTATATCTTGGGTATTTGGCACTTTTTTTTTTTTTTTTTTTTTTTTTTTTTTATTTTTATTGCTTATTGGTGAGTACATACCATGCATGTCCTTTTGGGTCTGAGTTACCTCGCTCAGGATGATATTTTCAAGTTCCATCTATTTGCCTAAAAATTTCATGAAGTCATTGTTTTTAATAGCTATTCCATTGTGTAAATGAACCACATTTTCTTTATCCATTCTTCTGTCCTGGAACATCTGGGTTGTTTCCAGCTTCTGGCTATCACAAACAAGGCCATTATGAACATAGTGAAATACATGCCCCTGTGGCATGGTAGGGCATCTTTTGTATATATTCCCAAGAGTGGTATTGTTGGGTCTTCAGGTAGATCTATTTCCAATTGTCTGAGGAACATCCAGATTGATTTCCAGAGTGGTTGTACCAGTTTGCAATGCCACCAGCAATGGAGGAGTGTTTCTCTTTCTCTACATCCTCGACAACACGTGCTATCACCTAAGGTTTTGATCTTAGCCATTCTGATTAGTGTAAAGTGGAATCTCAGGGTTGTTTTGATTTGCATTTCTCTGCTCACTAAGGACTTTGAACATTTCTTTAGGTGTTCTCAGCCATTCGAGATTCCTCTGTTGTGAATTCTCATTTAGTTCTATACACCATTTTTTGATTGGGTTGCTTGGTTTTTTGGTAGTTAGCTTCTTGAGTTTTTTATGTATTTTGGATATTAGCCCTCTATCAGATGTGGGATTAGTGAAGATTTTTTTCCAATCTGTAGGTTGCTGATTTGTTTTATTGGTTATGTCTTTTGCCTTAAAGAAGCTTTCCAGTTTCATGAGGTCCCATTTGTCAATTCCTGATCTTAGAGCATGTGCCATTGGAGTTCTGTTTAGGAAATTTCCCTCTGTGCCAAAAGCTGATAATTGCCCTCTTATAAATAATTGTAAAATATTTTTAAAAACTGGTTTTAGGCATTGGACAGTAGGTAACCGAAGACTGTGACCTCAGAAAGACAAAATACTTTGAGCTCTATATGTCTTTCAGTTAGCCTCCTGGAGGCAATGTCTAGGTAATAGTGCAGGAAAAGGAATAAACCAGAGCTTAGCCATCCCCTAGGATGGACACACACACACACACACACACCACAACACAGATACACAAAAACAATCAGAAACTGTCAAGGTTGAAGCACCAGAATTGGCATATGATTATAGAAGCTTCACAGAGAGAGGGTTCTGCAAACCTGATGAATCCTTTGGAGTCTTCTTACTGAGAAGTAACTTGGGCATGAGGAGGCTCCACAGCTCTAGGGGATAAAACCACTGAAATTCCATAGGCTAGTGACTAGTAGTGTTCACACAGAGACAAGAAGAGATTATAAGTCCACTAAATATAAGACACCTCATAATGTAGAAGGTATTGCACAGTCCTTAAAGAGCCAGGCCTTAATAGAAGGATTGTTGGCCTTAATGTAAAGGCTGCTCTGGATCTGCCCTTATAAACCTAAAAGGCAAGACTCAAAAGCACCTAGCTGATCTCCAGGTAGCTTAACTGGATGGAGAGAGTAGTCCAACACTCCTTAAAGAAGTACAACAAAACCCAGAATTCTAATTTGAGACTTATATAATAAATAAATTTTGTTTTGAATTGTATTAGTCTCTCCTAAAATCATTTAGTTATTTAACTTAAATATATTCCTCAAGATCATAAGATCAGCATATAGATTTTATATTTGGGTATATAGCTAAATTAGAGTTGATTTTTTTTATTATAGTGTGAGACACATCTTGAAACTCATAATTTTTTCATATGAATAGCCAGTTAATATAGAACTATTTCTTGAAAATCAAATAACCATGCCTTGTCCTTGTTGAAGTAGTTTTAAAGCTCTATCAAGAAATCAGTTGATCTTGTAAGCCATGTGTCCCTACTTACACACGCTGTACTGTCTCAAATCCAGTAACTCTGTAGTAAATCTTCAAATTAAGTACTGGAAGGCCCAAATTGGTTCATTCTCTTACAAAATGTCCTCGTCTTTTTAGATTCTTTTCACTTTTCTATATAACATTTACCATATATATAAAAATTTATAGATTAAAAACTTGCTGGAGTGTTGGGGTCATATTGATTCCATAATCTGTTAGGAGAGGCACAGATGCCATGGTGATGGGGAAGTTCTTTCATTTATGAGAATGCTGCCATGTCATTTAAATTGCATGTCATTTAAATTGCATCTCTAATTTCTTTAATCAGTGGATTATGGCTTTGAGGACATACATTTTAACATCTATCAAATTTATCTCTAAAGTTTTCATGTTTGGGGTTCTACTGGAGATATTTCCTCAACAATTTGACACAACATGACCTGTGCCCTAGGCTATCCTTGAGCTCACTAGTAGCCTAGGCTGGCCTTGAAATTTTAACAGTTTTATTTCCACCTCCCAAGAGCTTCTTCAAACTTCTGATTTTCGTTTTTTCATTCTTAAACAAAAGAAATATGCATGCGTGGCTACAAAGAACATACTTTAATATTTTATAAATTACTAAACAAGCCACTTAAGGTTTAGAGCATGAATTCTCCCAAGAGAGGTGAACAACATTACCTTTTACTGTAATAACTAATGTACCAACATAACTAGTACATCAATCTGATATTAAAAGGCATGCAGGGTAACTGTGACTTTAAATTTCATAAGGATGGAATGAGTATGAAAAATTGTTTAGAACTTTCCTTGGGTGAGCAATAGTGGAAAAGTGATTTGGAGTTTAACTCAGAGTTTAGCTCTGTGATGCTACATAAATGCTCTGGGTACTTCGGTGGTGGATTATCTCAAGATTTTCTATTTGTGATAGAAGCAATGCAAAATACACCACTCACAAGAAACAACTTCCTAATTGAGTCTTAGATACATGATATCCAGGACAGCCTTCTCAGCAGAAGCAAACCCATCCATTGCCTTTCTAGTCGTCTCTCAAAGAGCATTCAAGATTGAGTAGTCGATTTGGTCACTGTAAATATCCACCCCTCATCCTTGTTTCTTCATGTCAAACTTCACTGACTGTGCAAAGCACACACATTTCACACCAATCTGGCAATCGCTAAATTGGGGTAGAAGACTTTTTCCTCCCAAGTTTCTTTTTAAATTTTAACTGTTTGCTTGGTTTCTTCAGAATTTCATGCATGAATATTGTATGAACATCATTTTCACCCCCTCTCTTCCCCTCCAACTCCTCCTATGTCTTTCTTGCTCAAACTCATGACCATTTCCTGGATTATTATTGGCACACACATGAGTACGCACACACATACACATGTTCACACATTTATAAATACAACCTGCTAAGTGTATGTAGTGCAGCTCAAATGGGTATGTTTAGGACTGGCAACGTGGGATTGGGTAAACTATCAGGAGATTTATTGCTAGGAAAAACTAATTCTTTCTCTCTCCGCAGCCATTAATTGCTTACAGCTCTTCATTTAGGGGTAGGACCTTGAGAGATTTCCCCTATGCACAGCGGTTTGCCATCTGGTCTTGACATTGTGTTTGACTTGTTTAGGTGACCATATTATGGAGATTTCATAGGTGTGTGTTCCCTGTCAAATATAAGACACTCTCCTGCAGCAGACATCCTGGTCTTCTGGCTCTTACAGTCTTTCCAGCCTCTCTTCTGAGATGTTCTCTGAGCCTTAGGTGTACAAGTTACCTTGTAAATGGTTAACTGGGGTTGGGCAGCCCAGGTTCAGTTGTTCAAGTTGTTGACATATGTAAATGGTGAGAGCTACACTTACCTGTGCATATAAGGATTAAATTTAGAATGTAATTTGAAATTATACTGGCTAGGAAGGGGGAAGTCGTAGGCTTTCCTTTAGGGTCCATGACTTCACAAGTCATAGGTAGTTAGCTATGTTTATAGTATCAGGAATGAATTCCATCCTAGTCAGTGGACCTTAAGTCTTACTAAATAACTGTTGTTGGCCTCAAAATGCCAGCATTGCATCCTTTTTCCAAGATACGTGTGTGTGTGTGTGTGTGTGTGTGTGTGTGTGTTACTATTTGTGCAAGATTATCAAGATAAATGGAGAGAAGCCAACTACCTTCCCATCTCCCATACTCATCACAAAGTCATTTGGCCCTGTCATTTCTCACACTGAGAGATTTATTGGTAAGACAGATAAGCTGTCTTGAGGGAGCAAAAACATGTAGGAATTGGGATTCTTCTGATTCCAAGAAAACTAAGGTGTGTGGTAACCCTGAAACCAAATTAAATAAGAGAAATGCAAAGGCTCACAAGTGTTTATAGACGCAGTAATCAACAGTGTGTGTGTGTTGATTGAATTGTGTGTGTATGCATGTGTGTGTATTCCTTTGTTTATGTTCACTCCTTCACTACCCTCTTTTGTTGCCTGCTCCCCTCTCCTTCCTCTTCCCAAATAGATCCCCTTCTGCTGTATAATTCAATTTTTTTGAAATCTAGATTAGGCTTATGGAAAAAAAATAAACATGTGCTATTGTCTTTCTGAGTCTAGTTCATTTCACTTAACTTGATGATCTCCATTTCCACCCACTTTCTTGTAAATGGCAGCATTTTTTCCTCATTTATGGCTGAATAAAACTTCATGTATATACCCCACATTTGCTTTGTCCATTATCTGTTGGTGGACATATAGGCTGGTCCCATACCTTGGCTGTTATGAATACTGTGTATACTAAACAATAGTGTGCACAAGATGTTTTTGTAGATGGAGTTGGGTTTATTATCAGGGGTAGTAAAGCTAGATCATATAGGCATCTCCACAATGGCTATACTAGTTTATATTCAGGTAGAAGAGTTTTGAGACATCCTCTTGCTATGTGCCTCTATGGTCTAGTTATCTTATTTATTTTTTAAGTCACAAAGAAGGGAAAGAGAAAGTTAACAATTGTTTTTTAATCTGAAACTGGGAGCTAAATAACTTGTCCTTTTAATTGACCCGAGACATTTCTTTCTCCCTTTCTCCTTTAGCACAACAGTCTCTTGTTACACATCATTCACTGTGGCAGGCAGGAATTATACACCAATTCCCAGCATGTCCATTTGTGCCAATAATAGACCATTGATAGACTTCTATTAATTGGACATTTAGGGGACTAGCCAAGAATACTGTCTGGGTCTCTGCAGGTTGGCTATAGAGACAAGACGGGAGATGGAACATGAGTGTTTTGATTCTGAGCCAGACATCTGATGGATGGCGATATTGAACAGTCAGCATCTCATCTCTCTGTCCTACACTCTGACCTGATGTCAATGTTCAAGCAATATCAGTGAAAACCTCTCCTGAAGCCAAATTCCCACCCACCCCAAATCTTTAGATGGACTGAGGAAATTGAAATGAATTTTACTTTGAAAGTAGCAAGTATGAGTGATATGTATGTACATGCACAGGATTTATTAGGTTGATATTTTTTAAGCCAGATGAATCCATTCCCCTAGCATTCTTGATGTATTTTTTCCCTAAATATCAGGTAGATTAGTGTGGACAGATAAAGTGGTTGAGATAATAAACACACACTGGATTACTGCTTTTGTAAACACTTGTGAGCCTTTGCATTTCTCCTATTTAATTGGATGTCAGGGCTACCACACACCTTGGTTCCCTAGGGATCAGATGCACTCCAAGCCCTGGAGGGTCTTGCTCCCTCAAGAAAGCTTTTCTGTTGCAATAATTAGCAATAAATCTCTCAGCATGAGAAATGACAGGGCTGAATGACTTTGTGATGAATACAGAGGATGGAAAGGTAGTTGGCTTCTCTCCATTCATCTTGATAATCTTCATTGCTACGTAAACAGTAAGATCTGTTTCTATGATTCATGTCTGAGGAGGGTCTCAGAGCAACACTAATTCCAGAGACAGTCTACCTAATACACTGTTTGATTAGGGTTGCAAGGTAAGAGCAAGCCACTGGCAGAAGACTGGCAATCTGAGCAACGTGGGGAGGGGGGAGGAGGGGGAGAGGCATTGACTAGCTGTGGAGGGCAGACCATTTATTTAGCTGTGGATCTGATAAACTCTTTTCTGAGAAATGGAACTACTATTAGTTTTTCATTATTCTAACAAGAGTCAGTATTAACCCGAGTTAGATACCAAGATAGGGCATTCCCGATGCATGTCTCAGATCCTTTCTGTTTTTAACACCCGAAGATATATGAGGATTAAATCCGAAGGATCACTGTGGGGGACTGGTGTTCTGCAGATAACCTGAAATGACTGATAGGATCATTCTCTCAAACAAGTCCAGGCTCCTCTTAGCTCAGCCCAGTTGGAAGAAAGAAAATAATTCTTCAGCGGGCACCTGGAAGAAGCTGTGATTGCCAGTTGTATCCAATGAGCCGTTTTCCCTCTGGAAAAGCTTGACACCTATCCATCTGCATGACATCCTAACAATAGAAAATCAGAGCAGGCAGTATCTGCTTGCTACTCCAAGCCCAGGAAGCTAGATCATCCCTCAGGGGTTCTCTCCTTTTAGGGACTATACTGGTTCCTGCTCTATGGGATTTCCCACCACTGTTTAAAGTACACCATAGTCCAGGTGTTTAAAGTCACAATACAAAGCCAGTTTTATAGGTTTCTCTTCCTCGAAGAGTTAAGGTGAAGGGACTCAAAAGGCTAATTTTTTTCCCCAATAATAAAGCTATTTATTTGTTCTGGGACAGCTGTTGCTGTACTGTGACACTTCTATAGTGCAAACTTTGCTCCTTGAAGTTTACCGATAGATTTAATTTTTATGGTGTTCAGGCTTGGATGATATCTCAATTATTTTGGCTAAAAATGAGCCGAGCTTTGGCAAGTCAAATCCACTGATAATTCTCAAGTTGCCTGGATCCTGATTTAGCCTCCCGAACTTCTTTTTATTGTGGTTAGAAATTTTAAACATTTATGGAATTATCATCATATTGTAAAATCTTCAAAAGAGGGATTTTGGGGGGGAAAAGGAGGGTGGGGATGCAGGAACAAAATTAGCCTGCTTTTAAAGCTAAATCACCAATTATCACATGTAGATAAGTAGCTGTACACTGTTCTTTACTAGTAAACGAAGGTGGGAAGGCAGCCATGGTGGTACATAGCTATAATCCCAGCACTTCGGAAACCTAGGCAGGAGTATCATTAGTTCAGGGCCAGCCTGGACAACACAGGGAGACCCTGTGTCAAAATGGGGAGGGGCATGTGAAATGTATTTCAAAAGGTGGTTGTCAAATTACAAGCTGTTTCATGAGATAGGTGCTCAGCTAAGCATCCTGGCTGTGTAGATTGTGTCGATTGCTCTCTGCAGTGCTGTAAGTGGCCTTGAGTGCTGCTGTTTTGATCCTCGAATGATTTTTTCAAAGAGAGGCTCACCTTATACATGAAGAAACGAAAACCTAACAGGTTAATAACTAGTTCAGGTGGTCAATTAGGAAAAAAGACCCGGGGTGGTTTTCTGCAGTCTCCTCTGGATCACATTCTTTTGATTTGTTTTATGGTGCTGAGTATTGAATTTAGGAACTTGTCTGTGTTAGGCGAATGCTCTACCCCTGAGCTATCCCCAGTCCTCTTTTCACTTTGAGACAGGGTCTAATGAAGTTTCCCCAGGTTGGCCATGAACTTGCCATCCACCTATGTCAGTCTTCCCAGTAGCTAGGATTACAGGCTCAAGTCACCAGGCCTGGCCCTTTCATCTCTTTTTGATCAGATTAAAATCAACATCCCTTCGTTTCTCTTTTCTTTCCTTTGTTTCATTTCATCTTTATTTTCTCTCTCTCTTTTTTCTTCTTGTAAGCGTATTTATAGCATGGGCAAAAATGCCCTCTTTGTCTTCATAAGACAACTATGTAACCTAGAAATACAAAAGAATCTCCCTAGTGCCCATATTTATACATCACACACACACAGACACACAGACACAGACACACACACACACACACGTTACAAAGGACAGATGAAATATTTCAATATACATAATTGTTGCCTCTTTCAGAAGAAAAAAGAAACCAAAAAACATAACCAATGTAGAATCATATCTCTGAGCATACACCGACCCTGACATGTCATCTCCAGTATCTGTGTTGGCCCAGAAATACAACCAGGTTATGTCTAATCTATAGAACCTTGACTTCAATCTATTCAAAATACATTAAGATTGATGGTTTTATTATGCGTGCGCACTCAACTGTGCATACGCACACTTATGTATCCATGCATGTGATTATGTGGATTTTCCTTCCACGAGCCACAAGCTGTGGACACAGCCGGAGTGTGAAAAGAGCCAGTGTTGTCCAGGGTAACAGCACTGTCTAAGGGAGCTGACTGGACATGCTGTGTTCACAGATCCGACTGAATCTTCAGATGATAGTCTGCCAAGCTAATGTGATTAATGTGCTCCTGGTGGCAGCATTTCCTGCTACTCTGTTTTCCATGAAGACAGATCACACTGCCTTGCAGCCTCCAACAGAGCTTTAGATGCCAGACAGGAAGGAAGCCAAGCCCACTGTGGCCCACACCCTCACCTCTGCACCTCAGCTGCTATGCGCATATTTCACCAATTTTTTCAGAAAGGAGAGTCATCCATAGAGGATGTGGAACCCTGGGGGCCCTGATTTTGCGTCCGCTCTCTCCCTCCATGTCCCACTACCCGGGCTCTGCAGATGTCTAGCACGAAGCGGAAGCTGTGTGGCTAGTTAGCAGGCCTGGAGAAGAGGCAGAAGGAAGTGATCTGAAAGACCTACTCTAGCAGCTGCAGGGAATTGGGGGGTGGAGAGCCAGCGGCCAAGAGAGGACAAAGCTGGAGCGCGACCTATCTTCATCCTTCGGCTTCCTTGAAGTACTTGAAGTACTTGAAGGCCTGTAGCCTGCCCTTGCTCCTCACCCTGTGGCTTGCTGGCAGAGCAGGTTACACCAGATTCATAGCCTCCCACTGCCCAGTTTCTTAGAAGGTGATGTGTGTCGGTGTAAAATGAATGAAAAAGCTTTTGCTGGGGAGAAGTAAATGAGAAACTTTATAAAAAATAATCACCATACGAACCAGGATAAAGGTTTGTGGACCTGCTCTTGCAGGCAGTAGACGTCTGGGTTTTCTGACTGTGTTAGTTCGTTTGTTAATTCTAGAGTCATGTGGCATTTCACCCAAAAGACAAAATACATTGTCAGTAGCAAAAGGTATTCATTTTATAGACAGGCAGGACCTGAAGACAGAAACCAGAAAGGGGGAAAAATGAGATTGGCCACATCCAAGTCACTTTCTGTGATGGCTCACCTTTATCATTAACTTGATTGGACGGAGAAATACCTGGGCTAAAAAGCGCCCTCTGCAGGAGTCTGAGATGATTAGAACTAAAGGCCCTCCTGAATGGGACCACATCACCGCATGGGCTGGGGGCCTGGAGCCAATAAGAGCAGGAGAAGAGAACTGCCTGCGAGTGACTCCTCTGTCTTGCCAATCTCCACCGCAGCTTTTCCTCCTTCTCCCTCCTCCCTTCCCCCCTCCTCCCACCAGGTCCCTCTATCCACAACCTTCTCCTTTCTGTTTGCTATGCGGCAAGGGACTCTGTTCCACAGCACACCCTTCTGACATCCAACGTTGTCATCCTGTTCAACATCTTCACCATCTAGAAACCCTGAGCCAAAACAAATCCTTTTCACTTGAGATCCAGGACAAAAAGTCCTATTAACACTTTCCTGTTCTGCTTGGGAGATGGGGACAAGAAGACAGGACAATAGAAAAATAACTGAGTGCTTAACAAAGGATTAAGTCAAGTTACCTTGTGTCTTTCCTCCCTGGGGTAGCCAGCCTGTTAGGCACCGTGCTGGGGTGGAAGGTGGGAATCTTAATCTTAGTGAGGGTGGGTCCAATGCAGGCCTTGGTCCGAGGTGATTGTGTGGGTAAAGAACAAAGAGAGAGAGAGAGAGAGAGAGAGAGAGAGAGAGAGAGAGAGAGAGA
>JADRCH010000055.1:1088631-1158399 GCA_019843965.1 Rhynchomys soricoides | reverse complement strand
GAGAGAGAGAGAGAGAGAGAGAGAGAGAGAGAGAGAGAGAGAGAGAGGATTAGCATAGCTTTGGAGACTGATTCAGTTTATTGAGAAAGGAAGACAAAAGCTATTTAAACCTTTGAGGGGTTGAGGGGTGAGTAGGGACTGTCCGGGTGAGTGTACATCACTGGCTGGGGATGCTTCATTTGCATAAGGAGGAATTCCAGGTGCTGCTGGGACAAGAAGTTTAAACTGGCTACTGGCTACTGGCTACTGGCCACTGGCTACTGGCTACTTGACCTCCTCTGGTAATGTAAGAATGGGGGACACTGGACTACGTGCACCAGTTCATACAGGCCTAGGGCAGAAGGGACAGTGATCCTACTTCTTCGGGTCTCACGATGAGAGTTTAGGGGTTCGGATATGCCTCGACTCCACTCTTGCTCCAGGGCTGCTCCTCTCAGTCCCTCAGCTCTCTGGCCCCACATCGAGTTGTTGTTGTTGTCGTTGTTCAAAAGGATTAAGCCGAAGGAAACTTCATCATTATCCCAGCCGAAACTCTCCTGTTCAGGAAATGTGGTGATTTCATGTTATATCTCCTGTCATGATTTCTTGGAAATGCAGATAACCAGCTTAATTTCTAACATGGTGACACAGAACTTTAGTGTGAGTGGGTTAGCCGACTGTGATTTCCAGCCTAATGCTATAGTATAGATGCTGAGTGTTCCCTAAAGACCCATGTGACTTAGTCCCCATGGTTTTGCTCTTAGGGGGCTGCGGTATGTTTGAAAGGCAGGGCTTAGCAGAAGGTCCTTAGACCACTGGCAATATGCCTCAAAGAGGACTGTGGGGTCAGTGCCCCTTCTTGTTCACTTTCCTTTTGTTCTCTCTTTCCCTTTGTTCTCTCTCTCTCTCTCTCTCTCCCTCTCTCTCTCTCTCTCTCTCCTCCCTCCTTCCCTCCCTTCCTATTGGCACTTTTGCTTTACCACAAGTTACTGTCACAACATGTAACAAATCCTCACCTGAATCCAAATCAATGGGACAAATCAGTCATGCAGTGAAACCTCCAAAAATGTGAGTGAAAATAGCTTCTAATCTAATAATCTCTATTTGACATATACTACATACATACTATAGTAATATAATGCCAACTAACACATTGGTCTGTGGAGGCTCAATGCAAGTCAGTCCAAAGTCTTCTGTGCAGTGGCACCTTCTGACTCCTAGTGAGAAGGCTAGACTGATTCTATGACAGGCTTCAAATTAGCAGTTAAAAAGACTAGGCCTAAAAACCCAGGCTTCAGGCAGCTAGTCAGAAACTGCCCCACCACCTGGCCTGAAACAAAGACAATGGCTTAGGAGTTTCCAGCCAGCCTTCTTGCCCCAATAATGGAATGTCCTTAGAGATAGAGTAAAGCCCACCTACTCTGGGATTCCCCTAGGGTGCTTTAAATTGGGCCTGAGGCTCACTTTGGGGTCTCTCTATCTTGGTAATGGGGAGATCCCAGCATGCTGGACTTCATTCCTTGTGTACATACTATTTGAGGCCAGAGTGTCATTCTTTGGGTGAATCATAGACCTGTAAGATTCCACTGAGTCTTAGCTACCAGGGACCCTCTAAGAGTGAACCATGCGGAGCTGGGGATCAATGCAAAAGCAAGAGGAATTTATTGTTCCAGCACACTGGGGTTGTCCTGCACCCGAGGGAGAGGCAGCAACCCCAGGCAGCTTGTTTGGCGAGTTTTTATACAGAGCAGCAGCCATTAGACACAATGTGGTTGACAGAACAGTGTGACTTTTAAACTGATTGGTCCTTAGGGAATGAGGTAGCAAGGGGTGGCCAATGGTCAGTTTCCCCAGTGGTCTTCCTGAGGAATGTAATCAGCCTCTCTCTTCCAGGAGGGGAGAGGTGCCTACACGCTCCCTGACCTGTCTTGTCCAGGAGGGGAGGGTGTCTATGTGTTCAGGGACCCTGTGGAATTTTCCAACGGCTCTGAGCTGACCTCTTCAACCTCACACAATGGAGTTTCACCCAGTCTCCAAAAGGAAGAAAATTCCATCAGTTGTGATGTGGATGGATTTGGATGACATGAAGCTAACTGAAATTAGCTATACACAGAAAAGTACTGCAAGGCCTCATGTGATGTTGCATTGGTTAGCTTTCTGTCTCTGTAACAAATGTTCAACACTGTCAACTTATAGAGAGAAGCTTCTTTATAAGACAAAAGCTTCTCTATTGATAAAAGTGGATTGGTCTAGTGTTGTTAAGCCTGTGATGAAGCAGCTTTTCAAGGTGGGCATGTATATTACAGAGCAAAACAGATCATGCAGCCTCTGGTGCTCTTGATGTATTCACTGTTCTCACTCTGAGTACTGCTGCTGAGGGCCTGGACAGAAAGTGACCCTCAGAACCACATTCAATGGTTCCCAGAAAATGGAGTCTTTTGAAGTACAGACCCTACAATGTCTCATTGCCACCAAAGGGGTGTGTGTGTGTGTGTGTGTGAAAACACACTCACTTGGTGTGTGAGGTCATATTTTTTTATTTGTTTGTTTTATTTCTTTGTTTGACCTTCTCTGCCTATTGGAGACTGACAAATGCAATGGTTTGTATATGCTTGACCCAGGGGATGGCACTATTAAGAGATGTGGGCTTGTTGGAGTAGGTGTGTTACTGTGGTTGTGGGCTTAAGTCCCTCTCACCCTAGCTCACTGGAAGTCAGTCTTCCACTAGCAGCCTTCAGATGAAGATGTTGAACTCTCAACTCTGTCTGCACCATACCTGCCTGGATGCTGCCATGCTCTTGCCTTGATGATAACGGACTGAACCTCTGAACCTGTAAGCTAGCCCCAATTAAATTTTGTCCTTTATAAAACTTTCCTTGGTTGTGATGTCTGTTCACAGTAGTAAAACCCTAACTAAGACAACAAGATATCACAACCTTCCTTCTAACCAGAGAAAATAAAACCATTCAATAGAACACTGTGGGGTGGGGGTGGGGTGGGCGCGAGAAGGTTTGTTTTCTGGAGAACAGCTCCAATGCATTGGTATAGAAGAAGGATGAAAAAAGACTCAATTCAGGGACACCAGTCTGGAATTTTCTGGCATAGTAAAGGTTAGAGAAGGCAAGTTGAATTAGGACTACTAGTGGAGACCAAACAAAAGAACGAGTCTTTTCCACAGTCCATGGACTGAGTGCAGACTGGGAAAAGAGGGTGAATTTGGTGATGCAAGAATTTAGGAAGTTTTTAATGTCCATGGTTTGGAAGTGAGAGACATTATGGTCCAGGGGAAGGTAAGAATCTTGTGAGGCCCATGACAAGGAACAGAGGCATAAGTCTTGAGAGGCGCTTAGAAGCCAATGCTCTGTGATTCTCTTTACATTGCTCCTAGTAGAGACTTGAAATCATTTATAATTTTAACCCCTACTAGCAAGCAGAACCCATTCAGGGAATCCAGAGGGAAGAATAAGACAACTCATTTAATGGCTTCTGGTTTGGCCTTCTATCCGAATGGGGCTCATGTCCTTAACTGGATGACTATAAAGAAACATGTGGCTGTGACCTTCACTTGTGATTTCATAAAATTGTAAGAGTGATGATTCTATTAAATAAATATCTTTGTAAAGGCTGTAATTGTGGCTGTCATCACATTAATGTAATTTACCAAATAGTATAAACCACTACAGTTCTCCTGCTTCCTTAGGAAGCTTGGGAAATGCCAAAATCCTGAATTTTTAAAGTTTCAACTGGGAGGACAAGGTGGATGTTATTGTCACACACTTGAATAAAGCCAAGAAAGTAGAGAAAGAATTACCGTCTGATTTAAATCTTCCTTCTTGATGTATAGCCATAGCAACAATTGCTTAACATGTGAAGAGGGGGACTTCCAACCATAGTATGTGACTGTATTTAGGAATAAAATGAATGATGATTTATCAATGTCTTAAGAACATACACATGCATTTTATTCCATTCATGATATTCCTTCCAAATGAACATTTATAACAAAGCAAAAAGCTGTTGTGATCCAGCAGCCCCAGATAATTATGATAAATATTTG
Organism: Rhynchomys soricoides; assembly: GCA_019843965.1. Classification (NCBI taxonomy): domain Eukaryota; kingdom Metazoa; phylum Chordata; class Mammalia; order Rodentia; family Muridae; genus Rhynchomys; species Rhynchomys soricoides. Next base: position 1,154,363 of record JADRCH010000055.1, on the reverse strand, counting down.
AAAATATGACAAGTATTGTTCACTCTTTTCTATAATTAAGAATACTTTTTAAAATTTGAGATCACATTACTTAACATTTTGTATACTAAAAGTTTCTACTACATTAGCTATTCTTCAAAAACATGATCATAATAACATTTTGCTTTGTTATAAATATTCATTTGGAAGGAATATCATGAATGGTATAAAATTCATGCTTATGTTCTTAAGATATTGATACATCATCCATTGTATTCCTAAATACAGTCACATACCAGGCCTTCCTATGTCTTTTTTTGTCTCTATAGAATATCTCTCAAAAGACCACTTACTAACTCTCTCTCTCTCTCTCTTTTTTTTTTTTTTTTTTGGTTTTTCCAGACAGAGTTTCTCTGTGTAGCCCTGGCTGTCCTGGAACTCACTCTGTAGACCAGGCTGGCCTCGAACTCAGAAATCGCCTGCCTCTGCCTCCCAAGTGCTGGGATTAAAGGCATGCGCCACCACTGCCCAGTTACTAACTCTCAAAATGAACCAATTTTTCGTCTATCTACCATGCTGAGTCTTTGCTATTATGTAGCTGCTTCTTGTAGCTTGAAACATTCCTCCTAGAGAGAGGAGAGAAACTGAGGAAGTTTACAAGACTTCTGAGACACCCCTACCCAGTTAAGATAATTGGTATGGTGAGAGAAAATTCTTCAGTGGAACTAACTGCCTTCAAGATGTGCACAGAACTCCTTTTCACACATATTACAGTGGGTGTGGTGGTTTGAGTAAGAATGGCCCTCATTGGCTCATGTATTTGAATGCTTATTCATTTGGGGGAGTGGCACTATTTGAGAAAGATTAGAGCAAATAGAAATATGGTCCGATTGGAAGACCTCTGTCACGAAGGTTGTCTTTGAGGTTTCAAAATCTCATACCAGGCCCAAATTTCTCTCCCAATAAAGTCACCAGGCTGGACCTGGATGGGATTGTTTCTTTGTTCTGCAGCTGCCTTCCCTGCTTGGAGCATTTCTATGTCTCTCCAGGAAAGCAAAACACATTTGCAGAGGATAGTATGGTAGCTGATGATCCTGATGCACTGAGGTTCTTCCCACAGCTCCATTTGTGTGCTTCCTGGGAGTCTGATGAAGTTATTCCCCAAAGGATAGCCATCTGGACAGATGATATTCATTACACAATTAATTACACACTGCATAGAAACAAAATCTGTGTGAAAAGAGTTGCTATGTGTATGAGTACAAAATGGAACGTTTGGAGAGACTAGGAAGGGTGGCACAGTGGTTAAGAACAGTTGGTACAAGGAGTGTGGACAAGCCTGTGAGCAGAGGTAAGACCAGCACTTCTGCTCAGAGGGACTCCTCTGGGAACCCTCAGGACAAAGGGACCGAGGTGCAGCCTGGGACAGGAGCCTTCCAGTTTATGCCTGTGGCCTGTGCCACATGGCTCCATACCCAAATAGTGCAGGGAAAGAGCTAGCCTCCCAGGAGTGTGGACAGACCGGTGAGCAGGGGTAAGACCAGCACCTCGGCTCGGAGGTACCCACCTGGAACCCTGGAGGGCTTTTCTGTATGATAAAAACTCTAAAATACAGACAGAAGATGCAGAAATCTCAACAAAAGGAGAAACACACCGTATTTGGTGGTCAGAAGACCTCACAGCTGAGATGTCAATTTTCCCCAGACAATCTAGAAAGTTAATACTAATCTCCAAACGGTTTCAGCTGTATATTTTCCAAATAAGCTGATTCAAATGTCAGGAGAAAATTGAAATAATTAGGACAACTAAAACAAGTTGAAGAAGAAGAAAATTGGGCTAATCACATCATTATTAAAACCGTAGGATATTATCAAAAGGATAAATCAATAGAATGGGATAATGTAAATATAAACCCATAGAAGTATGGCCAAATGATTTTAGTTTAACATTTTTAGGTATACATTCTACAGAGTATTTCAACCTTATTCACCCCTACACTCTTATACTCCATCTCCTCTCTGATCCCTCACAATTTCTCAATTAATGTTTTCTCTTTGCAAATAATCCACTTAGGAGCTGGAGAGATAGCTCAGCAGTTAAGAGCTTGGCTACTCTGGTAGAGGACCAAGATTTGTTTCCCAGCCCCACATAGCAGCTCACCACAACCTTTAACTGCAGTTCAAGAGTATCCAAAGCACTTTTCTGGCCTCTTTTGGGGTTCAAGCACACACATGGTACATAGACATACACAGCAGAAAAAACACGCATACACATGAAAATGTAAGTAAGTAAATATGTAAGTAGTCCACTCAGTTCTGTTAGTGTTTCCCATACACATACACACGGGTGTGGGCCATCAATCAAAGCATAGACAACCTGTGGGGGACCACACTGACAAAGTAAACTGATTCTCCCTTTTTTAGCAACCATCATCAGTCAATAGCACCTTATCTAGGGATAAGGACTTGGTTGCTCCTCTCCATTCCATGATGGACTGTTGACTGGATTGTTTTCATGCAGGTCTTGTGCAGGTAACATACAGATGCTTCAAGTTCATGACTGCAGCTGTCATGTCCAGAAGATGCTGTCAGTCTGCCCTAACCTCTGGCTCTTACAATCTTTCTTCCCTATGTTCTGCAATGTTCCCTGAGCCTTGTGGGAGAGGTATATTACACATGTTCCATTTAGAGCTGAGCAACTTACAAAGACTGTCCTCCGCACTTTGACTTGTTATGAGTCTCTGTGTTCCCTGCCACCCACTGCAGAAGATGCTACTCTAATCTGAGAACCAAGATGTGTATTTAGAAGGCAGTTTGACACTATGTCCATTCAACATAAAGAGAAAGGTAGTAAGTTTAAACTTGGAATGTCTGAGCTCCCTAGTCATGGGTTCTTGACCTAATTACAATATCAGGCTTGAGATTCCTCTTGTGCAGTGGACCTTAAATCCAGTCAGAAAGAAGTTGCTTATCAGCCAGGCAGTGGTGGCACACGCCTTTAATCCCAGCACTCCGGAAGCAGAGGCAAGTGGATTTCTGAGTTCGAGGCCAGCCTGGTCTACAGAGTGAGTTCCAGGACAGCCAGGGCTATACAGAGAAACCCTGTCTCGAAGAAGAAGAAGAAGAAGAAGAAGAAGAAGAAGAAGAAGAAGAAGAAGAAGAAGAAGAAGAAGTAGAAGAAGAAGTTGCGTATCCACATAATATTTGTGCCACTAGTAAACTCATGAGCATATCTCCAGGCCAGTTGTAGCTCATGGGATTCACGATTGGATAAAACTGGCCTTGGTCTTCTTCCCCCCCAACACCCAAGACATGATATCCCTGTGGAACACAGGCTGATCCCAAACTTGAAATCCTCCTGCCTTAGACTACCAAGTGCTGGGATTATTGATGTATACCACCACACCTGGCTAAGCTCACTTAATTTGAGATACCTATAATTATGGAATAAAATCTTCTAACAGTATTTTGCTTTGTCTCACCTTCAACTTAAGACAAAGGCATTTAGTATTCAGGTGTGAGCCATGTACCTGTGATGTAATGGATTCCATGAATCAGATGTAATGTTCAAAGAGGAAGATGAGCACAGAGATGCTTGTCCCAATTTGGTTCTATGTTGTCATGCAAGAAGGTTAAAATAATGGCCATTGGATTACCTCTTGATTTTATTTCCTGGTATTCAACTTTTGTTAGTAGAACAAGCTTTGTTAAAGAGTACTCTGCCCTCTTCCCACTACTATTCAAGTATTAAATTTAACATAGTTAAGACTAAGGTTTCTGGGAACAGGATCCAAATTATTGATTTCATCCATTGTAGAGGAATGTATCTCTCTTGTGCGGTATTCCTGGCTCTTCTTTGCCAATAAAACAGAAAGTGAGAAATGTGTGCTCATTGTGTGCTTTATACAAAGCCTTCGTGCATAATGTTCTAGGAAATAGGAAGCTTGTGCTACTATATGCTAGAAAATTCTATGCCACATTGTTAAATACTGCCCCCCCCATGTTGCTAGAATTGTCTCTGTAGCTGAAAGAAATGCTTTTCCTCCCCTCCTCCCCTCCCTAGAGATAAGGCCACCTAGCTAGCAGATATTCCCTGTGGGAGGGGCTGATGAGAACTGAGATATTCCACCAGGGTCCCCCCCACCAAGCACATGGGAGAAACAGGTTAGAAAGCACGTAGGCTGGAAGAGAGGGGCTGATTAAGCCCCTGCTACCTCATTCCCTAAAGACCAATCAGTTTAAAAGTCACACTGTTCTGCCAATCACATTGTACCTAATGGCGGCTGCTATATAAGGTCCCTGATCAGGCTCCACAGGGTCACCTCTGCCTCATGTGCAGGACAACCCTAATGCATTGGAAATAATAAACCTCTTGCTGATTGCATCACTCTCGATCTCCAAGTCTTTGCAAGGGGAAACTACCGGTGTGACCTTCGGGTCCAACATAGCCACAATGTCTGGTACAGTAGCTACTAGTGTGCTCGATTGTTATATATTGTGTCTTAGTCAGTGATCTATTGCTGTGAAGAGATAACATGATCACCACAACTCTTATAAAGTGAAGCATTTATTTGGGGCTGGCTTACAGTTTCAGAGGTTTAGTCCATTGTCATCATGGTAGGATGCATGGCAGCATGTAGGCAGACATGGTGCTGGAGAAGGAGCTGAGAGTTCTATATCTGGATCCACGGGCAACAGGAAGAACAGAACTGTGGGCTTGGAACAGGCTTTTTGAAACTTCCAAGCCCACTCTCAGCAACACAATTCCTCTAACAAAGACCACACCTCCTGATCAAGTATTCACATTTATGAGCCTATGGGGGTCATTCTCAAACTGCCACAGTTGGTTTGCATATGAAGTGTGCCTTAAAAGACTCAGGACTTTAAGGTTTGATCCTCAAGCAAGCAAGAATTTAAAGGTGGGGCTTTGGGGAAGCAATGAACTCAAAGTTTGAATTGACCACTAGAAGGTGGTGGTGCAATGAGAAGTAGAGACTGGTGAGAAGGAACAGGTCACAGGCGCCTGCCTAAGGGTATAGCTTATCCTAGCCCCTTTCTGACAGTGGCCCTTCATCCTGGCTGACACACGATGGCTAAATATATCTACTGCAGACTCTCATGCCATGAAGTTCTCCCTCACCAAGACCTAAAAACAGCAGAGCTGCTGTCCATAGACTGAAGATCTGAATTGTGAGTGAAGTTAAAGTCTTCCTTTCAACTTGTGTTGTTAGGTATTCATCACTGTGATGAGAAATAGACCAACACAGTCTGTGTGCTATTTTCAAAGTAGCTAGCATAAATGGAGATAGTCTAGAATTTTGTAAAATCAGTGTGAATATAAAGAAACAAAATTTCTTACCAATAGCTTATATATCTGTTATCTATTGATGTGAAGTTTATTGCTCTAAATAAAATGTATAATTAAAGCTAACATTCTTTTTTAATCAGAGCTACAATAACATTAAATTTACACAGTTCCTCCAGTGGTGTGTATATGAAATAGTACTTGTCTACACATTATAGCTCTTTACAACTAAACCGGACACTTCTTAGAAGATACTAACAATAAAAAGGAAAGCGTACAAATAATGCTAGAATTATTTTAGGCATAAAGCAGTTTTACAAATCTCCCAGATCTTGAGTCTTACATATCTGCTAGGAACTTGACCATAGGAATGAGATCAGGAGTGTTCAGGTTTATCTAACTGCTGCTGACAGCACCAATTGCTTCATAATACTGGGGCAATAATAAACAACACAATGTGTCACGAGCATTTAAAAAATACTACCTGGCATTTCTCTTCTCTCTAAGCTTCTTCATAGTTCCTCAAAACTCTACAGTCTCCTTGCCTCTGAGCCTGGCACTCTCTGTGTGCAGGACCACTAATGTTCTTCTACCAGCCAGATGAGCTTAGACCCATAACTCCTTAGAGAGCATGTTATACGCCAGGCACTTGTTAAGGGCTGGCCCCTCTACATTTATATGCTGAAATTCCAACCTCAGCACAATGGATGTAGGAGATGGGACCTAGGAGTGGGGACAGGATATGTGACTAAGTCATGGGGGAGCCCTGAAGGATGAAGGATGAAATTAGTACCCTGAAAATAAACTACTTTCTAAAGCTTGCTTCCTTTTTCTAAGGACATGGGGAGAAGACAGATGTGTACAAGCCAGACCTAGTTATCTAGGTATTATAAGATCTCTTGATCTTAGAAATCCCAGATTCTGTGAGTAAAGGAAGATGTGTTAGTTGTTTAAGTCAGCCAGTGGTATTGGTTTTGGCAGCTCGACCAGACAGTGACATCGCTGCTCTATGTATTTTGTTTAGCCCATGAAGTTAGAAGTTCTTCTGTTCCCCTATAGACCAGAAAATTGAGAGATAGAGAAGTTAATGATTAAACATTATCCAGTTTATGAATAGCAAAGTCTAGACTCAAAGCAAACAGTCCATTCTAGACTTTTATTACCCACTTCCCTCTCTCCCTCCCTTTCTTCCTTCTTTCTCCCTGTAACTGAAGCTGAATTGAATATTACCTAATTCTAGCTCAGGAGTCCTTGGGACCTGTGCCAGGAAACCTCATATTCCTTAAGCTTTTATTCCCTGTGGTCTCCATCCCATCCCTGTTTATTACACAAGAAATGGCCACTAGAATGTACTGCTGGTTTTTAAGGTATTTTTTTTCTTGTTGCTAAAATAAACTGTTCTAACTCAAGATATCCTGACTAAAGCAACTTTAGGAGAAAGAACTTTATTTTAGCCTACGTTACAACTTAGTCTATCAGTGACAGGAGCCTGAGGGAGGTGGTCACATCACACCCCTTATTATGAGCAGAGAACAATGAATGCATCCTCGAATGTTAGTACTCAGCTTCCTTTCTCTACTCCTCTACAATCCAGAGTGTCCTGCCTAGGGAATGGTGACACCTACAGTGGGCAGGTCTTCTCATCTCAATTGATGTCATTAGGGTACTGGCTGGTTTTGTGTGTCAACTTGACACAAGCTGGAGTTATCACAGAGAAAGGACCCTCCCTTAAGAAACTGCCTCCATGAGATCCAACTGTAAGGCATTTTCTCTGATCAAGGGTGGGAGGTCCCATTGTGGGTGGTGACATCCCTGGGCTGGTAGTCCTTAGTTCTATAAGAAAGCAAGCTGAACAAGCTAAGCAAGCCAGTGGACGCAAGCCAGTAAGTAACATCCCTCCATGGCCTCTGCATCAGCTCCTGCTTACTGACCCACTTGAGTTCTAGTCCTGACTTTCTTTGGTGATGAACAGCAATATGGAAGTGTAAGCTAAATAAACCCTTTCCTTGCCAACTTGCTTCTTGGTCAAGATGTTTTGTGCAGGAGTAGAAACTCTAAGACAAAGACCATCTGCTAGATGATTCTAGATTTTGTCAAGTTAAAAACACAAGCCATCAAACCTAGTATTGTTTTTTGATGTTGTTGCTTATGTTTCTTCAGAATGTACATGGGCCATCACTGCCCATCTGTTGGGTAATTTTAATAATTCTAGACAGGCTTATCATGAAGGACAAATAGTCACTGGTATCATACATATTGTACCAATAGACCAAACTCTGGCAGCACTGAATGAGAATTCAGTTACCATCAAAGTCTCATAACCTCACTTTTCAATTTTAAAATTTTTATCTCTAATATAGCAAAACAATATCAAAGTATTTTGTGGTTTTGGTGATGGCTTCTACTTTGCTAGCTTTTGGAGGTTTCTATTCGGAAATCTCCTGCACACATCCCTTGCTTGCCATTTTCTGCTCTGTTAACTCTTGTTTGTTAACATAAGGACCATAGATTAGTACTGTAGCAAAGCCACAGGGTTGGCCCTTCACTGTAATGAACGGACCACAGGTTCTCAGGCTTTATGATCCTGGTCCCATCCACCCCTTACCTGGCTAGCCTTGGCTCTCCCATCATATCTCTCATCATCTCCCCCAGCTTCTTTGAGGTCCCTGTGCAAACTAATTTTTTTTTCAACTTATAAAGAGAAGGTACGTAGAGAGGACACATGACAGTGACCAGCCTTGGACATAAGCAATAAGAGAGTGTGTGTCTTCTCTGTGAAGAGTAACTCCATAATAACTAAGAAGTGACTTATCTTTACTATCACCTTCTGACAACTGGAAACAAAGATATACAGTCTCATCTGTCCCTAACGAGAATATTTTTTCCTCCTTCACTGTCAATTCCAATCACTTGCCAAGTGACTGCTTTGTGAATGACCTGTGGGTAAGCTACTGATCTTGCACTAATCTTCCCTTACTTATCTGTGCTGATGTGAACCTAGAGAATATCTAGTTATAGCAAGCCCTGATACACTCAGTTTAATCTTATACAATGCTTTGAAAGCAACTTACTTTCCAGTCCAGTCCAGACACTAAATGTTAATGAGTGGCTGGAGGCTCGAGGCTGGAGGGATGGCTGAGAATTCAAGAACATTCGTTGTTTTTCCTGAGGACCTGGGTTCAGTTCTCAGAACCCAAAATGGTGGCCCACAACCATCTGTAATTCCATTTCCAAGTGTTCCTTCTTCTTCCGTTGTCTGGCCTCAGCAGATTTCTGCCACATGAGATGCACATACATATGTGCAGACAAAACAGTCATACACATATAGTGAAAACAAATAAAATCATTAAAAAATACCCAATAGCACAGGGATGCCAAAAATGAAGAAATGGAAACTGAATTTGATTCTGACATCCTATATGACCACATGAAGTTTCCCTTGGCCTTTGAAATTCCTGGAATTGGTGATGAAAGATGATGCACAGGATTCATTGACAGACTCAGTCTCACCTTTGAGATCTTTGTGATCTGGGTATGGGGCTTTCTCTCCACATGAAACTTTTCAAAATTGGAATTGCAGCAGAAACCTAGAGTGAGGGAGGGACTGAGCCATGAGAGTTCCCCAGAGGAAGAGCACATAGAATAGCAAGTACAAAGATGCAGATATAGAAGCAAACTGCCCCTGGTCCTGAAGCAACAAAAACATCACAGTGTGGCTAGGCTGAGAACATGAGCTGTAGAGAAACAGGAAGTAGAGCTGGAGAACGACCATGCTGGAGCTGGCTTAGGCTTTAGGACAGACCTTCGACTCCATTCTTCTGATTGATACAGACATTCTCTCTTCTAGGGCCAGATGAAGGGAGCTAGAGCCAAGCTCTCACTAAGAACACCAGGCTGACCTTGAGCACTCAATCCTCCCAAGTCTAGGATTACAGCAAGGCATTCTGTGATGAATGACTGACATTCAATCTTTTCTTTCTTTGCACTAAGTAAGAATATTTCAGCTCTGATGTCTTATATGCCCGTTTGATGGTTTAAATTATGGGACAGTCTTATTTATGGTTCTTTGAAATCTTCCTTCCCCTATCATCTGCCAGTTTCAGGCTACTGGGAAGCTTACATAAGGCAGAAAGGCTGGTGAGAGGTTATGCTAGCACCCTATAAATACATTACCAGTATTGGAAGCAGTGCACCAGGACACCACGAAGCCAGGCAGGGTTTGGTTCCCAGTGGCAAGTTTTAGTCATTTGCAGCCAGCTGAGCACCCAGCAGCCTTTCACTGAGGTTGTTGTGGAAGTCTGGATAAAGACATCCTTTTAAATCTGGATTTTTTTATTTTAAGAAGAGGAAAAGAAACAAAACTTTTCTATACTAACCCTGCTGTTCCACGAGCAATGCAGAGAAGCAGTCTACTAGTTGGGAGTGTTTTCCATTAGGAAAGACAAAACTTCCCATCCCAGATTAATCAAAACTCACTTTAAAGTGACTTAAATTAGCAACAGGAAAGGAAGCTTCATCAGCTGGAAAATTAAACTAAGTAACATTGGGCTTATTGTTTGAAAATGCAAGTCAAAGGGAAGCTTAATGGGAAACTCTTTAATAAGACAGCATGTGCTTTAAACTTCCTGCCACACAAGTCAATCACTAGTGTCCATGGTGGGCAGCATAGTCCAAAGACATCGCTGAGGCTTCCTGAGGCTCCTGGTGAAGCAGACATTTGCTGTTTTGACCTCTCCCTCTATTCTGGGAAGCACAATTTACTATCTCTACCATCGGGGAGTTTACATTTGCATATAACCTCCTATTTTGTGCTTTGTGGCTTTTCAATGCCGTTCTGCTGCGATACACTGTGGGTTCATAGGATTGAACTCAGGTGTTCAGGCTTGAGCTGCAAACATCTTTACCCGCTGAGCCATCTCACCAACTCAGAGCTATTACCTTCTTTACTGTGTCTAAATGAAATTGTAATAAACTGTAAGTTCAGCTACAACGAATAAACAAATTATATATACAAATATGATAATAAATGGGACACAAAGCCAACTATAGAGAATAAATTTGATACTACAGTGAAGCCTAATGTTAATCCCAAAGATGCAAGGAGAAAGATCACCAACTCAATCACCACAGCAAAATTAATTAAAGAAAGCAATTAAAGCAAGCTTTTTTGTTCCTGTACACAGGCTTTCTCTCCCTAAAAATGGGGTTTAAGTGATCATCTTTGGATGTGAAGAAAACAAAGTTTTTATAGCTCAGGAGCAGGGGCTTTCCAAATGGGGTATTTGGCAGGCAAAACAGGCTGAGTTAAAGGAACAGAACAGAACAAGGTTGTCCTAATGACCTCCTGAAACAAAAACATAGCTGCCAGGTGGTCACAACAAGGTAGTCATAACAACAGATGGATAGACTTAACAAGGTTAGTCGTAGGTGGTCATATAACCTTTGAAACAAAGACCTGGTTGCTGTTTCCTGGAACAGGCAGTACAGAACCATTTGTAGTTAAGATTACAGGTGGGGCATAGCCCAATCCTTGAGAAGCAGATTTAATCATAAACAGGAATGAACATAGTTTATCTTTACTATAAGATGGTTTTTAAACCTAAGATGGAGATAGGCTGGTTCATCACTAACACAGACTTCCAGGGCCGGATGTCTGCTGTATGGACCAGTATTTTTCCAAATTTGGTTATGTATAGGCCACTAGCATCAACATCCAATAAGGAGCTTTAATTTTTAATTTTTTCATTCTTATATGTATGGATGTTTTGCCTGCATGCATTTCTGTGCACCATTTACATGCTTGGTGCCTGAGGAAGCCAAAAGGCAAGAGATCCCTTAGGACTGGAGTTACAGATAGTTGTGAGGCATGTACGTCTCTATGGATGCTGGGAAATATACTGGCCCCTGGGCCATCACTCCAGCTTCCTAATTTGTAAGGTCTTATTAGTGTATGTGAGTGATGGTATACAGTATATTTTAATTATCGTCACTTCCTCCATTTCTCTGCCTTTTCTCCACTGTTAAAAGCAGAATTTCTGGGAGCCCTAAAGTTCTCATATTCAACTCACTGCCTGGATGTTTTCCATAGTCTCTTGCTTGAGGACCATGGATTTCTCCTGGGCCTCTACCTTTGGTGATAAGGAAGATTACCAGCTGGGAGGATCAGAGGAGAGACTGCATGCCTAATGGGGCCTCTGTGATCATCCTCAGACCCAGACCTTTCAGCAGTGCCTCCTGGTGCTAACAATAAAGACTGCAGTGCTCCCTTTAGGCTTGAATAGAACTGCCTCCCATTCATGCCATTCACAAACCCCTGGGACAAGACATCTGTGTGTGACAGCTGCCTACAACAAAGCCACCTGGGATTATGGCAGATCTCCATCCAGAGGTAGCTGAGGACTTTGAAATGAGGTCCTGCTCAGACCTTCCTGGGTGACAGTGAAGAGCCATAGAGAGGCAGAAGACTGGGTTCACAACATCCAGAATATGCAAGGCCATAGGCACAATAGTCTCTGAGAGCAGTTTCCCTATGTGTTCCAAGTAGCAGCCACATTTACCATCTGAGTGAGTGATGTGTCTTCCAAGTTACTGAGAAATTTCACAGGCTGCCTAGAAGGTCACTTAGCGATTTTAAAGTTCAGGCCTTGTCATGTCTTGGGGAGGGAGGGTTGCAATCTTTTCTGAGGTCCAGGAAAGCCTCCTAGGAGTGAAAGGCCTTCTGATCAGTAGAGGCAGCAAAAATCCCATTGCCCTTTAGAAAGTAATTTATTTTTCTTTCCAGAACAGAGAGCTGTGTTTACTGAACATGAAGTCCTAAGTAGGAAGTATCACCTTTTCATTGCGGGGGGCTTAAGGGAAAGGAAATAGGTATTACTCAGAATAATTTTCCCACCTTAACTGCAAAGGATGAACTTGAGAAATCCCTGCTCGGGGAGCTGAGCTATTCATAACTTTAGACACTGAGAAGTCACTACAGCACCATCCGAAGTGGTTCAGGAGACTGGTCTCTGGCTGGGGGCTGACCTACTTTTGTGGAGATCAGATAGCAAGTGACAAGAAAGTCACCCTGGTAAGCATCTAGGTGGTCTGTCTATGGAAATGTGCTCAGGGCTACTCTGCAAAGTTGGAATCACTCAGCATAACATCCCAGGATGGCTTGCCTTGCTCTCTTAGAGTGGATTTTCCCTGGGTCACACACAGTAGCCAAGTCCTAGTGCTTTGTCTCTTGGACAGGTGATTGGACCCAGAAACTGGGGGGTAGTGCCTTCTCTCCAACTGTAAATGTGGAGTTATGGTTTTCATCTTAAGTCTGAACCTCATGCCCCTAGTGTCTCCCTCCACTCTGCCCTCAGACAGTGTCAAAAGTGTATATCCTTTTGTCTGTGTTAGCATCCTAAGGAGTTCAGTTGGTTTTTTTCCCCATGATTTATAAATGCTGTTTATTTTTTTTCCTCTTTGATTTTTTTCTACTTTATTTACATTTGAAATGTTTTCCACTTTCCAGATCTCCCCTTTGGAACCTCCCTGTTCCCTCCTCACTCCCCTGCCTCTATTGGGGTATTCCCCCATCCACCCACCCACCCACTCTCGTCTTCCCTCCTTGGCATTCTCCTATACTGGGGGATCTAACACCCTCAGGCCCAAGGGCCTCTCCTCCCCCTGATGGCTAACAAGACCCTCCTCTGCCGCATATGTGGCCAGCACCATGGGTCACTCCATGTGTATTCTTTGGTTGGTGGATCAGTCTCCAGGAGTATCAGGGGGTCAGGCCAATTGCCACTGTTACTGCCTTTCTGGGGATGCAAACTCCTTCAGCTCATTCAGTCCCTTCTCCAAGTCCTCCATCTGGGACCTCCCACTCCACCCTACTGTTGCTGTGAAGTGACTCTTGGGTATTTTGAACTCTTGGGCTAATAACCACTTAACAGTGAGTACACACCATGTTCATTCTTTTGTGACCGCATTACCTCGCTCAGGAGGAAATTTTCAAGATACATCCATTTGTCTGCAAATTTCATGAAGTCATTGTTTTTAATTGCTGAGTAGTATTCCATTGCGTAAATTTACCACATTTTCTGTATCCATTCCTCTGTGGAGGGACATCTGGGTTGATTCCAGCTTCTGGCTATTATAAATATGGCTGCTACAAACATAGTGAAACATGTGTCTTTATTACATGTTGGAGCATCTTCTGGGTATATGCCCAGGAGCGGTATAGCTGGGTCCTCAGGTAGTAATATATCCAATTTTGTGAGGGTCCGCCAAACTGATTTCCAGAGTGATTGTGCCAGCTTGCAATCCCACCAGCAATGGAGGAGTATTACTCTTTCCCCACATCCTTGCCAGCATCTGCTGTCACCTGAGTTTTTGATCTTAGCCATTCTGACTGGTGTGAGGTGGAATCTCAGGGTTGTTGTGATTTGCATTTCCCTGATGACTAAGGATGTTGAACATTTCTTTAGGTGCTTCTCAGCCCTTCGAGTTTCCTCAGTTGAGAATTCTCTGTTTAGCTCACTTCCCCATTTTTTAGATAGGGTTATTTGGATCTCTGGAGTCTAGCTTCTTGAGTTCTTTGTATATATCGGATATTAGCCCTCTTTCAGATGTAGGATTGGTAAAGATCTTTTCCCAATCTGTAGGTTGCAGTTTTGTCCTATTTACAGTGTCCTTTGCCTTACAGAAGCTTTGTAATTTTATGAGGTCCCATCTGTCCATTCTTGATCTTAGAGCACAAGCCATTGGTGTTCTGTTCAAGAACTTTTCCCCTGTGTCCATGTGTTCGAGACTTTTCCCCACTTTCTCTTCTATTAGATTCAGTGTATCTGGTTTTATGTGGAGGTCCTTGATCCACTTGGACTTGAGCTTTGTACAGGGAGATAGGAATGGATCAATTCGAAATCTTCTACATGTAGACCGACAGTTGAACCAGCACCATTTGTTGAAGATGCTGTCTTTTTTCCACTGGATGGTTTTAGCTCCTTTGTCAAAGATCAAGTGACCATAAGTGTGTGGGTTCAATTCTGAGTCTTTGATTCTATTCCATTGATCTACTTGCCTGTCACTGTACCAATACCATGCAGTTTTTATCACTACTGCTCTGAAGTCAGGGAAGCTGATTCCCCCAGAAGTCTTTTATTGTTGAGAATAGTTTTTGCTATCCTGGGTTTTTTCTTATTCCATATGAATTTGAGAATTGCTCTTTCTAAGTCTATGAAGAATTGAGTTGGGATTTTGATGGGGATTGCATTGAATCTGTAGATTGCTTTCGGTAGGATGGCCATTTTCACTATATTAATCCTGCCAATCCATGAGCATGGGAGATCTTTCCATCTTCTAAGGTCTTCTTCAATTTCTTTCTTCAGAGACTTGAAGTTCTTGTCATACAGATCTTTTACTTGTTTGGTTAGAGTCACACCAAAATATTTTATATTGTTTGTGACAATTGTGAAGGGTGTCCTTTCCCTAATTTCTTTCTCAGCTTGTTTATCCTTCGAGTATAGGAAGGCTACTGATTTGCTTGAGTTAATTTTGTAGCCAGTCACTTTGCTGAAGGTGTTTATCAGCTGTAGCAGATCTCTGGTGGAGTTTTTCGGGTCACTTAAGTATACTATCATATCATCTGCAAATAGTGCTATTTCGATTTCTTCCTTTCCAATTTGTATCCCTTTGACCTCCTTTTGTTGTCTAATTGCTCTAGCTAGAACTTCAAGTACTATATTGAATAGATAAGGAGAGAGAGGGCACCCTTGTCTAGTCCCTGATTTTAGTGGGATTGTTTCCAGTTTCTCTCCATTTAGTTTGATGTTGGCTACTGGTTTGCGGTATATTGCCCTTACTATGTTTAGGTATGCTCCTTGAATTCCTGATTTTTCCAAGACTTTTATCATGAAGGGATGTTGAATTTTGTCAAATGCTTTTTCATCATCTAACGAAATGACCATGTGGTTTTTTTCTTTGAGTTTGTTTATGTAGTGGATTACATTGATGGATTTCCGGGTATTGGACCATCCCTGCATCCCTGGGATGAAGCCTACTTGATCATGGTGAATGATCATTGTGATGTGTTCTTGTATTCAGTTTGCAAGAATTTTATTGAGTATTTTTGCATCAATATACATAAGGGAAATTGGTCTGAAGTTTTCTTTTATTGTTGGGTCTTTATTCTGTTTTGGTATCAGTCTAACAGTGGACTCATGGAATGAATTGGGTAGTATTCCTTCCGTTTCTATTTTATGGAATAGCTTGAAGAGTATTGGTATTAGGTCTTCTTTGAAGGTCTGATAGAATTCTGCACTGAACTCATATGGTCTTGGGCTTTCTTTGGTTGGAAGACTTTTAATGACTGCTTCTATTTCTTTAGGGGTTAAGGGACTGTTTAGATGGTTTATCTGATCCTGATTTGGTAATTGGTATCTGTTTAGAAACTAGTCCATTTCCTCCAGATTTTCCAATTTTGTTAGGTATAGGCTTTTGTAGTAGGATCTGATAATATTTTTAATTTCCTCAGAGTCTGTTGTTATATCTCCATTTTCTCTCTAATTTTATTAATTTGCACACTGTCTTGGTGCCCTCTGGTTAGTCTGGCTAAGGGTTTATCTATCTTGTTGATTTTCTCAAAGAACCAGCTCTTGGTTTTGTTGATTCTTTGTATAGTTCCTTTAGTTTCCACTTGGTTGATTTCAGCCCTTAATTTGATTATTTCCTGCCTCCTACTCCTCTTGGGTATATTAGCTTCTTTTTGTTCTAGAACTTTCAGGTGTGCTGTTAGGCTGTTAGTATATGCTCTCTCTAGTTTCTTTTTTGGAGGCATTCAGAGCTATGAGTTTTCCTCTTAACACTGCTTTTATTGTGTCCCATAGGATTGGGTATGTTGTACTTTTACCACTTTCATTAAATTCTAGGAAGTCTTTAATTTCCTCCTTTATTTCTTCCTTGACCATGTTATCATTGAGCAGAGCATTATTCCGCTTCCATGTGTATGTGGGCTTTGTGTTGTTGTTGTTGTTGTCATTGAAGACCAACCTTAATCTGTAGTGATCTGATAGGAGGCATGGGATTATTTCAATCTTCTTATATCTGTTGGGGTTTGTTTTGTGACCAATTATATGATCAATTTTGGAGAAATTGGAGAAATCATGAGGTGCTGAGAAGAAGGTATATCCTTTTGATGTAGGATGAAATATTATATAGATATCTGTTAAATCCATTTGGTTCATAGCATTTGTTAGTTTCATTGTGTCTCTGTTTAGTTTATGTTTCCAAGATCTGTCCATTGTTGATAGTGGGGTGTTGAAGTCTCCCACTATTATTGTGTGAGATGCAATATGTGCTTTGAGCTTTAGTAGAGTATCTTTTATGAATGTGGGAGCTCTTGCATTCGGGGCATAGATGTTCAGAATCGAGAGATCTTCTTGGTAGATTTTTCCTTTGATGAGTATGAAGTGTCCTTCCTTATCTTTTTTGTTGACTTTTGGTTGAAAGTCAATGTTACCCGATATTAGAATGGCTACTCCAACCTGTTTTTTGGGGCCATTTGCCTGGAAAATTGTTTTCCAGCCCTTTACTCTGAGGTAGTATTTGTCTTTAACCTGGAGGTGCGTTTCCTGGATGCAGCAAAATACTGGGTCCTATTTATGGATCCAGTCTGTCAGTCTATGTCTTTTTATTGGGGAGTTGAGACCATTGATGTTAAGAGATATTAAAGAATAATGATTGTTATTTCCTGTTATTTTTGATGTTGTTTATGTCACTATCTTCTTTTGAGTTTGTTGAAAGATTACTTTCTTGCTTTTACTTGAGTGTAGTTTCCCTCCTTGAGTTGGCGTTATCCATGTATTATTTTTTATAGAGCTGGGTTTGTGGAAACATACTGTGCAAATTTGGATTTGTCATAGAATATTATGGTTTCATCATCTATGATTATTGAGAGTTTTGCTGGGTATAGCAGCCTCAGCTGGCATTTGTGTTCTCTTAGAGTCTGTATGAGATCTGCCCAGGATCTTCTAGCTTTCATAGTCTCTGGTGAGAAGTCTGGTGTAATTCTGATAGCTCTGCCTTTATATATTACTTGTCCTTTTTCCCTTACTGCTTTTAATATTCTTTCCTTATTTTGTGTATTTGGTGTTTTGACTATAATGTGATGGGAGGAAATTCTTTTCTGGTCCAATCTATTTGGAGTTCTGTAGGCTTCTTGTATGTTTATGTTCATCTCTTTCTTTAGGTTAGGGAAGTTTTCTTCTATAATTTTGTTGAAGATATTTACTGGACCTTTAAGTTGGGAATCTTCACTCTCTTCTATACCTATTACCCTCAGGTTCTGTCTTCTCATTGCATCCCGGATATCTTGGATGTTTTGGGTTAGGAGCTTTTTGCATTTTGTGTTTTCTTTGATTGTTGTGTCCATGTTTTCTATGGTATCTTCTGCACCTGAGATTCTCTCTTCCATCTCTTGTATTCTGTTGGTGATGCTTGCATCTATGACTCCTGATTTCTTTCCTATGTTCTCTAACTCCAGGGTTGTCTCCCTTTGTGATTTCTTTATTGTTTCTATTTCTGTTTTTAGTTCCTGAAAGGTTTTGTTCATTTGATTGATTGTGTTTTCCTGTAATTCTTTAAGGGATTTCTGTCTGTCTTCTTTAAGGGTTTCTAGTTGTTTACCTGTGTTCTCGTGTATTTCTTTAAGGGAGTTATATATTTCCTTCCTAAAGTCTTCTATCATCCTCTTGATAAGTGATTTTAAGTCTGAGTCTTCCTTTTTTGGTGTGTTGGGGTATCCAGGGCTGGCTGTGGTGGGAGAGCAGGGTTCTGATGAAGCCAAGTGGTCTTGGTTTCTGTTTCTTGTATTCTTGCCCTTGCCTTTCACCATCTGGTTATCTCTGGTGTTAGCTGGTCTTTCTCTCTCTGACTGTGGCTTGTCTTTCCTACAGGCCCAGGTGTCAGTGTTCCTTGGAGACCAGTTCTCTTTCCTGGCTGTTCCTCAGTCCCTGTGTCTGGAGTCCTCCTGTTGCTGGCTTTTCCACACAAGTGGGCGGGTGGGTTGCTTTCTCCCTGCGCTGGTTGGCAATGGAGGCCTGGTGGCCCAGACAGAGGTCTTCCCCAACAGGTGAAAACCTGCAGGCTCTTACCTCCCAGCTGTTTCTCAGTCCCTGCAGTTCAGTTGTTTTTTAAATGTTGCTTTAGTGTTAGAAGGATCTTAAAGTGACTGAAAAGAAGACAAGGTTGAAAACACCTTGGTAGATTTCATCCACGCTGTGGTGCATACTTAGATAAGAGTGCATCCTGGCTTTTGCCCAAACAAAATCTGAGAGCAGTTCATACAGGGAAGAAATAAAGCCTTTTCCCTTCAGAGTGCTTTTCATTCCAGCACCCTCCTGACATCATAAAGACCCATGAGACACAGAAATATCAGAGCTCATGCAGAGCATTGTATAAGGAAACAGGAGGGATGTCAAACAGCAAGAAGAAAGTCCCTTCCATAGTCCTTGCAGCTCACATTCAAGATGAACTATAAAGGGTAAAGTTGGACATTCCTCCCAGAAGCCTTGGGTCTGATCTACTTTTATACAGATAAAAGCATCAGGGTTGGGAGGATGATGTTGGATCCTCTCGGTATTCTGCATTAAGTCTTGAACACAAAGGACACTTTCAATCCTTAATGGGGGACAGTATGATAAAGGGAAGTGGAGGCTGTCAGGGTCACAGTCACCTTCCCCTGGGGCACAGTTGTAGTGTACCCACATGTTCATACTGATTGTTCCCTGGTTGGTGTAGTTATTCTGAGACCCTGGAGTCTTCAGGAGCTGGGGCATTTCTGTCAGGAGTAAATCACTAGAGAATGGGTCTTTCACCCATGGCTCAGGCTGTTCTCTTCCTAATCTGCCCTGATGAGATCAACCTTAACCCCCAATGCTGCAACTGCCATGGACAGGGCCCTCTGCCATGCCTCCCCAGCCCTGTCAATAAAGACTGAAGCTCTTTCAAACAGTGAGCTGAAGAAGTTCTTCCTGCCTTCAGTTGTTTCTGTCAGATAGTCAAAAGTGACTGATAAAGTGCCGGTTCATATGTCTCCTGTCCCACTTTTCCTTCTAAACATCTGTTCTCAGGCCTCTGATGAGATCTCTTATCAGATGCTGGGAACTGGTGGCATCATATGAATCAAAACTGGTATAACTATTACAAGTGAAGAGATCAGATGATGGATTTAAAGCAAAGGGGCCGATTGTTCTAAGACAAAGCACTTAGGAAGAGAATGCAGGGTTTGAGAAATAATGCAGAAGTATTCCCAGGTTGAAAGATGGCTTGTTGGATAAAAATGCTTGCTACAGAAATGTGAGATCCTGAATCTGCATCTCGAGCACATACAGATGTAGCACCATGCTCCTGTAACACCAGCAGTGAGAGGCAGAGATGGGGATCCCTGGGGCTTGTTGCCGAGCCAATCTAGCAAACTTGATGAGCTCCAGGTCTAATAGAGAGCAAAACAGGAAGATGCCAAGCCTCCACACATACAAGCATGCACATAGACACACATTTGCATACACACACATGCACACACATGCATACACATGCACAGACAAATACACATGTGTATGTGTGTACACACACACACACACACACACACACAGACACGCACACACTCACACACACACATGCTCACTTGAAGGCTTGGCCATCACTGAATGACAGAGCCCAGAAACCTTCACCCTTCCCTAGAGTGATGATTGGTTATTCTGGAAGCTAACCTAAAGTTCCAAAATACTGTGACAAGTGACAGGCAAGAGGAGATGTGACTACTAAGGCCTGAAAATCTCCCACCATGGTACGATGGTGATTGCTGGGCCTAGGCTAGTCTGGGGCTCCAGTGGACCAGCATCATTGTGATTGCTTAGGATCAATGACTTAGTTTGCTTTCTGTTGCTGTGATAAAGCATTGTGATGAAGAGCAACTTGTAGAAATAAAGTTTTATTAGTTTGCAGGTTATTGTCCATTATCAGGGGAAGTCAAGGCAGAAACTAGAGCAGAGACTATGGAGGAATGCTGGCTAGTGGCTTGATCCATCGGTCACTCAGATTGCTTTCTCATACAACTTACAACAATCTTCCCAGAGGGGCACCACCCCACAGTGGACTAGGCCCTCCCACATTAATCATTAATCAGAAAAATAACACCCCCAGAGGCTTGCCTATAGGCCAATCTAATGGAGGCATTTTCTCAATTGAGGTTTCTTGTCTCAGATGACTCTAGCTTGTGTCAGGATGACAACAAACAAGCAAACAAACCAAACCAAAACAAACAAAACTCACTAGGATGGTCAGGTTGGGTTCTTTTCCTATACCTTTACCACATAACTCAGAGCCAGGTCCTGGATTCTATTATGTAGGTTCTCTGTGACTTACATGAAGTATGCCTTCTTCTCCACTGAGTGCTACATAACCTGGTTTCAATACCTGCACAATCTTCATGGTCTTCTTTGCTGTGTCACAATCCCAGGGCAAGAAAATAGTGCTGAATCCATCTAGACACGATCATGCTTCGGTAGGATGCTTAGTGCTGAATCCATCTAGACACGATCATGCTTCGGTAGGATGCTTAGTGCTGAATCCATCTAGACACGATCGTGCTTCGGTAGGATGCTGCAGTTACCACAACACAGCCCAGACACCTTATAATTCTTTCCCAGCCTGGCTCACAGTGGAACATCTCCAGCCCCAGAACCTGGCTATGAAATAGAAACCTGACTTAAATGAAGCTTAAACTAGAACCTACCAAGTAGTTCAGTGTGCCTTCTGTGGAACTCAAGGCCTAGTACAAATCACCCCAAGGTCCCTACCTCATCTTCCGCACCTCAATACCATGTCTGTGAAGCATAAGAGCAGACACCTTGCATTTAGCAAGAAAAATATGATGTTGCTTCTTATCAACTGTATGATATAGAATGTGAGCCTCAGATGTGGCCAAAAAAGTGTTATTGTTCTTTCTACCATATCGTAGAACAGCATGTGTGAGAGCTTCTGTATCTTTAAGTATAGTATTACTATACTTAAAGAAGTGCTATTCTTTTATAAGAAATATTCTTATATTATATTCTTTTATAATAGCACTTCTTACTGAAGTGCTATTAAGTTTAGTTACACTATATGTGCCAGGAATAGGAATTGAATTGGATCTTTTCATCTGAAAACTCTTACTAGTGATAAAGTTGTGTTTTTACAATGAAATAGGTGTGAACTTCATGGCCAGATCTCACACCCTGAAAAAGAGAGATATTTGTGTGAAAGGTCAATATATGTGCCTAACCTGAAAAGGTGCTGCAAGTTAAGTACATTGCTATTAATTTGACAGTGTTCTTTAAACTGCAGATGTCTAGACAGTACTGTTTCAAATGTCAAGGGCTCAAGTCTGGAAAACAATCAAGATCTCACCAATGATGGTCAAACATGGTAACTATCCTCCAAGAAGGGCTAGCTTATCTGATAAATGTCCCTATTTTTATGTAAAAATTGAACATAGAGAACAATATCCTGAATAGGCCTGTTTCAGGAAATGCCTTACCCATTTATGTAAGAGCCAGGGCAAAGGATATGCTGCTTAAATGACAGCCATTTCCCCTGTGGTCAGTCGGTGACATTGTCTCATGGTGCTTGCTGTAGCAGTTGACAGACAGCCCTTCAATAATGCACTGTTTAAGATTAATGGGTTTTGAAAGCCCTATTAAACTCCTGACAATTTTTAATTGAGAGCATTGGTGGCTAAATGGAGACTTGAAGTCATCTAGAAATGATGATGCAGAGAAAATAAGATGAATCACATGAAGACGCCCTCTTGTTTCCAGAGATGTTTATAATCTGAGTGTAAATAGGACCATTTAGAAGGGACTTACTACTTTTCCCCACCAGAAAGGCAGTGGGAGCTGTGAACCAAAGAGTAACACCTGAATCAAAACAGTCAATAATGCACTAGGCATCAGCTTCCGCAAGCAAGTCCAGACACTCTCAATTGAGCAGACACTGGCCATCACAACAAGCTGGTTAGGAGTGATCCAAACACTTTCACTTTTTATTTTCTCTTTTTCCTATGTATAGGTAGATTAAGTGGTAAATACAAGAAATATACAGTGTATATGAATGTGTCTCTCTGTGTATCATACATGACTATGTGGTGTGCATGTGCATACCTATGTATGCACACACATCTTTATAGAGATATGCATGCACATGTGTGCCTGTGAAAGCCAGAGGTCTATATAATGTCTCTTCTGCTATTCATTGTCCTCTTGTGATTTTGAGATAGAGTATCTCACTGAACCTGGAACTCACTGACTTGTCTAAACCAGTGATTCTCAACCTATGGGTTTTGAACCCTTTGGGGATCAAACCAATCCTTTCACAGGGGTTACATATCAGATATTTATATCACAATTCATAACAGTCAGGAAATTACAGTTAAGAAGTCGCAACGAAACAATTTTATGGTTCTACGACATGAGGAACTGTATTAAAGGGTCACAGCATTAGGAAGGTCAGGAGCCACAGGTCTAAACTGTCTGACCAGCTAGACCCCAGGACCTTCCTCTCTGTGCCTCCCTAATACTGGGAATTACAGGCACACCACTGCTGCCTTACCCAGCTTTTCACTTGGGTTCTAGGGTCTGAACTCAGGTTCTTGTGCTTGCACAGCAAGCACTTTAACTAAGTTGTCTCCCCGGATCTGCTTTCACTGTTTCCAATATTTTATTTCATGATTTCCCATCATAGCATAAACACGACATGAGTGCCATTCACCCTTTTGTTGATGGCCTAGCACTATTATACAGAAAATGGGTCCAGCTGATTTCTCTCTCTGCTGGTTCCACTTTCTGAGATTTTATTTACCCAAGATTAAGCTCAGTCTGAAATTGCTAAACAGAAACGTTGAGAAACAGTTTATTAATTTAAAATGCCATGCCAATCTTAGAAGCATGGTAAAATCTCACACTGTTCTGTTCTGTTCCACTCAAGATAGGAGTCATCCATTTGTCTAGCATAGCCACCACTAGTCACCTCAGCTATCACATCATTTGTCATGATGTCACAATGCTTGCACACAAATAAGCATGATTTTCTTCATAATGACCCCAAAGGACAAGAAGAATGATTGAGGAGATATTAAGGCACACGGTATGGAAGAACAGATTAAGCTGGGGCTGTGGTTGCTCTGTGGACCGTAGTCTATATAGGAGTAGGCACTGTCTGTGTGTAGTAAGACATCCACTGGGAATACTGGACCATGTCACTCCTGGAGAAAGCAGGAATGTATTCAGTCAGAGCAAAGTAAGGAGAAGATGGCTCCAAATGCTTCTGGGATGCTGCACCCTAAGTGCTATTTGCTCTTTTTTAGCTAATCATCTATCTGCCCATCTCCCTTACACACTGTAGTCCTGGGATGTGTTTGCTCTACTTAGCTCACAGAGCAGCTTGTTGAAGCGGTGGAGGTGTGTTCACTACTGAATCCTTATGGTACTGTTTATTTTATTCACATTCCTTTAGGCTGTTCTAAAACATGAATCCTTGTCAAGGAACAAATAGTAATTGGAATGGATCAGCATATGATCACAAAACCACATGGCTGTCACTCTCGTTCAGACATCACCACCTGTTGATGGCAGCAAGTACGAGTGTTGACCTTTGTCAGTCTTGCCCTTCTGCCCCTTGCTGCTCTGTGCAGCTCTCCTGGAGTACTCACAGTGATCTCTCCTTCATAGACTCTGAGTTGTGACTTTGTGCATTGTGTTTGTTTGGTTTTAGAGCTATGTCTCTAACTAAACTCTCAGCCCCAGAAGAGATAGTCTTAATTTCTCACTGTCACCACAAGCTGAGCACACAGGGAATGACCCTACCAGGACTTAGTTAATGTTTGTCAGACAAGTAAATGACATAAGACTTAGCTGTATTCCCCAGGCCAGTACTTAACCCATGCTCTGGTCCAGGTTTCACCATCTGGTGCTGCTCCCAAGCTGTGGTCCAGAGTAACTCAGGCTGTCTGTCTGGGTTCCAGCACATTGGGATGCTCCTATTTTTATTGTGTACTTCTCTTCTTCCCCAGCTCATGAACACTCTGGGGGAAAGCCATTAATGATAAATTAAATAGTTTCCCACTATCCAAGTACCACAGCAAGCTGCCAACACCACTTACAGACTCGGTTCAAATTTCTATCCCAGGGATATTCTGAGACCTTGACAAATCACAGGGAGTGCTCAGCTTCCCCTCCCCCAGGCATGTCTGAAGCCAGAGTCTCTGACTCCAGCAGCATAGGCTGTACCTAGAGGCCTCACCAACACACAGTTGCTAAGTTTCACTCCCAGAGTCCTGTTCAGGTCTGGAATAACAATTCCTAATTAGCATGCTTATCATACTTCTGGGTGATGTAGGTACATGTTGTGGGTCTAGGTATCCCAATTTTAAGACTCAATGCTCATTTGATCCCAGGGGCCCTGTTCTCTCCACCAAGTTCATAATGTCCTGTTATAGAATATCAAAATGTCAAACCTGTACTCTCACATACTTCCTAGCTATCTGCTTGCACATCTGCAAACCAAAGGGACTCTTTCAAACATACTGGATCTCATTCATCAGCCTGAATGTGCTCTTTATTTTATTTTTTAAGAATCAATGACTTAGTCAGGCATAAACTGCCCCAGCTCACACATGAATGTAGCTTAGTAGCCTCTGAGATGGAGCCCTGCGGCGGGAGAAATCATTGCCCAGCAGCATTTGGCATCATGCCAGGCAGCCAACTTTTTCAAGAAATCTCTCCTGGTCATTTAAGGAGTCTGTAACCATAAAATGCAGGCTCTCCAAGAACCTGAATGTTAGATACAGCCTGAGGAGGGATCCAACAGTGTGGCTGGGCCTTTAGAATACCAGAAAGGCTGATTGTGATACAAGTTGCCCAGGGTGTGAGGCCATCAGCACACTCAAATACAATCTTTTTCTCTCGTGTGTCTGGAGCTTCCCCGACCACCTTTCTTCACTTTAAGTAATTTGAATCCCTTTGAGCAGTGCCCACCAGAGGTGGTAACTATACACTGCCAACAACTGCCAGCATCAGGCATCCCTAACACAACATAGGGAAGATATAAGTTGCTCCCCTAAATTCTACTAATTGGAAAGCCTTCAAGTTTGCTCACTAGCTTAGCATGCCTCATCTAGGATTAAAGAGTGAGGAGCCTGTACTCCCATGCACACTAGTCATGAGGCATGCATCTTCACCTACTGTAGTGAGTAGTGGCTGGAGACAGAACATGAGTTAGTACTAGAGTCTGCCTTCAGGACCAGGGCAACAATCCAGAGGATAGACCTCAACATGACTCACTGAAGGAGGCTAAAAGGGGACCCCATGAGAAAAGGACATCATCTGTGTGCTATGACATCATCTGTGTGATTGCACAGTGGTGACTGCACAATAGTCACCAAGAAAGAACAGCTCCCTGACCCCCAAGATCAGGACTTTGAGCATAGGCCAGTTCCAAGGGACATCAAAGCAGAAGATACAATCTAGGCTTTTGGATGGCTTCACACCTATTTCTCATACATGCCTGGCACTAGACACAAGGTAAGTGAGGTTTCCTCCCTTTAATCTCAGGAGTCAGGAAACATTAACTTTAAATTGAGTTCAGAGTAATTAGTACTAGGCTGAATATTTTGTTTATTAGAATGGGAATGCTGAAGTTAGTGAGCCAAAACAGCTTCAGACTGATGGACCAAGAATTTATTCAGGCCCCAGAAAAGAGAACTCATTCATTCAGTGACTTGTAGGATCAAATGGAAAAGATACCCATTCCTTAGGGACAGTGTTGTGTGGAATCTAGCTTCTGTATACCAGGCATATTTAGCTATTGCAATGATTTCTTTCCTAGATTTAAGAGAAGGAATTTTTCCTGTGATAATCAAATCTCACATTCGTTATGTATTTTCCTATATACTAGGAAAGTTCAACTCACATCTCTAACTTTATTACCAGCAATCCCGTGAGGGCCCACCATTTATCATGCAGACCAGGATCAATGGCACAAACTCATTCAGCTATTTGTACAAGTTACAAATGGAGCTTTCTGGATCCTGAAACCAGGGTTTTCATTCTTGGCAGCAAGGTTTGTTTAGCCAAGGTTATTAGTCACCATGAAGCCACTTGGTGATATCTAAAGATCTTGTGGTGGGGCTTCCCTTACCTGGCATTCGGTAGGTGTGGTCTGAATGAGAATGTCTCCTGTAGGTGCAGATATGTAAACACTTCCCTGTTGGTAGCGCTGTTGTTGTACTGCCTTTGGGAGGTTAAACCTTGTTGGAGGAAGCAGGTCATTGGGATCACTCTTTCAGTGTTTACAGTCCCATCCCCTACTTCCCATTCATTCTCTGCTTGAATGTTTGAAGATATGAGTTCTCAGCTCACTGCTCCTTGATGCCATGTTTTTTTGTTATTGTGGACTCATCCCTCTGAAACCATAAGTCAAATAAGCTCTTCCTTCAAAAATTTGCTTTTGATTGAAGTATTTTATCACAGTAACAGAAGAGTAGCTAATGCAATAGACAAATACTAGGAACACAACCCCACATCCCACAAAGCACATAAGCAGCCTATAGGAAAGAGCTATCCTGTCCTAAGCATCTTTATGGCTTCAAGGAATGGATTCCAGGACTCCTCAGATGTCATGTATCAAATCCCATCTAGCAAACAAGTACAATACAAAGAATTATGTATTTCCATAGAACACAGGCACATTCTACTGCATCCTGTAAATCAAATTCAGGTTGATTTAAATCACACTTATGTGACCACATTCCTGTACTCATGTGTATGATGATTCAACAAGCTACCAGAGGGGGATATCCAGGTGTCATTGTTTATATAAACAAAACAAATGAGTAAACATATCTATGTATATATGTATTAAGTAAACATATATATTTACATATGTATTAAGTACATATATATGTTTATAGCCACTCACCAAATTATTTCTCTTGAGAAAAACATTCAGAAGAATGGGTTTGCTGAGTCAAAGTATGTGCTCAGTTACCATTTTAGTGTAATTTTTCAAAATTATCTCACTATGGGTTTATAAGACACAGCTCTATAAGATCCAGTGAGAAGGAGGACCTACCAGGAAGTAGGTTGGAGCTGGTTCCCCAGAGGTCCTTATTGTCACCCCAAGCTGAGACAGTGGGCCAAAGAGCATACTTCACTGATTTTTGCTGCTTATGCTCAACGGTGGGCTGTGGTCATCTCAAGGGCAGTATGCTGTGTCATAGGGTGTCTTTCCTAAACCAGTGTTCTCCTGGAGTCAGCAAGGCCCATCCTTTCCTGAGATCTTCTCCCGCATACATTTCCATGGGCTTTTCTATTAACAACACATATTCTTTGACTGACTCAGAAAATCAATTCAATTGCAGGAGGCATTTTGTTCATCTTAGTGATGCTTTTCTTCTGAACCTTGTTACGTGTTTTATTGAGCATCCAATCTCAAATTGATATTCTGGGTCCCTAAACCTTATGTTATGATTATGATTTTAAAATATGTCCCTGCGAACTTCTTGTCCTGGAACCAAGTCATCAAAGTCAAATGTTGAAGGTATTTGAGACTGAGGCCTTTGGATAGCAATCAGGGTGAGATGAGATCATGTGGGTGGAGCCCTGTGATGACATTAATGTCTATACATGAATGGCTATACATGAAGAGGAAGAGAGACTAGCTAGCCCCTTGCCCTATCTCATCATAAGATACCTCTGCTTCATTATGATGCAGCCTAAAGATATCTTCAATGGGGATGAGAAACATGCTCTTGATCTTCCCATCAAGAACAATGAGCCAAGTAAATACTTATTGTTCATAAATACCAAGACTATGGTATTCATTTATAGTCAAGGAAAATAAATTACTAAGACTCCCTATGTGTGACTTTATTCAGAGATAAGATGATGAAGGCAGAGATGATAGTGACAGTACCAGCCAAGAATGTCAAACACTATCAGCAAACTACCAGGAGCTCTGCAAGATGCATGAGATAGGATTTTGCTCGAGGTTTTTATGACAAATTACACAATACCTCTGATGTTATTTCATCCCCATGATGTTAGGGAACCAGCTCTGCCAACACCTTAATTTTGGATATCCAGCCTGCAGAAATAAGAGTCCAACCATTAATATCTATCTCTCTCTCTCTCTCTCTCTCTCTCTCTCTCTCTCTCTCTCTCTCATATTTGCTTTGTTTTTTGAGAAAAGGTATCTCACTGACTGAAGCTCACTGATTGGGTAGTCTAGCCAGTCAAACAATCTTGGGAACACTCCTGTCTCACCTCACCCCCAGCATTAAGATTATAAACACACACCCAGCTTCTTACATAGATGGTAGAGATCCAATCTCAGGTCTTGCTTAGCAAGCATTTTGCTCAGTTATCCATTTCCTCATGCCCCCTAATACAGTTTTCTAATCTTTAATTATTGAACCCATTAGACCCTAATAACAGGGTTTCAACAACTGCAGAATTGACGAATGAATGAGACAACAATGAGGCAATCTCAAGAGACATCTGCTCTACCACAAAGAATTAAAATACAAAATCAAGTCACCCAAGCCATCCAAAATCAGACATTGAGTTGATGGTAGGGCCAGATCTAGGGCTTCTATGATGGTGAGTCCTACCAAACAAAACTTATGCTGTGATGAGAACTGAAATTACAGCTGAGCTTTGCAGTCAATGCAGACAGGAAACACTCTTTAAGACTTGTAAGTTCTGTCATCAAAGCCTGCCTATTCTTTTGCTATTTCCCTTGTGGATAGATGGATGGGGAAGGCCAACAAAACACAGAGGGCAATTACAAGGCTCACCAGGCCTCTCCTTAAGCTTATATGAACAGTAACAATTGCCAGCAGGAGAGTATCTTCAGTGGAATAGCCTGCAAGTTGTGGAGGGAACTCTCATAATACCATCATGGGTGGGCTTTGTGGTGATACAACTGCATTTGAGACATCCACTTGAGACACCTATGGTCCTGACAGTAACCCCAATAAAGTTCTTGGTTCACCATGCTAGCCTTAAGTAGAACGAATCCCATCAAAATCCCCCAGAAAGTCTTTGAACATACAGCACTGTCCTTTTCAGAGCCCAGTGAATCATGCTCCTTGGACTGAGTCAGCATCTGTATGTTTTATAAGTTGAGCCCCTAGAGGAACTCTTTCGTAGCATGATCTCAGTCTGGTTACAAGTGAAGGTATGAGCTTGAGCTGTGGGGTAGGCAGACCTTGCTGAGAGCTCCCTCTTTGTGTCCTGACCTCTTTCTGCACACCCCCTCTAGGCTTAATCCACAGTCTGACTGGTTGTAGTAGTGGTCACTGTCTGTCACTCTGGTTTACATGTGGC
Source organism: Rhynchomys soricoides (assembly GCA_019843965.1). Lineage (NCBI taxonomy): Eukaryota > Metazoa > Chordata > Mammalia > Rodentia > Muridae > Rhynchomys > Rhynchomys soricoides. The sequence continues at coordinate 1,124,703 of JADRCH010000055.1, read as the reverse complement.
CAGTACTGAGGACCATGGGGCTCAGGGAATCTTAACATTAGATATAAATGCTCATTGTAGTCTGGTGTCCCTGTTTGATGATCCTCAAGATTCAGAGTGACTCTGGTTCATCAGTATCATGCTGTGTTAGAAGAGGAAAGGGTAGCAACTGTCCTCCAACGTAATTTCTAGGGAGTGACAAGGTCACGAGAGTCCAAACATTCTTTCAAGGCTGGCAAGGGCATCTCACAAGGACTTCCAAGGGTGCTCACAGGGCAGATTCTTTAGGCTGCACCTTTCCAATACCCCCAAAGGAAAGAGTAGTTCTGAAATGAGAGCCTCAGTGTGTAGAGGCCAAATTAATCACAACAGATGCTTGGTGAGGCCATTGTTCCAACACTGCCTGCACTTCTCTTATTGAGTGTGATTCAGGGGATTAATTCAGCAAGATGAAAGAGGGAGGCAGAGAAAGACGGATGGAGGACTCAATTAATGGTGTACTGCTGAGTGAGTTATTTTTCTCTTAAATATCTTCTCCTTTTCATCCATCACAATGCCCTGACCTGATAGGAAATTTCTACCTCTTCTATAGTGAAATATCTCTGTGCAGGCTCAAGGTTGGTTGTGTAACTGGTGGAGATAATGTGAACAGAAAATGAGGATGCAGTCAGAGGTCAAAAGGGATAATGCAGGGTGATTAAAATCCACCAGAAACCTCTAAGCTTCTGTTTACCACCACTTGTGACTGCTCACTGCTTCCCTGGGTTCCACTGATGATGGTTGGCTCTGATGATTTGGAGATCTTCTGGCATTTTTCAGTGAAGTAGTAATCAGTGGAGAGAAAGGTGCTTTTAATTTCCTCCTGAAGGACAGGGCTTCCCCCCCAAACCCCTGTTCCTCCTCCTGACTTAGCCTTCACTCTGAGCAATCCATCCATTCACAGTCTCTTCTGATTCCTTTTGGGCATCTCCACAACCCTTTCCTTTATCTCTCATCACTTTAGCTTCTTAGAGCTTCTTGCTAGCCTGTTTCCTGTCTGCTGCAAGCCTTTGCCATTAGCCTCAACCACAGTCTATCACACAGGTACACTGGCAAGCTAATTATTCCAATGTTCAGAAATGTTCAGAGCCTTCGGCTCTTGACCTCTCTTCAACCTTCTTAGATGTATGAAAATGTCTGTTCTATTTTGTCTGCTGAAACCTAACCCTGAAATAGCAATTCTAATTGTACAAGGAAGCAGGACTTTATGGAAATGACTAGGTCATATAGGTTATAAGGGCTCTTCGCTTACAGTGAGTAGAGTGAAATGCTCACAGATTCTTGGTCTAAGGAATTGTTCAGGAAATAGCTTTGTTCTAAAAGCCAGTTTTTCATGGTATGCCTGCTCTGTTCTGCCATGTGATGCCTTTCACCATGCCGTGATGCAGGAAGAAGACCTTCATCAAGTACCAACAGTACATATTTGGACTTTCCAGCTTTGGCATCCATGCGCTAAATAAACCTCTATGCTTTATAAATGACACAGTCTGTGGTATTTAGTGACTGCCATAGAAAATGTGTTATCTGTTTGTCATCCCTATTCTCTCCTTTTCATTCCTCTTTCTCTTTAAGATCTATCCATTTGTCTATCTGTCTATCTTTCTATGTGTCATCATGCTATATAACTATGCAACTTAATTGCATTAGGACCACATGTCCTCTGTCTTGGAACACTCTAGTTCATTCCTGAACTTGTGCCTGTTTTAAGCTCCAGCCAATCAGAGTTTCATATTAAATTTGTTAAATGCTGCATATCTCAGGCCCTTGTAGAGTTCACAACACATGCTCATACATTGAAGACCCTTAGAAATCCTCAGGCTAAGTGTATGTTATTCCTTCTAGAAACTATCCCCAACTCCTCCCTCAGATCCTCAGAGCCACCTGACAGCTGACTTTGGCTAAATGTCACTTTTCCAGGGACTGTTCCCTCAGGTCGTTCCAACTTACGTAAGATTCTAGTATAACTCCCACAGCATAATCTTTCTCTCTTATACCTCACTTGTCCCCTTTATAGATACTTTAATGTCAGTCTTCCACTGGACTCTCAGTCCCGTGAACTCAGGAACTACAGTTCTGTAATTCTACATCATATTCCATGCATATAGTGGGCTTCTACATATGTACTTACTGACCAGCTAAAGAAAAAATTGTAATCAGAAAATATTGTGGCAAAGAATTATTGTTGGCTTAGAACTTTTCCCCCTCTAAATAACTCAAGCCACAGCAGTATGCATGCTTGGCTGACTGCCCCTTTCCCTTTGCCTCAAATTCTGTAATCCATTGATAGGTAATAAAATTTACCTTCTTCTATCAGTCCATCAGTGAGGATCCTTCTTAATGCAAACCACAAAAATTCGGTAGAACAGCTTAATGGCCTAATGGTGGAAAATTTTAGAACAAAGATAGAATCCTGGTAAGGGCTTACATAGCAAATCAAGAGCTGTCTTGATAGGCAAGCATAGGGCCTGGTTTCTTCCTGACTCCATGCTACCTTTCCAGTATGCCCTCCATGCATCATCTGCAACTTCTATCAATGGCCATGCTCTAGACCCCCTAAGTGTTTTCTCAAAGCATCTAGACAAGAGTTGGTGCTTTGGGGCTTTTCTTTCCAAGGATTCAAGAGCCATTGGTTCTGAACCAATCATCATGGTTCAATGCAATCATGTGCCCTTGGGCTGCCTACTGCAGGGAGACCAGCTGGCTGAGAGTAGAAGAGCAATGCTGTGCCTAGTAAAATGTAGGGTTCAGCTTCCAATTGGAAGTTAATATAATGTGGTCAACAGTCTTTTAAGCTTGTTTGAATTCAAGAAGCCACTCCTGAAAACTCCAGAAAACTCTGAGAATGTGTCTGTTGGCTTCGATTTTTCAAAACCTACTTTAATTATGGTTCTTTAATGCTTCAACCTCCCTTCTTGCCCACCACCTACCAGAGGTAGGAAAAAAGAAAGGTAAATAGGAAACGGAGGTTGTGATCCTGTTTAGAAATAATTCTTTGGGGGCAATTACAATCTTCCTTGTCAGCAGTTCAGTCCACTAGCAAAACACCAAACATAAATCAGCAGTGGCTCAATCCAGGAGAAACTTCAAGGCTCTGCCAATTGGCATGAGTCTGTGGAAGTGGCAAAAAGCAACCAGAATACCATCAGAAGTTTTTGGTGCTTTTCTCTCTACAAAGTCATGACAAACAAAGATGAACAAAGAAAACAAAGCAAACGTGTCATCAGTGAAGATCAGCATCAGTGAAGCCTAACAACAAAGACCAGCAAAGAGTTGCAAGGTGAACCAATATAAGAGTATTGTCCACTGTCTGCTGGATTATACTTACACTCTTTCCAAACATCATGTGTCCTCTCAAGTGTCCTCTCCAACAAAACATCACATGCCCTTTCACCAGGCAGCTTCCAGAAAAACACCACATGTCTGTTCTCAGCAAAATATCCTCTCTCTTGTCTGCTTCAGTAAAACATACCATCATAAGACTGTTTCCAGAAAAACATCACATGACACAACTGAGTCTCCAACAAAACCAAACATTCCCACTTCATCTGTCCATGGCCTTCCTTCCAAATGATATTTATATGTGTACCATAGATGTCTGTCCTTTTATGTAGAGTATATGACTATGGATGTTTCACTTTGCATTTCTTTTCCATGATGTGTTTAGCTAAAGATCATTCACTAGTAGCCAAATAAATGAAGTTCCTTGATCTTGAATTCAGTCTCCAAACTTGTGAGCTAAATAAGCAGGTTTTTTCTTCTTTATATGTATCCAGCTTCAATTATTTTGTTGAACATAGTAAGTTTGAGGCCTGCCTGGGCTAGATGAAACCCCGCCTCAAGAAACAATACAAAAATAACAAAACAACCCTCCCAAAGAAGACTATGCAGCACATTCTGTCACTGCTCCAACCACAACCTTGGATGTTTACCTCTTTGGGACTGTCTCTTCCAACTTCAACCTCCAGCACCTATATTCTTTGTTCTTTTACTTCCTTATTTTCAGGGTGCCAACCAACTCTTTGCTCTCTAATGTTGGACTCAGCATCTGCTTCCCAGAGAGCAGACACTAGGCCAGAGTAATTGCTGAGTAAATGAGTAAGACCATATCCTAATCTGTGCCACCCCTTACTATATCTTGTCTGGAACACTACTGATTGCCAGCAACTATTCAAGTACTGAGCCAGTAAGAGCAAATGCTCAGCAGGAAATTGGAAGCCTTTGTGTCTGCTTCTGTTGATATTTGCCATCAAGACACCTGCAAAGGAGCATTATTTCATTTGAAAGTGAGCTGCTGAAAAGTGGCACTGAATGAGCTGATTCAGTGAACAACATGGTGCCTATGAATGGCATCAGTCTCACAAAAGACAGAGACCAAGAGATTCATCACCAAGTAAATGCTACTGTCTGTGTCTCTTCTGTGTGACACAAAGGTCTGGCATTACACAATCCTGTCCTGCTGCAGAAGTGGTGATCAAGAGTTACTCTGGTAGGTCACTGTCTTGGGGTTTCATTATAGTGAAGAGACACCATGACCTAGGCAGCTTTATAAGGACATGATTTAATTGGGGCTGCTTACAGTTTCAGAGATTCAGTCATTATCATCATGGTGGGAAACATGGCAGGATCCAGGTAAACGTGGTGCTGGAGAAGGAGCTGGGAGTTCTACATCTTAATCCAAAGGCATCCAGCAACTGGGCAGAGCTTGAGCATAGGATCCTCGAAGCCCACTCCCACAGTGATAAACCTCCTCCAACAAGGCCACACCCACTTCAATACCTCCTAATAGTGTCACTTCCTGTGGGCCAAGCATTAAAACACATGAGTCTATGGGGGCCAAACTTATTCAAACCACTGCAGTCACCCAGCATTGCACTGAATGTAAATGTTAGTAGTAAGAATGGAATCATCATGTCCCTCTTTTCTCTTCTCTGCCAGCTGTTATTACAACAGAGAAGAGGACCATAGTGGACTTCATATGGTTCTCGGGTCTGAGAGGATATCTCCTCTTCCATTCCCACAACACTTCTGCAATTTCCCTTTTGTAAATATTTCCTTTCCAATTAATTAATAGGTATTTGCTGAGGATACTGCATTGAGTCTGAGGTGAATAGCCATGAAGAACACTTGAAAACTCTATGTAAAGCTTAATCCTTTGAGGAATCTGAGGTTCCACTCACCCCACAACCAGCCCTATCTTTAAGGGGCTAAGGGGAGCAGGGATTTTGGGAAGTGGCATTCACACTTCCCTCTCATGGCTAAAAATAAAACCATTTTTTAAAAAAATCCTCCATGTCTAATTGTGGAATAAGGTTATTTTAGGACCCTTAAGGAACCTGAGGATTTAGTCCATTGGTAGAACTGTAGCCTAGCAAGGCACAGAGCCCTGAGTTTCATTCCAAGCACTGGAAGGAGAGAGGAAGAGCACAAGGGGATGGAGGGAGAAGAGGAAGAAGGGACAGTAGGAATGAAGAGAAGGGTATAGAAGGGGAGAGTCTTCTGCTGTTTAAACTGGATGTCTCCTGTGGCATGAAAGGGGAGGGCTGAACAGGGGTACCCAAAAAAGGGGCAACCCAGGCAGAGCACCTGTTTCCCACCAGCCAGCTATAACCTGATGCTAACCTACTACAAGATCCTGATCCTCTGCTGTTGTACCATTTTTCTTAGAGATGACAGAAAGTGCTGACTTCTAAAACATTATGAGACTTAGGCAAAACAAAGTCCTAGGATTAAAAAAAAACAAAAAACAATTTTATCCAGTGCACAGGACAAAGCCAAAGTCTTTTTTTAATTAAACCTTTAAATGCTCTTGCTTCTGTCTCAATTATTCTAGACCACTGGCCAATTTCCATTGTCTCCTACACCCCCAACCCCCCCACACACACACATACACCAACTGACAGGCCAAGACAATATGCAGAATTCAAATCTGGGCTACAGTCTTGAAGTAAAGTGCTTAGCAAATGTGGCATTATTTGATTTTTATTGGAGTATTTTAATTGTATATAGTTATGACTTTCAATATTGGCTTCTAGTGCAAGTACATAAAGTATTCCAAACATATCTTCACATACATCCCCACTACCCTCTCTCCACTTTTGAGCTCTACAGTCACTGGTGGCCACTGTATAAAAAGAATCTCCTTTGACTAAAATGACAGTAGTATCATGCTACAAACATAAACATAGTTATTTTGAAAGCAATTTGACAACTACAATATGTCTATTTAGCAAACAACAGGCTTAGCTTCTCCACTAGGGCCTATTATCTCTCCAGTCTTGCACTTTTGACTAGGTTTATAGGACCAGACATGCATTTCTTCCTGTGGAGCAAGTATTAGCTCTAATCAGAAAGTATTTGATGACACTCCCAACTCCCAACATATTTGCCACTATTGTACCAGTAAGCTCATCTTGACAATATCATGAGCTTGAATGAGTCAGTATTATTGTCTGTGAGGTCCACAGGTGAGTAAGACTATCGATGGCTATTCTTCCCCAGTAGCCTGCATAACAGCTTCTGGAAATATACAGGAGCTCTATCTGTCTTTCTATTGGTGTAATAAACACAGAGACCAAAGGCAACATGAGAAGAAAAGGATTTATTTTATCTTTCAACTCTCAGATTGCAACCCATCACTGAAAGAAGTCAGGGAAAGAACTCAAGATGAGCTTAGAAGCAAGAACTGAAGCAGGGGCCCTGAAGGAATACTGTTTACTGGCTTGTAACTCATAGCGATGTTCAGTTTGCTTTCTTATATAACCCAGGAGCACCATCAGGAGTGGGCTAGGCCCTCCCACATCAATTATTAATCAATAGAATTCTCCCTTCTTGGGGCACAGCCAGCAGAGATGAGCTGTACATTGTTCCCCTGACCTCTATCATCTGGCCCATGGCCCTGTCTACCTTCCCAAAGTTAGCTGGCAGGGCCTCAGAAATATCCAGGTTATATCCCTCTCCCATTAGTCCCCTGTCTGCAGGGTCCACCTGGGGCACAGCCAACAAAGCTGAGCACCCTGATGTTCCTTGAACTCTGTTGTCAGGCCCACAGCTCTGCCTGCCTCCCTAAGCAGTTCTGTCAATGTCAGGAACATCCAGTCATTACCAGGGACAACTTGATGGCAAAAGGCCAGTGAAAGAATACAATCCTCAAGATCTAGGGCAATATGGTACCATCAGAGTCTGCTATCCTACTACAGCAAGCCCTGAATATCCTGACACAGCCAAGGCACAAGAAGATGACTTTATAAAAATGATGGAGACCTTTAAAGAGGAAACCAATGAATCCCTTTAAAAATACAAGAAACTACAATTAAATAGTGAAGGAAATGAATAAAACGGTTCAAGACCTGAAAATAGAAATGAAGCAATAAAGAAAACACAAACTGAGGGAATCCTGGACATAGAAAACCTAAGGAAGAGAACAGAAACTCCAGATGTAAGTATTACCAACAGAATACAAGAAATGGAAGAGAGAATCTCATGCGTAGAAAATATAATTGAAGAAATCCATATATCAGTCAAAGAAAGAAAATGTTAAATCTAAAAAGTTCCTGACATAAAACATCCACTAAATCTGGGTCAAAGTCTTTGCCTCTGTAGCTAAACCTTTAAATGGACTTTCTTCTGTCCTAATTATCCTAGACTACTGGTCAATTTCCATTGTCCTCTACCCAGATCCAGAAAGACATGCATGGTATATACTCATAAGTGGATAATAGTCATAAAATACAGAATAAATATACTACAATCCACAAACCCACAATAGCTAAGTAACAAGGAGGGCCCAAGGGAGGATGCTTGAATCTCACTCAGAAAGGGATATAAAATAGACATCAGAGGTAGATGGAGGGACAGAACTGGGTGGGAAAATGGGTGAGGAGGGGAACAAGGGGTGGATCAGGTGTGGGGAGAGCAGGGTGGGGGCCAGGCTGGCAAAGAGAACAGAAATAGCTGAGGCTAGCTAAAGACCTGAGATGCTGGAGGCTTCTAGGAGTCTATGAGAGTGACCATAGCTGAGACTTCTAGCAGCTGGGGATATGGAGACTGAAGTGGCCACCTCCTGTAGCAAAGAAGGACTTCCAGTGGAGGGAGAAAGACACAAATCAATTCACAAAACCTTCAACTCAAAATTTGTCCTGACTACAAGATGTGTAGGGATAAAGATGGAGCAGAGGTTGAGGCAACAGCCAATCAATGACTGGCCCAACTTAAGACCCATGGGAGAGAGCCATCCCTTGACACTATTAATGATATTCTGCTATGCTTGCAGACAAGAACTTAGCATAACTGTCTTCTGAGAGGCTTCATTCAGCAACTGATGGAAACAGATGCAGAAACTCATAGCCAAATAGTAGGTAGAGCTCTAGGAGACCTGTGGAAGAGTCGGGAACAAGGCAGACCAGCTAGGAGAAGGTGGGAGGGAATTGGAGGGGTCAAGAACACCACAAGAAGACCTACAGAGTCAACTAACCTGGGCCCATGGGGACTCACAGAGACTAAACCACCAACCAAAGAGCCTGCATGGGCTGGACTTAAGCCCCATACAAATTTGTAGCAGAAGTGCAATTTTGTCTTTATGTGGGTCTCCTGACATTTGTAACAGGGGTACAGCTGTCTCTGACTCTGTTGCCTGTCACCATATCACCTTCCCCTAGCTGGGCTTCCTTGTCTGGCTTCAGTGGAAGAGAATGTACTTAGTTCTGTTTCAACTTGATGTGCCAGGGTAGGTTGGTAGATATGGAGGGCAGGGGGACTTCTTGTTCTCTGAAGAGAAGAGGAAGAGGTAATGGGAGGAGGGGTATGTGAAGGTGAGGCTGGAAGGAGAGGAGGGAGGGGGCTGCAATCAGGATATAAAATGAATAAATAAATAAAATAAAAATAGATAAAACTGAAAAACAAAATCTCCACAGTCTGATCTACAGGCCAATCTGATTGAGGCATTTTTCTCAACTGAGATTCCCAGATGACTCTATATATCAAGTCACTTACTTGATAAAATCTAACCAGCACAGAAGACTAGCTAGCAAAAAAGAAGCTCCCATCCTAGTTCCAGCTGAATTTCACTATATCTTGCAGCCAGCATGTGTGGCACCTTCTGTAATCTAGTTCCAGTGAACAACCAATAGTAGTGTGAACTGTCTGTGATATATTAACATCTTCCAGGGCCTACTTGACCAACAATACATAGAGAGGTAGCCCATTTCTAACACTGTAATCTTCATTTAAAAATCCATAACTTAAAGTGGAAATTCTGGTTCCTTTGGAGACTTGGTTGTGTCATGTGATTTTTTCTGGAAGCTGCCTTATGAGAGGATATTTTACTGAAGCAGACACATGAGAATATGTTTTACTAAGAACAGACACATGGTATTTTTCTGGAAATTGTCTTGTGAAAGGGCATGTGATATTTTGCTAGGTTGGACGTTTGAGAGAGCACCTGGTGTTTAAAAAGAGTATAACTACAACCCCACAGACAGTGAGAAGATGCTCTTGCATTGGTTCTCCTTGCAACACTTCACTGGTCTTCGCTCTTGCATTGGTACGCCTTGCAAGGCTTTGCTGGTCTTTGATCTTCACTTGTTGTGACTTTGTAGAGAGTAATACACCAAAGAACTTCTCGTGGTATTCCAGCTGCTTTTTGCCACTTCTACAGACTCTTGTCAATTAGGGAGGACCTCAAAGTCTCTTCTGGATCTAGCTGCTGTGAGGTTTCTTCTGACTCTAGCTGCTGTGAGGTTTCTTCTGGATCTAGCCACTGCTACTGATTTGTGTTTGGTGACACTATTAAACTGGACTGCTGATATCCTGACAATGAAGATTGAAATCACCCCCAAAGGACTACTTCTAAACAGAGCCACATCCCCCTTGTCCTATTAATCTTTCTATCATACCTTTGCTCAGTGAGCTAGAAGGGATGTTGAAGCATTAAAGAATCCTAAATAAAGTTGGCTTTGAAAAATCTAAGCCTAAAATAGCTTCTGAGAAAAAAACACCCACCCACATGTGATATTTCTTCAAACAATTTTGTACTTTATTTTTTTATTAGATTATCAAGTATGATTTTCTTATGGTTTAACATGCATTGTTAGTTTTAGTTGACCCTCCCCTTTTTCCCCTGACTACCTGTCTCAATTAAACCTGTCTAATCCTAAGTTACTTCATTTAATATCCACTTCCATCATTTTTCTACAAATTTCACATTTCTTTATGGCTGAATAAAATCCCATTGTGCATATGTATCACATTTCCATTATCCACTTATAAGCTGAAGGATTTCCAGGCTGATTCCATTTCCTTGCTATTGTGAACAGAGCAGACTAGTAATCATGGGTGTGCAAGTAGATCCTCAATAGGATAGAAGCCCTCTGAGCATATGGTATAGCAAGGTCATATGGAAGTTGTATGCTTCGGGTTTCAAGAAACCTGCTTTCTGTAGCAGTTGCACTATCTCAAGTTGTGTCATGTGATGCAGACTCACCTGTAATATTTGGAGAGACAGGGTGCCTGCATAGCTAGTCTTGCAGCACTTCATTGCACTCATGTATTCGAGTCACTGAGAAAAGCACAGCAGAGAACTTCTCCTGGCATCCCAGCTGGTTCTCATTGCTCCCGCTGATTCAGATAGGAATCTTATGCCAAATATATAGCTGTCAAATATATTTCTCCTATTATATAGGTTATCTCTTTACTTGATTAATCATTTCTTTTTCTGCTAGGAGCTTTTAATCCTATGAGTCACAACTGCTGGTTTTTAGCCATATCTTCTAAGTGACTAGAGTTCATACTCAGAATATCCACACCTGTGCCTGTGTCTTGAAGTGTTGGCCTGACTTTTTTCTATAGCATTTTCAAAGTTTAAATGTTAAGATCTCTGATCCACATGGAGATGGGTGTTTTTTGTTGTTTTTGCTTTTTCAAGACAGAGTCTATCTATGTATTGCTTGCTGCCCTGGAACTCACTATGTAGATTGGGCTGACCTTGAACACACAGAAAGCTGACTTTTAAGAGCTGGGATTAAAGGAGTACACTATCACACTCAGTGTAGAGTTGAGTTTTATGCAGAATGAAAGATAAGGGTCTACTTTCATCTTCTATATGTTGCTATCCAGTCTGACCAGAATCATTTGTGGAAGATACTGTCTTTCACTCAATGTGTATTAAAACAAAAATCAAGTGGTTGTAGCTGTGTGTACTGATGTGGGTCCTGCATTCTATTCCACTGATCTATGTGCCTGTTGTATTGTCAATGCCATGGTATTTTCATTACTGTGTCTCTGAAGTCTGGTGGCATGATACTTCCAACATTACTCAGTTGATGAGGCTTGCTTTAACTATTTAAGGTCTTTATGCTTCCATGTGAATTTTAAGAGCCTTTTCTTCATATTTCTAGGTAAAAATGGTGTTGGAATTTTGATGAGCAATGCTTTGAATCTGCAGACTACTTTCACAGGAGTAATTCTTCCTATCCATAAGAATGGAAAGTCTTCCTATCTTCTAGTAACTTCTTCAATGTTTTTAAGTTTTTATTGTATGGGTATTTTGCTTCTTTAGTTAGATTTATCCCAAAGTATTCTTTTACTATTGTAAAAAAAAATGTTAAGCTATTGTAAGTGGAATTGTCTTTCTCGTTTATTTCTTAGAATTTCTGTCTTTGCTACATAGAGAGGCCATTGATTTTTGCATATTAATTTGTAAAGGTTTATTTATTTTATGTATCTGAATGCTCTAACTGCAGGTACACCTGTGTGTCAGAAAAAGGCATCAGATCCCATTGTAATGGTTGTGAGCCACCAGGTGGTTGCTGGGAATTGAACTCAGGACTTCTGGAAGATCAGTCAGTACTTTAAACCTCTAAGCCATTCTCTTGAATATTAATTTTGTATTGTATCATTTTGCTAAAAGTATTTATCAGCTCTAAGAGTGTTTTGGTGGATTTTGAAATATGTGTTGTCTAGGTTTTTCATGTTGTGTTTTCATATTGGGATTTGTGCATAGAGAGTGAGATTGTTGGCTGATTTTTTTTATTAATTTGAGTCACTTTTCTTCTTTCATTTGTGTTTGAAATACTTAAGGGGGACTAAGTTGTAATAGGATTAAGATGTCATTTCTCTCTGTTAGGTGTTCAGAGCAACAGGCTCTCCTAGTTCTCTGCAAGCAGAATACTGTCTACAGTAACAGTCACTACCCAGAGTAGACCATCTGAAAATAGAGTAATAACGAGCTATGAAGCAATCACCTCCAAAGCACCGATCAGTTGATGATGTGAAAGAACACTAATAGCACTTTGTGTCAAGTATATTAGTTATTATAGATACGCTTAAGAAAACAGGGAAGAAAACACAATAGGATTATTAATTACTATTGAGGTGCTAGAAAATAGAGGAAGGGAGCATAAATGGGAGGGGGACTTTTAGGGCAAAAGAACAAAAAGTGTCTGGTGAGGGAATTTTGATGAAAAATAGAAGGAAGAAAGAGATGGTAAAGACTTGCTGCAGGTAACTTAGAACATGCTCTGCTCTGGAGGCTGAAGCTCGGGGTCTTTGCAAACCAGGCCAGACTTTGTTCTTTGGGAAATGAGAACATGAAAGAGTAAGGGCACAGAGAGAACACTCTATGTAGGGCAAGAACACTGAGGAGCTGAAAGGGAGTGGGCTATCAAAGATGGAATAGATGTAGAGAAGGGTGAACTGGGCGGAGATGAGTGATGCAAACTGACTGGCCCAATTGTAGGCTTCATCTGGACTCTCCCACATGCCTTTCCTGGCTCCCAAATGCCGTCTGGCCTCTGGGAGTTGCTCTGCCAAAATATGTTATTTTTACTTCAGGATGCTAATTGAGCATGGTCTTGAAGGACGATGAAGCAGATTGTGGGTGATATACCAAAGCCCCTCCCACCCATTTTCTCTAACAAAAAAATGTTCCAGGTTCTTGCTCACCAAGTAAAATTGCACTCACCCCTTCTCTGAAGCCTTTATGCACTCTCCCAGTGTGACTCATGATCTTCCTGCAGCAATGCCACTTATGTGTGCCATTATGTGTTACTGCCTCCCAAATGTGATTGTGAGTTCCCTGACTTTGGGAACTAATTCGGGTGTGTGTTTGTGTGTGGTGGTGGTGATGGCGGGCAGTGTTGTTCTCCAGACCTAACTCACAGAGCCCTTCCTCTGCTTCTTTATTCTGACATCAAGAATCATCACGCACATATCTGGAAACAGGCTGCAGCTGCTAATGAAGTGAAATGGAAAGAGGAAATGAGAAATCCTGGCAAGCTCCTGACCGACCACTTCTGCACAGAACACACCTTACCAGCCACCTGCCTGACCCACTTCCACAATCTGACTAGCCATCTCTGACTCTGCCTTCAGCCCCAGAGGCTGTATGTACCTCATAGGCTCACCAGTTGTAGAATGGAGGAGGGAAGGGGAGCTTGCACATTGGAGCATGTGCTGAGAGGAAACAACCCAGTCAGAATGCATGCCAGCCCTGGGCTGCTGTCACAACCAGTCAGAAGCAAGGAGCACAAGTGGCACCCACTTGGAGAAGAACCAGAAGTGTCAGGGATAGGATCCGTTTGACATCCTAAACTCAAGTGACTCTGTGGAAGACTCTCCATGGAGCTTGATATAAGCTTCAGTTTTTGGCAGAAGCCAATAAGGATGACTGTACCCCAAAATCTTGACCTTGTGGGCAGGGGAGAGGAGATAGTTATACCCCCATCCCCATGTCCGGGTGCTATGTCCATGACCAGGCCAAACCCACAAACAGAGATAGGGTTGTCCTCTGTAGTGTACAGTCAGGTGAGCAGAGGGGGCAGGAATTTAAATAACAAGCTTCCCCTGTATCTACATGGCAAACAAAGCTTGGTAATTAGAAAGAATGGGTGGCTGTGGTCTTCTGTGGATCACATACAGGCCCAAGTCCCATTGGGTTAGAAAATAAATGTACCTTTCAATAGAAAGGTACATTTGTCACCTTTGATGTTTTACTGTATGGGGAAGTGTCTTTTGTGTGTGTGCCAAGAACTTTATTTATATCATTCCCATCTATCTCGCTATCTCGAATCACCTTGTGATAGTTCTTTCTCTCTCCCTCCCCTCTCCCCTCTCTCCATCCCTCCCGCCCCCTTCCCTCCCTCTCTCCTTTCTTGTTCTTTCTTTCTTTCTTTTCTTCCTTCCTTCTCCTCCTCCTTCTCCTCCTTCCTCCTTTTTCATTTTTGTTTTTTTGAGACAAGGTTTCTCTGTGTAGCCCTGGCTATTCTTGAAATTGCTCTGTAGCCCAGACTTGCCTTGAATTCAAAGGCCTCTGCCTCCTGAGATCTGAAATTAAGTCTTGTGCCACCATGCCATGCTCAAGTGATGCCATTTCCAATTGTTGCAGAATATCCTTGCTCCCAGGGCTAGTGCCTACCAATGACTGTGAGATGTCTCTCTGTTGGGAGATGTTTTGTGCACTGTGTATTTGAATGCTGATTTTGCGCCCAGAGATCTGGTTGCAGTCAGGACTTTGCTGTCATCATTATTATGAAGCATCTCCTAACTCAGTATTCTGTAAAATTTTGTTCTCCATCTCCTTCTAATTGGTTAAATAAAGAGCTAAGCACCCTATAGCTGAGCAGGAGAGGAACAGGCAGGACTTCCTGGCCCAGAAAGGAGAGGGTTTCAGGTGGAACCTGGGGAATATCTATCAGGACACAAAGAAGGAAGTGACCAGGCAAAAGCAAGATTGCAGGTAACAGGCCACATGGCTGGGAAGCAGGCCAGGCCAACAATATCAAGTTAGAATAGTTCAGAATCTGCCCAGCTAGAGTGCCTGAAAATTTTAATAAATATAAAGGAGTCATTACTCAGCATGGGCGGGCGTAGAAAAACTCTTATTTCTACTCTTCTCACCCCCTTTTCAGTCTGCAAAGGCTTCTTTGGGGTGGGGCAGGGCACAGGACACAATAGACTGGGAGAAGCCAGGAGAGTGAGGATCCAGGAGGAAGAAGACTTAGCTCCTGCTTTAATTAGCCTTTTTGGAGTGTAGTAAAAAGCCAGGAAGCCCCGAGGCTTACAGAACTTTACAAGAAAGCTGGAACCAGGGGCTGACCAGAGCTGCCTGCTTCATTTGAAAAGGAGAGAACACTGGCCTTGCCTTCACAGACACGTCACTCACCACCATACTGCCATAGCAGACTAGAAGAGAGAGGGAACAGGAAGTGGGGCTGGGCTGTAAGACCTCAAAGAGCATCCTCCCCCCCCCCCCCCCCCCGCCAACCTCCAGTGATCCACTTCCTCCATCAAGACTGCATTTCCAGGAAGCTTTGAATGAATCTTGGAAGAGCAACTTTGCTGGAATTTAGAAATGTAATGTCAAGAATCTCAGAAATGAGGTGTGTGGGAGATACAAAGTGGTAATGGGGGAAAGTGTAACTGCAGGTGACTGCCGTTGTGCTCTGTGCGAAACCTTGAAGTTTGTAGAACCTTTGAGAGATGAAGCCTTGCTGGAGCAAGTGAACCATTGGGAGCAGGCTTTGACTTCACTTCCTGTTCACTCTTTCTTCCAGACTGCTGATGCGGTGTGATAAGTAGACTTTGTGTGCCTGCCACCAGGATGGACTGAATACCCTGAAACTGTAAACCCAAATTAAAACTCTTTCTTAAGCTGCTTTTGTCAAGTGTATCTTTTTTTTTCTTTTTTTTTATTAATTTTTTTTGTTTGTTTTTTGTTTTTTGTTTTTTGAGACAGGGTTTCTCTGTATAGCCCTGGCTGTCCTGGAACTCACTCTGTAGACCAGGCTGGTCTCGAACTTAGAAATCTGCCTGCCTCTGCCTCGCGAGTGCTGGGATTAAAGGTGTGCGCCACCACTGCCCGGCTGTCAAGTGTATCTTACCACAGCAACAAAAAAGAAACTAATACAGCCTCCGAGTCCAAGTTCAATGCACCTCTTTTCTTCATAAAGAGCCCTGCCTCAACAACAGAAAATAGACTAAGACACACCTACACAGAATGGACAGCAAACTTCTCCTAAACTCCAATAGGCACAGAGCAGTCAGACAGCCAAAATCTTTCATTCTTGTCACAGGTCTCTAGTCCTTCTGTAACATAAGGGACAGTTTTTTGAATGTTTGCTTCTGGTGCTAGCTTGCATGCCTTTTAGTGAAATTCATAAAAAAAGTCTGCCCTCCAATTTTATTAAATAGAATCACAAAGACCTAGTAAAGAAATGTATGGCTGGAGAGGAGGGTCAGTAGTTAAGAGCACTTGTTTCTCTTTCAGAGGACCTGGGTTCCTTTCCCACCATCCACATGGTAGCTCACAGTCATCTGTAACTTCAGTTTCAGAGTATTCAGTGACCTCATCTGGTCTCCACAGGCACCAGAATTCAAGGTCAGCCTTAGCTACATACTATGTTCAAGGCCCACCTAGGCTACATTAGATGCTTCCTCAAAAAGAAAAAAGAAAACAGAAAGAAAGAAAATTAAACCCAGAAAGTAGTGCACTATATATTCATTTAGAGAAAGTATAGATAAATCAATTCATAGGGGTAAAAGTAAATCAGTGCTTGCCAGATGTGGAGGGAGGAAAGTGTGGAGAATTAGTACTAATCAGCTTGAAGTTTCCTTTGAGAAGTGATGAAAATATTCTGCAAGTAGTAGTGGTATTCGATCAGTTTGTATTTAAATAAAAATTCACTGAATTGTTCACTTTAAACTCGTTAATATGTTAATTATGTCTCAGTTAAAATGCTCAGAGTTAGTTCAAAAAAGAGAAGATAATTTCAAGAGGTGTGTTGTCTAGCTAAATGGAGAAGTGATCATCTCATGACGGGTGATCTCTGACTCTTCCAGGAAAAGGATGGCATTTTTGGAAAGAACACCCCACTGCCCCATGCATTAACCAAACTCCTCTAGAAAGTCAAAATCACATGTCTAGATAAACGTTAGGATGAATAGATAGATTATAAACAATGGGAAATAGGTAGATATAGTCAATAGTCAATAGGTAGACAGATGATAGATGATTGATATATGACAGTTAGATGATAGATTATTGATATATAGATATAGATATAGATATAGATAAATGATAGATATAAAGACAGATCAGGAAATTTACTGGGAGGTATTAGCTTGCATGTTGTATGACTGGAGACTGAGACATCTCAAGATTATTAATCTGCAAAGTTTTGAATAAGGAAAGTTGGTACAATGGCTCAAGCCATGTTCAATTGCCCAAGATCTGTGGATCTAGTTGTGCAAGTCCCAGATCTGAAGGCCAGAGGGCCTCAAACACTGATGCTGAAGATCAAGAGAAGGTCATGGCAAGAGAAAGAAGCAAGTAATGAGGAGAAGATTGAAGAGGAAGGAGGGAGTGAGAAGAAGAGATTCCACCTTATCTCTACCTTTTCTTTCTTTCCAGATCTTACATGGATTAGATGGAGTCCATTGCATTGAATAAAGGTGGCAGTTCCTAGCTTGGTCCATTGACTAAAGTGGCAACTTTCCTTTTCTGGAAACACATTCATAGGTATACCCAAAAATAATACTTTTCGAGGCATTCTTGGATCCCTTAGTTTTTTCAAGCTGATACCTGTAATTAAGCATCACATCCCTTATCCTTAGACAGTTATGCTCCTCTACCTAGCGAGCCAGTGTGAAAAGGGATTTCACTCTGGTCTCCAAATATCTCTTCAACTCTTTCCAGGAGCCCTTGAACACTGATGCTGTTCCAGTCTGTGCTGGTCAGGTTTGTTTTGTTTTCTCAACTTATCATAAACCTAGACATATCTAGGAAGAGGAAATCTCATTTGAGGAATTGCCTCTATCAGATTGGTCTATAGGCAAGTGTCTGTGGGGGACAGGAGATTTCTTAATGATTGATTGTTGTGGGAAGGCCCATCTCACTGTGTACACTGCTACCCCTAGGCAAATGATCCTCGGTGCAATAAGAAAGAAGGCTGCAGCTACAATGCAGAGTACTAGCCCAAGGGAGGATGCTTGAATCTCACTCAGAAGGGGAAATAAAAGAATCATCAGAGGTAGATGGAAGGAGAGAACAGGGTAGGAGAGGGTAAGGGGAAGAAAACAGGAGGGAAGGGGACAGAGGGTGGGGAGGAGTGGATCAGATGTCAGGAGAGCCAGGGAGAGAGGGCTAGAGAATGAACAGAAATCAGTGGTAGGTGGTGGGAGTATCTCTAGAATGTGCCAGAGACCTAGGATGGAAGAGGCTTCAGGGAGTCTATGAGAGTGACTCTACCTGAGGCTCCTAGCAGTGGGGAATATGGAGCCTGAATAAGTCACCTCCTGTAGTCAGGCTGGACTCCCAGTGGAGGGATAAGGACACAAATCCACCCAGAAAACCTCTGACCCTAAGAGGACAAAAGATAGAGCAGAGATAGGGGAAATGGCCAACCAATGTGCAGGGACAGAGCAGAGACTGGGGAAATGGCCAACCAATGACTGGCCCAACTTGAGACTCATCCTATGGGGAAGAGAAATGAAAAAAATTTTCTGATACCATTAATGATACTCTGTTATGCTTGCAGACAAGAACCAAGCATAACCGTCCTCTGAAAGGCTCCACCCAGAAACAGACAGAAACAGATGCAGAGACCCATAGCCAAACATTAGGCAGAGTTCAGGGAGTCTTAGAGAAGAGTTGGGGGAAGGATTGAGGAACCCAAGGAGGATAGGGACTCCATAGAAAGACCAACAAAATCAACTAACCTGGACTCCTGGGAACTCCCAGAGACTGAACCACCAACCAAAGAGCATACATAGGCTGGACGTAGGCCCCCTGCACATATGTAGCAGATGTACAATTGGTCCTCATGTGAGTCCCTGAACAACTGGAGCAGAGGTTGTCCCTGACTCTGTTGCCTGTCTGTTCATCTTGATACTCTAACTGGACTGCCTTGTCTGGCCTCAGAGGGAGAGGATGTACCCAGTCCTGCAGTGACTTGATGTGCCAGGGTTGGTTGGTACCCAGAGGGGCTTCTCCCTTCTCAGAGGATTAGGGAGGGAAGCATGGGGGAGGGGCTATGTGAGGGAGAATAGGGGAGCTTTGGTTGGGGTGTAAAGTGAATAAGTAAATAAACTAATGGAAAAGAAAGAAAAAGAGCAGGCTGAACAATCAACAGAGAGTGACCCAGTGAACAGCATTCTTCCATGACTTCTGCTTCAGTTCCAGGTTCCTGCATTTTATTCCTGACTTGGCTTCCTTCAGTATTCTATGACCTGGAATATGTAAGCTGAATAAATCCTTTCCTATCCAAGTTGGCTTCGGCCAGTTTTATCACAGCAATAGAAACCTAACTAGGACACATTCCAGAATCCAGACTGCACCCAAAGTATTCAAAATGGTCTGTGATGTATCATCCAAGCCCAGAATCAGAATAGCACAATGAATTCAGACTGCGAAGGAACCAATTCAAAGCTTGCAAATATGTAAATTGCAATACTTTTTACAATTAGATAAAAACCTGCAAATAGACTTTTTTTAAAAAAAAGTGTGAGAAGTCCTTACAGTGGAATAGTATGGAACTCTCGAAAGCCAGGGCTCTGGATCACTTTTGTTGATAAGTTTATGATGGACGTAAGAAAAATACACAACACAAACTTCCAGATTATATGTGTATTATATTCTCACTGAGGATAAAATCATATATGTGGGGAGAAAGATACCAAATGTAACAATGATTTCCAATGGGTAGATATTTCCACTCAACAGATTTTAAGTTTTTTTCCCTTACTAAAGTATCTTAGCCCATTTTCTATTGCTACAACTAAATATCTGAATGCTGAATACAACTGAATATGTTAAAGAACAGCGATTTGTTTAGCTCACATTCTTGAGTGCTGGAAGTCCAAAAGCTACACCTTTGTTCTTACATGATAACATGGAAAGGGCATTAAATGTTGAGAGCAAGCAGACACACTGAAGAGAGCTACCTTTTCCAATGAAGTCACTTCCATACCTATTTATTCCATTGCTTTATTAACCTATGAATATATCAATTGATTTATTAGGCAGAGCCCTCACAACCAGATCACTTTCACAAGGTTCTATCTCGACACTACTGCTATACTAGGAGTCAAACTGCAGCTACATTTGAGGGTGGAATTAACTGCACTTAAAAGCTAACAGTGTGTGTGCCCAAACTTAGTGGAATCTGCCTGTAATTTAAGCACTCAGAAGGCAGCAGGAAGGAAAATGAAAGTTCAAGGCCAATCTGGGCCATTAAATGGAACCTTATATGGGGGGTCGGGGGGTAAGAAATAGGTTTTTAACCAGAAAAACGAAACAGTTGAGGGAAAACTCTAGATAATTAAATAACAGAAATGTAGCTAACCCTAGGATTTCACCATGTGGAGAGACCGGGGTGGGTAGTTGAGTGTCAATGAGTCTGCAACCAGGATGCTTAACCATAGGAGGAGGAGTACTGTATGAATGAGCATTTTTTTCTGATTCTTTTACTATCTGCAGCAGCTGTCATTATTAGCCTTCAGGGTATACAGTAAATAAATCCATATTAGCCACATTAACTCAGTTGCAGATCAATGGCTCATTTCAACAAAAGAGCATTCTCTATTTACAACCACAGACCATTTTTGGTGTGGCTGCCTTTCATGTGGCATTTCAGGACCCAGACTCCTTTTATCTAAGGCTTTGCCTTTTCAGAGGTCCTCAGAGCCTCTTCTCTCCAGAAGCATGAGAAGAGAGAGGACAGAAGAATTCAGGTAGGGCTGCTGCAGATATACCCTCTATAATGTCCCTTTGTCCAGAATCAGGCCTGTGACGGCTTCTAGATTCTGCTGTAGTCCTAGAGGGAAAGAAAACAATTCAAGGAAGAGTCAGCCCTTTTCACCACATAATATCAAGAGTGTGAGGCACAGTGGCTGAAGACTACACAGCTAAGAACATGCAGAGCAATTACTCAATGTCATTGATGAGCCTTGGTCTCGTCCTCTTAGGGATCATGCCCTCTTCCAGGTCTTCAGAGTTCTCTCAACTCAGTGACATTTTCAAGTGTTTTACCACAAGTATTCATCAAGGGCATTGATACCAGAATGATCTGGTGAAAATCCTCATTTTAAATACGTTTAAGGTCCCTCAGATCCATCAATAACTTATGTTCCATATTTTCTTCTCAAGTGTTTTTGTTGATTAAATTTCTGCATTTCTCCATTCAATATTAACATCAGGCATGGTACAGTTAGTTCCTGGCTGTGCCCATGATGTAGCATCAAATGTATAGGCTTGTTTACTCAAGACTAAGACTCCAAAGACCTATCTCTGCTTCTTGAGGGCTCTCCCAGCCAGTGAGATCTGCTGCCACTAGGAGGAGGACTGTGCTTGGTTTTCATATTCTGAGTATAACAGAATGACTTTGCTTGGACAGGTAAGTGCACTAGAGGTACAGTTAGTGTGGCAAAGTGCTTTCCTCACAAGAATGATGTCCCAAGTTCAATCCCTAGAACCCATGTTAAACAAACAAAAAACAAAACAAAACAAAAAAACAGTCTGTGTGGTGCCCTTCTAGTAATCTCAGCACTGGGAGGCAATAACAAGTAAACAGGTAGATCCCTGGGGCTCAGCTAGTCAGCCTAGCTTACTTGATGGGTTCTAGGCCTCTACAGATTCTGTCTCAAAAAAAAAAGTGGGCAATACTTGAGGAACAATATCTAACGTTGCCTTCTGTTCTCCACATGTGCATGTGTACATGTACACACACAGAAATGAATGATCGTGTATCAGGGCAATGGAACAGAACATCCCTGGGTAGAGAGGGGGCAGCTACTTAAGGGCTTCAGGAACCTTCCTGAAAGAGGCAATGTTTTGGCTGAATTTTAAATAAAAGTGTGGACTAGCTACAGGAATTTGGGGGAGGAGCAATCATCAAAATTGAACCCAATTAACTTTTTTGTTAGTTTATAATTTAGTTTTATGACATCAAGGTCCCTCTAGACCCCAAACAATGGGAGCTCTTACTACATTACATGGATGATCTCACTTGCCTCTTGTGTGTAGCTTATTTTCAACTTCTTTCTTTCTCCCAGGGGGAAGATGGGTCAATTTCTCCTGACTTCTTCCAACAATATGAAATTTGGAGGTCTCCACAGGTCCTATTAAGTGTCTTTGAGACTAACCACACAAGCAACAGTGAGCAAGCAATATTCATTCATTGACATATGATATAAGAAATGTCCCGTATACTAGGCAATTTTCAGGGGGGACAGACAGGTAAATTTCCCCATTCGAAGAGTCAGTCCTTCCATCTGGTATGACAAAAGCTGTTCCTGGTTTGTGTTCTTGCCTGAGATTATTTGCCAAAACCTTTCTCATGAGTCCGTGGTGAAGATCATCTAAGCTGCTCCCAATAGATCCAATCATTGACTTATCCCAGGCATGAGACATCAATTTGATTTGGTCATAAAATTTAATATTCTATAATTCACAGAGACCCTAATCCATCACCATCTGGTTTTGGAAAAAAGACCACTGGAAGAACTGTGGGGTGTATGCAGGATTGATACCTTCCTGACATCACCTGGGGCCTTTCCATTCACAGTCTAAGGCAATGTTCATGGACTATTATTCTGTGCTTCAGAAACAATGTGTTCTCACCACCTGGTTGGCCCTGTTATCTGTCTGCAGAGTTTCTCATTCTCTTGCCTTGAATAATCATGTCAAACCACACTAAAAGCTCCCTCCCCTAAATTGAGGGCTTTAAGTGAGTACACCTATCAAGTTTCAACCTAATTAATGTTCTGAAAACATCAATTTATCCCTTAGTAACCTGGAAGGGTTTTTTCCTTCACAAATACCTTTACCTACTGCAATGTGTTCTCATGCTGATGTGAGACCATTCTCTTGAAATAGGATAGCAAGTTCTCCTTATCCCCATTATTCAAGATGAGACACTAAATCTAGGAAGGTAGCATGCTGCAGATCTAGGACCAATTCTTGGGTCTTCAGTGGGCCTTCTTCCCAAAATATTTAGCAGTCCCCATTCTTGTTTGGAAAAACATAAAGGAACACAGCAATAGCCCCTTATCCTAGCATCCAAGCCTCTCTGGCTTGCTCCCCAACTGTTACTAAACCTGTCTTGCAGAACACTAGTCATTGACATAAATGGTTTCTTAAGAGAAAGAGCTCCTCTATGAGGCAGCCAGCTGAGTGGAGATGAGAGAGTGAGCCCCCTTGAGAGCAGTTTAGGAGTCCTTAAGGGTTAAAGAAGCAGGATGTTCCAAGGTGTAGAGAGAGCTCATTGGAGGTGCAAAGAAAAGAGTGGAGATTAATGGTGCATGCATCCTTAGTCACACCCCATAGTTTTTCATAAGACACTGTCCAGGGATAGCTGCCTTAGCAAGCTCTAATGGAGACACATTTCCGGCTTGTTCAAGTCAAAAGTCTCCCATTGAAAACCTGTGTGGGACCAGGAACAGAGTTGACACTTTCAGTTGGTTTAGGCTAATCTCCAAGTTTCTGAAAAAATATTTTAGACAACTTTCAGCATTGTGCCTCAAGTCCAGAGTATAACCAATACAACGCTAATAGTCATGTGTTGCTTGGCTATACAGCGTCTAATCCTGATAGTACAAGAAGTAAGCAAGAGCATGTGAGGCCAGAAGGCTTGTTCAGAGTTTTCCTCTATTCACACTCTTCTTGTATACCTGCCATCTGTTCCAACTGAGCTTGCAGTTCCAGTGTTCTGAATATGGCTTCCCCAGAGTTCCCCTGGCTTCCCCAGGTCCCTTCAGGAACTTGTGAGCGGGCTTCAGGGAGGCAGAGTACACTGCAGGGCGGCACAGGGAATTTCATATGCTTATGTGTGTTTGTCAGGGAAGAGCAGACCTTCAAAAGGACCCATGACATACACTGCCCCCTCCCCGCCCCAACACAAATAAAAGGTTGGAAATCAAGTCTATGGATGATTTCCCTTGCTCCAAATGTCCTTCTCAGTCCCTCTGACCTACCTGATGCTATGCTTCTTAATTTCTCTTCAGAACTTAAAACAAAGCCAACCACTGCCATTGGGACCTGGCAAATTTCCCTCTCTGGAATAGTTTAATTGCTCTCTTCTTTCCAAATATTAATTCAAAAAAGGAGAAGCCAGATTATTCCTTGGGTGGCCTTTATATATGCAAATAACGTGTGATAACTTATCTCAATTGATAGCATGATTATCTGTAAACTTTAATCACTCCCTTCAGAGTTGATTTACATCCTCCTATTAAGACAGCGGTCCTGTGTGACAAAGCAGAGAAAGAGCTGAGTAGATACATTTAACCACTTTGACAGATAGCATTCCTATTATGAAAAGAAAGCTATACTCTCACCTGTAATAACTGCACAATGATATTACAAATGTGGGGGGCAGGAAGGGCTCAACTACTCTCCAAATACCAGAAACAGACCTACCCAGCTGCCCATGAAGCTTGCATGAAGAAGAAGCCTTCAAAGAATAGTTTGGTTTGGGGGGATATCCCCAGGAAGTTAGCACAAGAGTGTGAGGTGGGTGAAGGTAGTGAGGATGCTGGGTGTCCAGCCTTGGCATCTTGGCAGCCTTCTACCTCTGGAAGCTTTCACACTCCATGTGTCTGAAGCCTCTTGTGTTGGCTACATTCCTCCAACTTTGAACTTGTTACATACTGTTCTCCACTCAGTGGTGTCACATTGCCCTGGGTAATATATGTCTTTCCCTTGGGCAGAGCCATTATGGAGTCCTCTACTTGGATGGATTATGTCAAAGTCAGCACATCTGAGAACTGAACCATTTTCCACCTCCCCTATAATTATGAAGTAGCCCCACTATCTTCTACCACAGCTTCTGCCCTTCTGTTCTGCAAAGATTAGTTTCTTTGTTTTTTTCTTTTTAACTTTAAACAAAATTTTATTATACAAAGGTTGTCTCATAATTAGATATTTCTCTATTTTGTATAAAATTATTCTTATTCTACAGACAGGCTGCTTCTGAACATCTCATCTGGTCACACAAGCACTATATTCCTGATTGTAACATAATCATAATATAAATGCCTAAGTGTTTTAACTTGAAATCAGGACACAATATATGACTCTTGCACTCAGTATCACGAATGTACATTTTTTTATTGAAAAAATATAAAATAAATTATCTGAAGCCATGAACATTATCAGCAGTAGACATTGTATATTGTCAATGGAAACTAATAACTGGTGTGATCAGCTAGTCATTTTCTTCAAGTAATTTCTCTGAAGTCATTGGTAAGGAATCTGCTTTCTTGTCACAATTCATTGATAAGGGGAAACCACTGTTCTTAGAGTTAGAACATGTTGCCTCTCATTCCATGCATTGTCCCCATTCCAAGAACCTTCTCCTCTGTAGGAATTTCTGTCAATACAGCTTCTGCTGTACTTATGTAATGATTAGTTTTAAATGTCAGGTTCCACAACTTAGAATCTAAGAAAGCCTCAATTGAAAGGTTGACTATATCAGGATGGTCTATGGACATGTCTGTGGGGAATTGTCTTAATCCTTGATTGAGGTAGAAAATCCCAGCCCATGGTGGGCAGCACCATTCCCTAGGCTGGGACATTAACTCTGTTCAAGAGGAAAAAGCTAGCTGAGCAAAACCTGAAAGGAAATAACATGGGTGTATTAATTTCTCTTTACTCCTGAATGTAGATGTGGTATGACCAGATGCTTTAAGCTACAGCCTGACATTCCCCCAGTAATGGACTATGACCTGGAACTGTGAGTTGAATAAATTCTTCTGTAAATGTCTTTTGGTTGGGGTATTTTATCACAGCAATAGAAATAAAGCTAGAACACTTGTCATCTGGGCTTCAAGTGAACTCATTGTTGGCCTATACAAAGACATTTCTGCTCCTTAATCCCTGAAAACTATGGACATGAGCTCATTTGGACAAAGGGTCTCTGCAGGTGTAATTAAGAATCTTGGGATGAGGAAGACAATTTGGAATCCAAGTTGTCCAGATGAATCCCTAAACCTAATGCTGAGTCTTTTCTCTGACAGAAATATACATGAATACAATTGTGGATTCCCACAATGTCAGAATATCAATAAACTCACTATGTTAGTTTTGTTAGCTGTAATATACCAAATATTTGAAAATTTGCCTGATAGATGTGGTCATAGGCAATTGTACACTCATTTGCTTCTCTCATATATGATTTTGGTATATCTATGTACTCATGTGTTCCTGACTCAGTTTGGCACTTTAGCTGTGCAAATTATCTATCAGTCTGTGGCGTGTTTTGTGCTAGACAA
The DNA here is from genome assembly GCA_019843965.1 of Rhynchomys soricoides. Taxonomy (NCBI): domain Eukaryota; kingdom Metazoa; phylum Chordata; class Mammalia; order Rodentia; family Muridae; genus Rhynchomys; species Rhynchomys soricoides. Next base: position 1,098,426 of record JADRCH010000055.1, on the reverse strand, counting down.
GTTGTGATTATTTTCCTGCACATACACCTACACACAAGATAGAGTCATTGTGCCCCAGTATTTGTAGTAGAAATGGACCCAACTTCTGCTGTTTATTTGTTGTTGTTGTTTTTAATGGAGTTACTTGGGGAAAGGCACAGACTGAGTGCCATTGTTTTATACAATATGGAGTAAGTTTGAACAGAGTACATTTTCATTTCTACACCTATTAACAAGTGATCTTACCTGAACAAAATAGGGAAATTACAGATTTAGAGGAGGAGGAGAAGGCAGTGGGGCCACAGAAAAGGGGACTACCATGATATGACCACTGGTCAAAGAACACCAGGAGCTGAAAGGAGCATAGACAGAATCTTCATTGAACCCTCAAAGAGGCACATCCTATTGACACTGTTATCTTGGCCTTCTGATCTCTGGGGATATGAGATGATATATTTGAAGTCATCTAGGTCATGTCAATTTTCTGTGGTAGTCACCAAATTCCCAACACCTTACTTAATAACTAAATTTGTCAGATGCTGACAAGGTGCTAATTCTTTTGCATGGATTAGCTACATGACCTACAGAAGAAACTATAGAATAGGTACTTTCATGTCCCCATTTATAAATGAGAAGAAACATGGCTCCAGAGGATACACAGCAGGTCCATGTCTCCTCCACAGTTAAGGATGAGATTCCAACCAGGTCAACTGTGTAATTACAAGCCTATGTGCATAACCACTAGATGGCACTGTCCTTAATGGGTGCATCTAATTAGATGCATCTGGGTATAGAAGGCTTCTGACTCAGCAATGCCTTCCTATTTCCACCCTCCAGTCTGTATCTGTTATTGTCTTTCATAGTCATTTATGAACTTGCTCTTCCACCACTCTGGCCAGCTCAAGGATCCGGGAGCTTTCCATAACCCCTCTCACATACTCCCTCCAAATGCCATAGCCTTTGGTTTCTAAACCAGCAGTCCTCAAGCTGAGCTCTATGTGCACTTGAGGGTATGCAGACTTTACAGGGGTTAATGGCTGAGAGTGACTGTGAAAAAGACATACTTTAGATTGGCGAGGATTTTTCTTTTTAATTTAAAAGTGCTAGGGAAGGAAGACGGGAGTGGGTAGGTGGGTGGGTGGTTGGGGGAGCACCCTCATAGAAGCAAGGGGAGAGGGGGTGGGATGGCGGTTTCCGAAGGGGAGACCTCTGAAAGGGGAAAACATTTGAAATGTGAATAAAGTAAATATCCAAAAAAATTGTAAATACAATATAATTACAATTCAATATACTATACTATATACACTTTTAACCTGTCTTATTACAATTTGTATCCTACTGTCGTATATAAAATAATACCTAAAAGTAAAAAAAAAAAAAAAGGCTTAAGACTTAAGATTTAAAATATTAAAAAGCTAATGGTCCAAGAAAGTTCCACTATAGGAAGGGGTAAACTGGTTCCCCATAGATGATTACTCTTACTCCAAAATAAAATTTCTTTCACAGGCATCTTTCCTTCCAGGGTTAAAGGTGCTTATCAATGAGTCTTATCACTCCTGGAATCCATGGTGACTACAGATTTTATATAATACCTAGAAAAGAGACTGTCTTCTTTATAGAGTTATCAATAAAGTATTAATGACATCACTAGGTCAGACCAGCATCAAATATGTGGCCCTTTGTTGACAGCAATGTCATTAAACAGAACAGGACAGCATCACCATTTACAATGTATTAAAAACTGTATCTTCCCCTCTGAACATAAGGTGAAGATTTCTAAATGAAAACTTCAGGATAGGCCTGCAGTCCATTGCTTCTCCAAATCCTTCTAGCCGGTACAGGATTCAAAGAATTAAAGTGTCATAATGGTTAGGGTTTTTTTTTTTCCAACTTGACACAATGTAGAAATATCTGGGAAGCCTAATAAAGGGCTGTCTAGATCAGATTGGCTTATAGTGACATCTGTGGAGGATCATCTTGTCTGAACTGATGTGGGAAGACCCAGCCTACAAGCGGGAGAGACAATCTCTACTTTAAGACCCTGGTGTGGATAAGAGGAGAAAGAGCCTGCAAACCACTGTGCATGCAGTCATTCCTTTCTTGGTGCTCTTGACTCCGTGATGTGACTAGCTACTTCAAGTTATGCCTTGACTTCCCCAAATATGAGTGTTACCTGGAAATCTTAACTGAAATAAATTCTTTCTCTTGCAGTTGCTTGTTGTCTGAATATTTTATCAGAGCAACAGAAATGAAACTATGACAGGTGCCCTCCTCTTGGGTAAGGCAAAGCCATTCGCCATTTCCCTCAGCCCATGCTTGCTGGGAAACCTTGTTTCCTTCCCATTCATATCAAGTTCACGTTCATAATCACCCTTAGTTCTGCCTTGGCTCCTTTTCACCCTTTCCTTTCCACACTCTTGCTTGGTGCAGTCCCGTCTGTCTGCTCTCACTCTGAGAGCAGCTGACAGCTGAGCTCAACATGGAAAAACTCAGGAGCTGCAGCATCTGCATTAGTCAGGACTCTTTAGTAGCATAGAGCCAATGGAGATAACATGGAAAGGAAAAGGTTCATTATGAAGAACTTGCCATGGTGATGATGCAGGCAACCTAGCACCTGAAGCTGGCATTGCAGAAGGGTTGGTGGCATCCCAGGGAGGCTGGTGGCATCCTGGAGAGGCTGGTGGCATCCTGGGCAGGCTGGTGGCATCCTGGGCAGGCTGGTGGCATAGTATAAACTGAGTATAAACTGAAGTCTAGGTCAGAAGACGTAAGAGCCACTGCAGCAAAAACTTACCATTAGCTCAAGCAAATCCTGCAGCCTCTCCCCTGGTGCTCTGAATCTAGGCCCTCAGCAGTTTGAGCAAAGCTCACCCACATTGGACCACCATCTGCTTTACTCTACCTGCCATTCACCTGCTAACCTCATCTGATATTGCCCTTACTGACAGCCTAGAATGTTTAACTGAGCATCCTGCTTTTCCAAATACTAACATCCCAACTGTCTGGTACTACATTCAGCCCACCACTGTGTTCCACAAAGAAGTTTGATTATCCATGTGGGAAGAAACCTTCCATTCTCAAACACATTTACTCCATCTTCAAGTCTTCAGCTGCTAACTGCCTCCTTTCTTCCCAGGAGACAAACATGCCTCTCCTCAAGAATATCAGGGTCACAGAGCCTCCAGTCCTGCCTCTATATTCTCAGAGATTCCTCCCCATTTCTGGGCCATATTCTCCATCTTGGTCCAATATCCCTCAAACGTTGAGCTTCACTCTACACATATGACAGCATGCTAGCTTCATGTTCTTCTTGCTTCCAGTGACACTGCTTTCTCTTGACACTGAAACCATTAGAATTGGTTACCTTTCACCTTCCTCAGTGCTGCCCAGCCCTGCCCTATCCCTTTGATAATTCTGTAATCCCATCAGATCTTGGCTCACTGGTCACTCTCCCTCATTCTGTGACATCACCACCAAGCCCTCCATGGTTGGATTTCCTCTGCAGCAATCTTTTCCCCATCTCTCTTAAGATCACAGCATAGAACTTGTTTTTACTAATAATTACATCATGCCTAAAACCCCCCTTTCAAACACAGTTGGTCTCACATATTCAATCAGTCTTAGATCAAAAATCACTAAAGAAAGTACCATGTTGCTGTAGATACATACTACGTGTAGTTAGTCTAATAGTGACTGTGTCTATGCTAAACATGCACACTCTTTCTTTTACTTGCCATTTATCATTAAACAATAGAGAAATTTTAATTAATTGGGTCTTATTTCACCTATCTGTAATTCCAGTATTTAGGCAAGCTGAGGCAGGAGAATTGCCATTCAAGGCAATCCTAAGTGTAAATAGTGACTTTTATGCCAGCAAAGGATACATAACAAGACTCCAACTCAACAAAAAAACAAAATAGTGTAACAATCACTTACATAGGATTTATATTGTGCTGGGTATTATGACTAATCTAGGGATGGATTTAAGGTATGAAGAAGATAAGCAGATAACCATTTTGTATACGAGACTTGTGCATTAAACGATTTGGACATCTGCAGAGGACTTCTTGCTGCTCTGGAAGGAAAAAAAAACATTATTTGCTTAAGACCCTGGAACCACACCAATCTATGAATCCTGGAGGATAATCATAATCTCATAGATAACATAATTTTCCATCATCAAAACTGCTGGTCCATGAGTCAAGCAACCTTCACAGAATGAAAAGTATCAACTTTGGATCACTCTCAGCTTCCTCCTTACTTCTGCCCATCTCCAGACTCACCAGCACAGGTACAAGCCTGATGGTATCTACATGTGTGTGATTCCCTCCAACAGGCCAAGCACTGCTCAAGAAAAATCATGTGATCCTTATATGAGACCAGACATGCCCATGAACACTTGACAGTGTCCTCACCTCATTATTCTTTCTACTCTGCCAAGCCCCTTTCTTCCCTTCTGCTCTCAGCTAATGGACTTGTCTTATTTAGGAAAATAGAAGTAGCCCATGGATTAACGACTCCATGTGTAAATGTTCAGCCCTGAATATTCCCCCTCGGTTATAACTGTAAATTACACATATCCATTTAGGTGTCTTGGAGACACCTTAAATGTAGCTTGTTCAAACACCTCTAGTAATTTCCCGTTTGTTAAGGAGACACTGTTTCTAAGTTTTCTGAATCTCAGAAAAATCCTCCAGTTATCTCACTTATTATTCAGTGTTTACCAAGAAGATGTCATGGTTCAATGCCCCCCAATGTCCACTCTCCTTATTAACATATAAAGTCAAGGTCTGTACAACCAGCTGTGTAATGTCCTTTGAAGATAACTGTAGTTATGTGACCCAGATCTGGCCAATATGATACATTCAAATGTTCCCCAGTGGAATTCCAAGGAAACTTCCAGAAGGAGGATGACCCGATGGGAATGACCACTTTTGCCCTCCCTTCCCATTTTTCTTGGCCAAAATGCACATTGGGGGATTGAAATGCCAGAAGGCTCAGTATCCGTCCTGTGGCAAAATAAGAATCCTACAGGAAGGCTAGAAGAGCAGAGGGAAGCTGGGATGGAATCCCAAAGCATTTGACCTGGCCCTGCACTGTCTGTTTCTGGACTTCTTACCACTTCTAAAAAAATATGGCTTTTTTAAAGAATCAGTCATTTGGCAGCTCTACTGTGCAGCTAACTACAGACCCTGACACACATGTCAGGACACAAGTTCCTGGGCCCTGGCTACAGGACTGGCATCTACTCCAGAGAGGTGGTGATGGGCCTGAGTTTTTGTAATGCATCTGTTATGGTTTGTATATGCTTGGCCCAGAGAGTGGCACTATTAGAAGGTGTGGTCCTGTTCAAGTAGGTGTTGCCTTTTTGGAGTATGCATGGCACTATTCATGTGGGCATTAAGACCCTCCTCCAAGCTGCCTGAAAGTGGGTATTCTGCTAGCAGTCTTCAGATGAAGATGTAGAACTCTCAGCTCCTCCTGCACCATCCCTGCATGGATGCTGCCATATTCCCGCCTTGATGATAATGGACTAAACCTCTAAATCTGTAAGCCAACCCCAATTAAATGTTGTCCCTATGGGAGTTGCCTTGGTCATGGTGCCTGTTTACAGCAGTAAAACCCTAACTAAGACAGCATCAAAGAAATAAACACATAGAGGTGCTTAAGCTCCAAAATACACACTTGTTTTCCTTTATTTAGGACACTAAATTCTCTTCTTTGGTTCTGCGTTATCACAAAAATACCTTACTTGGGATCTTATTTTGTTTTTTTCCTGTGACTTTCTCTGATATATTTGGATATAGTGAGAATTTTGGTTTCTTTAAAAACCCAATTATATTATGTAAATATGTTTTTGTTTTAGTTCCAGATATGGGATACTGGTCTGCTTCAGGTTGTCCACTATGATTTGTCTCATGCTGTACCATGGACATGATTCTGTCAACTGAAGATAGCTTGTGTTTGGAATTCTGGGGACTCTTGAGAATGTATATAAATCCAGAGGCCTGAGAGCTCCCCCTGATGTTATTCCCCTTGCTGTTGTTGCTGAATTGCTGTTTGCTGGATTGATGGTTGTAAATAGACTGACTATGAAAATTGAACTTGCCCTGAAGGAACTTGACACCCCTAATCAGCAGAAAGTACTCTAAAGAGATCAACACCCTCTTTCCCCTCTAATGTTCTTTGTATCTTACCTAGTGTTGGGGGTTGAAAGGGATTGGAATAGTAGAAAAAAAGAACACAATAAAGTATCCAACAGTACAGTTACAACTGAGGCCCAGATGTCCTGCCAGGCAGAATGGGAAACATGGTTTCTAATGCCATAAAGGAAGTGGCAGGAGAAAGGGGGATGAATATTCTATTTCAGGACATCAGCAAAAAAAGTTTATTGTGGCTACTGTCAATAGACTTCCCCACACATGGCCACCCATGTTTGCTCCCAAAGAGTTTTCTATTATTTCTTCTTCTTCTTCTTCTTCTTCTTCTTCTTCTTCTTCTTCTTCTTCTTCTTCTTCTTCTTCTTCTTCTTCTTCTTCTTCTTCTTCTTCTTCCTCTTCCTCCTCCCTCTTCCTCCTCTTCTTCTTCCTATATTCTGTCTTTAAAATGGTTGGGAGAATGGCTGAGCAGTTTGAAAAATTGCAAATGGAAATGAAGGGATCTGAGATCCAACTGAAAAAATTGTGAGTAGATGTTGAAGCTTGGAAAGTAGCAGCAGGAAAGAGAGACCAAAAGGGCTTAGACCAGTGACTGATTAAAGTGGGAGCTTCCCACAGGATAAAAGAGGGAAACAAACTGGGCTAGAAGACAGATCTTAGTCCTGCTCAGTACTGTGTACTTTTAGTTTAAAGTCCCAGGAGCCCCTAGGCAAGGCAGGAAGCCAGGTATGCGACCAAGAGAAGGGAGGATTCATGAAGGGCAACAGGGTTAAAGAAAAATAGACTGTTTTGAGAAAGGGTTAATTTTGAGCCAACTGCATCACCAGAGGAAGGGTGGCCTGGGGTTACAAGATTACCATTGGTTTTCCCAGTAATTATACAGCACACACATTCTAATAGTGCTGGTCATGATTATTATGAGATAACCCGGTGTCCTATAGAAATGATAGATCTGAGGTGTTTTAAAGAAATTATGATTTCCTATGAAATTCTTTCCCCTATGTAAAACAAATATTAAATAACTGTGCTACTCAAAACAGAATTATTCCACAGGATTGGAAAGGTCTAGTAACAGCTTTGCTAGAGGCTGGTCAGCAGTTACAATGGTTAATGTGGTGGAGTGAGAAAGCAGAAAATATTGAGCAATGAATAGAGCAAGAAGAATTAATGTTGTCAAAGATCAGTTGCTTGGTGAAGAGCAGTTCTCTGATTTACAACAACAGATTCAATTTGATGCTGCTGCTATGGAACAATGTTGCTGAGGCTTTAAGAGCTTGGGACAAGGCTGATGAGCCTGGGAAAAAATCTACCTCATTTACTAACATTGTACGAGGATCTGGGGACACCTTCACAGATTTCTTTCAGAGATTGGTTTCATATGTAAACAAAGTCATATCAAACCCTGATGTGAGACAAGTGTTGCTAGAGACCTTGGCATATGAGAACACAAATACCAAAAGTAAAAGAGTTATTAGACAGTTAAAGGTATGGGCAGCCCCAATGAATGAGTGGATAAGGAATACAACTTAATATTGGCACTCATGAATGTCATGCCAATATCATATGACAAGTTATTGCTAAGGGTCTCTAATATCACAATGCCTGGTACTTTAATTGCAGTAAATTCAGCCATTTAAAAGGAAACTGTAACCAGTCTGCTAAAAGCCTCAGATCTCAAAATGCTCAGATGCATTAAGTGTAAGAAATATGATACCTTCCACCAAAGAAGAGAAGAACACATATTTAGTTGCAAAGGGTTTTTGGAAAGAACACAAAGATTTCTTGGGGTTGGCAGACATTGTGTCAGTGGCAAAAGATACTATTGGACCAATTAGTATAGGTCTAAGAGGAACATGTAAGATATTTTCTTGCCATGGGGAAATTAAATGCAGGAGGGGACAGCTTGAAGCCCTGTAGCAAAAAAATACAAGCAAAGAATACAACCCTCTGGTCATCAAGGAGATAACAAGCATGCAGGAAAACTGCAACTAAGTATTGCTAATCTCATACAGGCTACTTTAGCCAGTGCTACTCAGTATTATACCCACAGATAAACCATTTGCCCTATCCTCAAAAATCCATTGTTATAATAAATGCCACTGGCATTTATGATCCTTTGCCCTCGGGGACAGTAGAAATGATCTTGGGAAGAAGTGGATCTGCTTCCCAAGGATTAATTGTGCATTCAGGAATTATAGAGATTTAAAAGGAGAAATTAAACTTGTGACCTATGTAAAAATGAGATACAAATTAACATAGGAGGTGGGATTGCTCAACAACATTAAAACAAAGCCTCTCCAGTAAAAAGAACAGGAAGGATTGTAAGTACTAGAAAATGTGTGTTCTGTCAAACAGTGATTAATAATCATAGACCAAAATTAAAATGGCAAATGAATAGTGTTGAAATATTAGGTTTGGTGGATACAGGAGCTGGCATGACTATCATTTCCCAAAAATCCTGGAATTCAGTGTGGGATTGGAAGATCAAACTGGAAAGTTAAAACCTTATGTGGCCAACATACCCATAAATTTATGAGAAAGGAATCTTTTACAACAATGGGGTACTCAGACTCAGATTAATATTCCTGCAATCCTAAACATAGCTCATAATGAAATCTTAGTTCTTCCTAGGGAAGATATTGACATTTGTCATCCACAAGAATCCCAAGATATGCCAATTTTCCAAACATAGGACATCCCAGACATTGAGTTTCCAAATTTAAAGAGGAGTCACTGCTGAAAATATCAATGGCCCTACCCTTAAAATGGTTAACTTACAAACCTGTGTGTATAAATCAGTGGCCCTTAACTAAGGACAAATTACAGGTATATGAGGAGCTGGTACAAGAGCAGCTGGAGGCTCAACATATGAAAGAGTGTACCAGTCCGTAGAATTCCCCTGTGATTGTTGTAAAAAAGAAATCAGGAAAATGGAAAATGTTAACAGATTTAAGAGTGGTGAATAGAGTAATTCAACCAATGGGTCCTCTACAGTCTAGAATTCCTTTACTTTATTACTTAAGTCATGGCCTATGATAGTGATTGATTTAAAAGACTGCTTTTTCACAGTCCTTTTATATAAACAGGATAGGGAAAGGTTTGCTTTCCCAGTAGCTACTTATAATAATAGTAGTTCAGTAAAAAGATATCATTGGAAGGTGCTTCCACAGGGAATGCTAAATAGTACAACTTTATATCAGTATTTTGTGCAATAACTGCTAGAAATAATTCATAGACAATTTCCTCAATCCATTATTTATCATTACATGGATAATATTTTGTTGACTGATTCTGATGCAGATACTTTAGAGAAAATGTTTAAGGAAAACACAAAGAATCTTTCCATGCTGGGGGTTACAGATTGCTCCTGAAAAAAATACAGAAAAGAGACTCTATTAACTATTTGGGTTATAAAATAAGTTTTAAAAATCAACCACAAAAGGAACAGATCTGAAGAGATCATTTGCTAACTCTTAAAGATTTTTAAGAAATTAATGGTAGATAATAATTGGCTACATCCTACAATTAGGTTAACTATTCGTGAGTTAAGTAATTGGCTTCAAACATTACAAGGAGATTCAGATTTAAACAGTCTAAGATGGTTAACAACTGAGAGAGAGAGAGAGAGAGAGAGAGAGAGAGAGAGAGAGAGAGAGAG
>JADRCH010000055.1:1066617-1088621 GCA_019843965.1 Rhynchomys soricoides | reverse complement strand
AGAGAGAGAGAGAGAGAGAGAGAGAGAGAGAGAGAGAGAGAGAGAGATTACTTACTTTGGTAGAACAGAAACTGCAAGATGAATATGTGGATTGAATAGACCCTGAACTTGGTTGTATTTTTGTTATTTTGCCTTCAACACATTCTCCTACTGAGCTCATTATGTAAAGGGAAGATAGTATTATGGAATGGATTTTCTTAGCACACCAAGTAAAAGGTTAGAAGACTTAACATAGAAAAGGTTTCTGACTTAAATCATAAAAGGTACAATGAAACTACATCAATTGTCAGGAACAGACCCAGCTGAAATCATAGTGTCTTTTACTAATGATGAGATTATATCATTATAGGTAATCAGTGAGGATTGGCAAAGAGCTTGTAGTAACTATTTGGGAGTAATAAGTTTAAAAAAAATTCCAAAAAGCAAGTGTCTTCAATTTATAAAAAGAATTAAATTCTCCCACATATTGTAAAAGGGTCTCCAGTTCCTGAAGCACCTACATTCTATACTGATACAAATAAGTCAGGAATAGCAGGCTATAAATGAGACAAAAATAAGCAAAGTAGTTCAAAGCCCATATATGCCTGTTTAAAAATCAGGGTTGTATGCAATCCTTATGCTACTATTGAATTTTCCTGAATCTCTTAATATAATTACGGTCTCTTAATATGCAAAAAGAGTTGCTTTGCACATAGAAACTGCTAAATTTATTTCTGATAATTCGGAATTAAACTTGTTATTTATGCAAATGCAACAGGCAATCAGAAATAGAAACTATCCATTGTATGTCACTCATATTTGGTCTCATAGAGGTTTGACAGTTCCATTGGCAAAAGGAAATGAAGAAATTGATCAATTATTAATAGCAAATATGTTAGAAACCTCAAAGTTTCATAAAAAATAGCATGTTAACAGTAAAGGTTTAAATAAAAAAATTTCTATCACTTGGCCACAAGCCAAGGAAATTATAAGAAACTAGCCTACTTGTTCTCCATGTAATCAAATTCCATTACCCACTAGAAGTAACCTTAGAGGTACTAAAGAATGAAATCTAACAGATGAATGTTTCATTTTTCAGAATTTGTAAAACTAATTTGTATTCCATACCATTGGTATATATACCTATGTTATGGCCTATGATAGTAATTGATTTTAAAATGCTTTTTCACAATCCCCTTCCATGAGCAGGATAGAAAGATTTGCTTTACCTACTTATAATAATAATGGTACGGTAAAAGGTATCACTGAGAAGTGTTTCCACAGGGAATGTTAAATAGTCCAACTTTATGTCAATAATTTGTGCAACAACTGCTAGAAATAATTTGTGGGCAATTTCCTCAATCCATTATTTATCATTACATGGATGATATTTTGATGACTGATTCTGGCACAGATACTTTGTAGAAAAAAAAATTTAAGGAAGCACAAAGAATTCTGCCAATCTGGGGTTACAGATTCCCCAAGAAGTCCTTTTATTGTTGAGAATAGTTTTGGCTATCCTGGGTTTTTTCTTATTCCATATGAATTTGAGAATTGTTCTTTCTAAGTCTATGAAGAATTGAGTTGGAATTTTGATGGGGATTGCATTGAATCTGTAGATTGCTTTTGGCAGGATGGCCATTTTAACTATATTAATCCTGCCAATCCATGAGCATGGGAGATCTTTCCATCTTCTGAGGTCTTCTTCAATTTCTTTCTTCAGAGACTTGAAGTTATTGTCATACAGATTTTTCTTGTTTGGTTAGAGTCACACCAAGATACTTTATTTTTTGGTGACAATTGTGAAGGGTGTTCTTTCCCTAATTTCTTTCTCAGCCTGTTTATCCTTCAAGTATAGGAAGGCTACTGATTTGCTTGAGTTAATTTTGTATCCAGCCACTTTGCTGAAGGTGTTTATCAGCTGTAGCAGATCTCTGGTGGAGTTTTTCAGGTCACTTAAGTATACCATCATATCATCTGCAAATAGTGATATTTTGATTTCTTCTTTTCCAATTTGTATCCCTTTGACCTCCTTTTGTTGTCTAATTGCTCTAGCTAGAACTTCAAGTACTATATTGAATAGATAGGGAGAGAGAGGGCAGCCTTGCCTAGTCCCTGATTTTAGTGGGATTGCTTTGAGTTTCTCTCCATTTAGTTTGATGTTGGCTAATGGTTTGCTGTATATTGCTTTCACTATTTTTAGGTATGCTCCTTGAATTCCTGATCTTTCCAAGACTTTTATCATGAAGGTATGTTGAATTTTGTCAAATGCTTTTTCAGCATCTAATGAAATGATCATGTGGTTTTTTTTTTTTGAATTTGTTTATGTACTGGATTACATTGATAGATTTCCAGGTATTGAACCATCCCTGCATCCCTGGGATTAAGCCTACTTGATCATGGTGAATTATCGTTTTGATGTGTTCTTAGATTTGGTTTGTAAGAATTTTATTGCATATTTTGCATTGGTATTCATTAGGGAAATTGGTCTGAAGTTTTCTTTTATTGTTTGGTCTTTGTGGGGTTTTAGTATCAGTGTAACTGTGGCCTCATAGAATGAATTGGGTAGTGTTCCTTCGGTTTCTATTTTGTGGAAGAGATTGAAGAGTATTGGTATTAGGTCTTCTTTGAAAGTCTGATAGAATTCTGCACTGAATCTGGTCCTGGGCTTTTTTTGGTTGGGAGACTTTTAAGGACTGCATCTATTTCTTTAGGGATTATGGGACTGTTTAGATGGTTTATCTGATCCTAACTTAACTTTGGTATTTGGTATCTGTCTAGAAACTTGTCCATTTCATCCAGATTTTCCAATTTTTTGAGTATAGGCTTTTGTAGTAGGATCTGATGATATTTTTTAATTTCCTCAGAATCTGTTGTTATATCTCTCTTTTCATCTCTAATTTTATTAATTTGGATACTGTCTCTGTGCCCTCTGGTTAGTCTGGCTAAGGGTTTATTTATCTAGTTGATCTTCTCAAAGAACCAGCTCCTGGTTTTGTGGATTCTTTGTATAGTTCTTTTAGTTTCTACATGGTTGATTTCAGCCCTTAATTTGATTATTTCCTGCCTTCTACTCCTCTTGGGTGTATTAGCTTCTTTTTCTTCTAGAGCTTTCAGGTGTACTGTTAGGCTGTTAGTATATGCTCTATATTCTCTCTCCAGTTTCTTTTTAGAGGCATTCAGAGCTAAGAGTTTTCCTCCTAACTTATTGTGTCCCATAAGTTTGGGTATGTTGTACTTTAATTTTCATTAAATTCTAGGAAGTCTTTAATTTCTTCCTTTATTTCTTTCTTGACCAAGTTATCATTGAGTAGACCGTTGTTCAGCTTCCATGTGTATGTGGGCTTTCTGTTGTTGCTGTTGCCATTGAAGACCAGCCATATTCCGTAGTGATCTGATAAGAGGCGTAGGATTATTTCAATCTTCTTATATCTGTTGAGGTTTGTTTTGTGACCAATTATATGATCAATTTTGGAGAAGGTATCATGAGGTGCTGTGAAGAAGGTATATTCTTTTGATTTAGGATGAAATGTTCTATAGATATCTGTTAAATCCATTTGGTTCATAACATCTGTTAGTTTTGTTATGTCTCTGTTTAGTTTGGGTTTCCAAGATCTGTCCATTGATAATAGTGGGGTGTTTAAGTCTCCCACTATTATTATGTGAGGTGAAATGTGTGCTTTGAGCTTTAGTAAAGTTTCTTTTATGAATGTGGGAGCCCTTGCATTTGGAGCATAGATGTTCAGAATTGAGAGTTCTTCTTGGTAGATTTTTCCTTTGATGAGTATGAAGTGTCCTTCCTTATCTTTTTTGATGACTTTTGGTTGAAAGTCGATTTTATCTGATATTAGAATGGCTACTCCAGCCTGTTTCTTGGGGCCATTTGCCTGGAAAATTGTTTTCCAGCCCTTTACTCTGAGGTAGTGTTTGTCTTTAACATGGAGGTGCGTTTCCTGGATGCAGCAAAATGCTGGGTCCTGTTTATGGATCCAGTCTGTTAGTCTATGTCTTTTTATTGGGGAATTCAGTCCATTGATGTTAAGAGATATTAGGAATAGTGATTGTTGCTTCCTGTTATTTGTGGTGTTATTTTTATGTTTGTGTGGCTATCTTCTTTTAAGTTTGTGGTAAGATTACTTTCTTGCTTTTTCTAAGGTATAGTTTTCCTCCTTGAGTTGGCATTTTCCATCTATTATTCTTTGTAGAGCTGGGTTTGTGGAAACATACTGTGCAAATTTGGATTTGTCATAGAATATTTTTGTTTCACCATCTATGACTATTGAGAGTTTTGCTGGGTATAGCAGCCTGGGCTGGCATTTGTGTTCTCTTAGAGTCTGTATGAGATCTACCCACAATCTTCTAGCTTTCATAGTCTCTGATGAGAAGTCTAGTGTAATTCTGATAGGTCTGCCTTTATATGTTACTTGTCCTTTTTCCCTTACTGCTTTTAATATTCTTTCCTTATTTTGTGTATTTGGTGTTTTGACTACAATGTAACAGGAGGAATTTCTTTCCTGGTCCGGTCTATTAGGAATTCTGTAGGCTTCTTGTATATTTATGTTCATCTTTTTCTTTAGGTTAGGGAAGTTTTGTTCTATAATTTTGTTAAAGATATTTACTGGTCCTTTAAGTTGGGAATCTTCACTCTCTTCTATACTTATTATCCTTAGGTTCTGTCTTTTCATTGTATCCTGGATATTCTGGATGTTTTGGGTTAGGAGCTTTTCACGTTTTGCATTTTCTTTGACTGTTGTGTCAATGCTTTCTATGGTATCTTCCGCACCTGAGATTCTCTTTTCTATCTCTTATATTCTTTTGGTGATACTTGCATCTATGACTCCTGATCTCTTTCCTAGGTTTTTCTATCTCCAGGGTTGTCTCCTTTTGTGATTTCTTTACTCTTTCTATTTCTATTTTTAGTTCCTGGATGGTTTTGTTCATTTCTTTTGTCTGTTTGATTGTGTTTTCCTGTAATTCTTTAAGGGATTTTTGTGTTTCTTCTTTAAGGGCTTCTAGTTGTTTACCTGTGTTCTCTTATATTTCTTTAAGGGAGCTCTTTATTTCCTTCTTAAAATCTTCTATCATAATCATGAGATGTGATTTTAAGTCTGAGTCTTGCTTTTCTGGTGTGTTGGGGTATCCAGGGCTGGCTGTGGTGGGAGAGCTGGGTTCTGATGATGCCAAGTAGCCTTGATTTCTATTCCCTATGTTCTTGCCCTTGCCTTTCACCATCTGTTTATCTCTGGTGTTACCTGGTCTTATTCTCTCTGAATGCAGCTTGGCTTTCCTGCAAGCCTAGATGTTAATACTTCTTGAAGACCAAATTCTTGAGAGGAATTTGGGTTTGGAGAGCTGTGGTGCAGGGTCAGCTCTGGGGTACAGACAGAAACCAGAAAGATCTAATCCCCAGCTGTCCCTTGTTTCCTGTGTCCTGATGGCTCTGCAAGGGTCCCTCTTGGTCCACTGAATTAGAAAGAAATGATGGTCTTGCCTGTGCTTGAAGGTATATCAGCACTCCTGGGATACCAGATCTCTCCTGGCACTATTTGAGTATGGAGCCCTGTGTCACAGGATCTGCTCCCCGACCACTGTA
This sequence comes from Rhynchomys soricoides, assembly GCA_019843965.1. NCBI lineage: Eukaryota > Metazoa > Chordata > Mammalia > Rodentia > Muridae > Rhynchomys > Rhynchomys soricoides. Next base: position 1,083,049 of record JADRCH010000055.1, on the reverse strand, counting down.
AGAAACCAGAAGCTCACTCCTCAGTCCCTTTGTCCTGGTTATTCCAGGTGGGTCCCTCTGGGCAGACTGGCTTGCCCACACTCCTGGGAGGCTATCTTTTTCCCAGAGCTATTTTGCTATGGAGCCCTGGTAGCCCAGGCAGAGGTCTCCTGCTAGAGATGGAAACCAGAAGGCTTCTTCCTCCCGACTGTTCCTCAGTCCCTGTGTCCTAAGGATTCCGGGTGAGTCCCGCTGAGCAATGTTAGTCCTTTTACCTCTCTCACAAGCTTTTCCACACTCCTGGAAGGCTAGCTTTCTCCAAACACTATTTGGCTATGGAGCCCTGGTGGCCCAAGCAGAGGTCTCCTACCACAGATCGATTAAAAAAAAATTTTAAAATATGTATGGTAACTGCTCTGGGCTAGCACACTGTCCTAAGGGTTTTACAAATAGGAATTCATATAATTTTCAAAACACCTATGGATAGAGCCTATTGCTACACCCATTATTCAAAAAAGGATAATAAAGCACAAGTACATTACTTAATATTTTTAGCATCACACAGTAAATCTCAGAGCTAGAATTGAAACCCATGCCATAAGGTTTCAAAATCTCTGTGCCATGCTAAGCCCACATACAAATGGAAAACTAAGCCAACTAAATAGAATATAGACATAAATGTTGTTGACAAGCCTAATTAAGCATCTTATATAAAGTACCCAGTTTCAAAGAAATCCTGCAATTTATGATTTAAATCCTCTGTTCTCAACAAAGTGAAGAGGACAAGTGTGCCCATGCTTCATGACAACAGCAGAAAATAGCAAACCAGTAGGAGGAAAGGCAAAGCAGGTACATGGGACAAAATATCCACATATCTTAGTCTGCTTTTTTATTGCTGTGATGAAGACCATAACCAAAAGCAACATGGGAAGGAGAGGGTTTATTTGCTTAAGAATCCAGGTTGTGGTTTATTGAAAGAAGCCAAGGCAGGAACACACAGCAGGAATCCAGAAAGAGGAACTGAAACAGAGGCCATGGAAAAGTACTGCTTACTGGATCTTTCCCCTCTGGATTACCCATATGGTTTCTTTATACAACCCAAGACCATCTGCCCTAGGGATGACACCACCCATGGTGGGCTGAACCTTCCCACATCAACCATTGATCAAGGAAATGTCCTCCTAGACTTGCCTATGGGCCCATCTGATGGCATTTTCACAATTGAAGTCCTTCTTCTCAGATAACTTTACCTTGTGTCAAGTTGACCCAAAACTAACCAGGACACCAAGGAAACTTCTAGAGGTTTCTGTCCAGGCTATGATGGAAACCTCAAGGAATCTTTTTCAATTTGTCTCAGCATAGCTGGCTGAATGATCATTCTCAACTCATTTGCTCAATGGGATTTGAACTCACCATTGTCAGAGTTAAGCATCTAAACTGTGAAGTTCCATTCTGATGATCTAAAAGCAAGTTATGAATATTACATTTCTCTTTCCTCATCCCATCAGCCCTTCCAGTGGCTCTGATGCACTTTTTAAAAAATAAAAATTTTTTCATATCAACAAATGTAATGATTCATTTTTTAAAACGTCATGACATATTGTGAATATGTCTCCTCTTTCATTTCAGCTGCCCTGTGGTGTTTTGGTTTTGGTTTAATTTCTTTTTGTGTTAGTAGAGATGGTCCCTGGGTTTCACACAAGCTAAACAAGAGTTCTCCCACTGACTTTATCCCCAGTCATTTGTGCTGTTCTTATTTCATTTGATTTACAGTCCCAATGAGTTGTCCAGACTGGCCTTGAACTCATGATCCTCTTGCACCTCAGGAGTGGCTGGGATTGCACGTGTGTGCCACCTATCCAGAATTAACCAATCCTATTTTATTCAGAATTTGGATATTTCCCAACTTCATGCCCCAAATACCTCTGTACAAATATATGTGTACACAAACACACACACATTCCATTTAGTTCCAAAACAACAAATCCCAGGAATGAAGTTAGGTTTCTGAAGGTTTGTTTGTTTGTTTGTCAGAAAGCAAGGACAACTTTTTTTTTTTAATTCTTCCATAATATTTTCTTCACTTTATGTCTGAAAAACCCAAGATTCCCTTTTCCTTTAAATTCATCAACCTCAATCATCCTGTGAAAAGAAGAAAACGGAAAGGGAAGAAGATGGTAAGAAGGGGGAGGAAGAGAGAAAAAGAGGGAGGTTAAGAGCCACTATTTCAGTGACAAATAGTCTCGTCATCTGCGTTTCCTGGATTAATAGTGGTATTACCAACTTGTCATAAGCCCACCAGCCAGTCATACTTCTTCATTAGTGGATTAGTTGTTTATAGCCTTGGCTCATTTACCTGTGGGCACCTTATGTTTTCCTTATTGATTTAAAAATCAATATGCTTTTATATTTTACAGTTTACAGCTGTTATGTTTTATACCTATTTTAAAGCTACCAACTCCTTATTACACATGCTACAGACATTTTCTCTACTTTGCTACTTATTTTTAAGTTTTAGATTTATTTTAGAGGCATTTGAGTATTTGGGGGTTTTTTTTGTTTTGTTTTGTTTTGTTTTGTTTTGTTTCCTGAATAAATGTCTGTGCACCATGTGCATGCCTGGTACCCATGGAGGACAAAAGAAGGCATCTGATCCCCTAGAACTAAAATTCCAGACAGTTTTGGGGTGTTGTGTAAGTACTGGGAATTGAACCCAGTCCTCTAGAAGAGTAGTCAGTGCTCTTAACTGCTGAGCCATTTCTCTAGCCTGATTTTTGCTTTTACTGCTTCTTTAGTTCAAATGTATCATCAACTTGTACAGAGACCAAGAGTAAACCATCTGTAGGATAGGTTTGAGAAGGTGGCCCTTGGATATCCCCATTCTTTTTGGTCCTTGGCTTGTAATTAAGATGGTTGTAAGATGTTATAGATGCCCTTTTACTAATTAATATCTGTGATCCAAATTGAGAGGTTTTCTGAGGACATTTAAATGAATAATTTTTTTAAAAAAAAGAGTATCACACTTTTACACTCAATTTTACACTTCATTTTATGTTATATTTTATGTTATTAAAGCAGCTACATGAATATTAAACCATAAGTCATTCAATCCAAACTCATTTTTTTTCTTAAAAAAAAAAAAAAGCACAAGAAACACAGTTCCTATCCCTATGTGTCAAGACTACACTAAGCATCATCCCAGCATTCCATTTTCCAACTCTTACAACACTGCACAGTGTGAACTAAACCCATCACAGAGGGACTGACTCGAATGACACAGGTGTCCCTTGATTTAGCTCTCCTCAGGATGTCATGAATAGTCTCAGCATCTTATATAATCTCAGTTGGGGGTTTCTACCCCACCTTAGATTATTCTGTTCCCAGATAAAAGAAACAGAACTTTTATTTTTATAATAAGTGCTTATCAGCATTAGAGCTGGGCAGATATATCTACCCTCTAAGATACTAGTATCTACTTCCCTGTCAATAACCCCCAGTAATAACTTGCCATGTTCCATCTAAGCTGCTCTTAACTCCAATTGCCCAGCCCCCATATCCATGCTATCATGACTCACCTGAGTCATAGTGTCTTCTCTTCTCTCCTCCTTCTTTCTCTCTTTTGTAGTCTCCTGCCTCAGACCCCAAGTTTGGGAACCAAAACACTATCTACCTCTCTTCTGCCCAGCTAAAGGCTGTGAGCATCTTTATTCAACTAATAGTTTTAAATTAAGGACCAAGGTCACATAGCATCACTTGATGTATGTGAGGATTCTCTTGTCCCTGAGGCAACCATGGCCAGTATTTAGCATTACAATACATAGCAAAAGACCAAGCCTCAACATATCTCTAAGTGACTATCATACTCCCTATGGTGGAATGTGTCAGTGGTCATAACCCTGCACTTTTAGAGGATAATGATGAGGAAAGAGTCAGCCATGTTTCATGCAAGCAAGTCATATTCTTACCTGTATATTCAAGCTGTATATTCATAGTCAAGCATAGCTGTATTCTTGATTCAATGTTGAATCTGACAATGTAGAGCTTAGGTTTATAGAGAATTGATTACATATATTTCCCATTTAAAGTCATACAGTTGTGACATAGCCAGAACTTGAAACTATATCTAAACTCAGGGTATATACCTTTAAATTGGTTTTTGTTTTCAATAATTCTGAATCATAACTTTATCTCCAGCAACCACTAGCAGCAGTTCCTGCAGCTGCAGAAGTTGGAGTTCTGCAGGAGTTCACGCAATGATCTGCAGTATCAGGTCTTGCCCCCAAGGAACCTCAATGCACAGACTTGTGTCTCTGTAAATCTTTGTTCTGAGATGCAATCTTCCATCTCTGTATATTCACATTACAGGGAAATCCAATGATTTCCCTCCTGATAATCAGGACAGTTTGCCTTCCAAAGTTGTCACTTAAACTGGGTCTAACATTTGTCCCTTTGGGCTTATTAGTCATTTCTTATACAGCCTGCTTCAGCAAATAAACTGTTGATAATCACAATGTAGACTTATCAGTTCATAACATTTTAAAACACTCCAGAAAGTAACAAAATGTTATAAAACTAAACCGGCTTAATCTGGCTCTGGTATGAGTTTGCAGTCTGGCAGGAAACCATCTGCTCCTCACAAGGCTGACTGAGCAGCTCTTCCTGGTGTGCTCCCCTGGTCAGATCTGGAAGAGACACTGGTGGCCTTTCCAGTGATGTCCCCAAACATCCCGTAGCCACTCTTGCATGCACAACTCTTGGATGGGCAGCTGCTCCAATCTCTGAACAAGCTGAGCATGTACAAAGGAGCTATTCTTTCTTAAATTTTATATGAATGGGTGTTCTGCCTCTATGAATGTCTGTGTAACATGTGCATGTGGTTCCCAATGAGTCCAGAAGAAGGCATTGGATCTCTTGGGACTGGGGTTACAGGCAGTTGTGAGCAGCCATGTGAATGCTGGGGATTGAACCTGGGTCCTTTGGAAGAGGCACCAGTGCTCTTAACCACTGCTCCATCTCTCTAGCCCCAAAGGGATGATTTTTGAAAAAATCAAGCTTCTTGAATTGAGCTTTAATGCAGTCTCAACAATGTTGGGGTGTCACCTGAAATATGACTGCTAATAAGCACTTGATCATGAGAACCCTAACTGCACCACAAGAGAAAGCTAGTGTTCTTGCTATGCCAATGCCCCTGGACCCAGCCAAAGCCTTGACCTGGGACGAAGGTCAAGAGGCAGCTTAGTGACTATGTAACTGTCACTCTTTGGCCAGAAAACAATACATAATCTAGAACCATTCTATCAGAGAGGTGGGCTTCCCCAGGGAGATAACCACCTAATCATCACCAGGTCTACTTTTCTGTCCTTAAAAACCTTGGAAGCCACTTTATTAAACAGTTTACATTTCAATGAGACCCAAAGTCAATCCCAACAGGTTGGGAAATCCAATAAGAACAGACATGGAAATTTATGAGTTTGTTTAAAGCTTGCTGCAGAACAATTACCTGTAGCTCACTTCTAATCTTTTACTACATTTAATAAGTTACTAGCCACTATAGATTTTTTTTAGGAGAAAGGAAAATAATTAAGTTCTTGAAATGTTGTGGTACATCTGACAGCCCAAGATGAGAAGCTACAAAACATCATAACTATAAGCCTCACAGGTTGCTGCACTTTCGGGGGGGAGGGGGATGTGCATATGAGTGCATCACAAGTGCATTCTTCTCTTCAGCATCAAAAGGAGAGCTCAGCTAAGGAACAATGATGCTGCAGTCATTCACTGAAGCTATGCACAGACACCTTTGGACACTCTGTCTGCTAGGTAGCCAGGGGTTACGTAGAAGACCCTTTCAGGAAGTTGAAGAATCGTCTAAAAATAGCATTAACATCACAAGCCGGAATCTGCTGTTCAAAGGAAAATTAGGTAGTAGGAGTTGAAGTTCAGAGGAAAGATGAATGTCTGTGGGAGTGACTTGAAAAGGCTTCCCAGAAGGATAGGATTTAATATGTCTCTTGAAAATGACTAGCATGTGGGTGGCAAGGACAGAAGATAGAGTACATTCAGATGGTGAGAGCTTGACACAAGGCACATCATCAGGGTCTCAGAGTATGTGTGGAAGAGGGATGGCTGTTACTGAAGCAGACATTAAGATAGGGGTAGAGGAAAATAGATCTGTGAGTGAGGCAGATCCTCTGTGGCCCAATAATGCCCTGATAGGTCCTAGTCTAGAGCTAGCTTTCTGGAAGGTTCATGGAGGACTTCAAAGCTTCTTGTGTTCATCAGAAAGGCTCATGGGCTCCAAGATCTGAATTCTAGAAGCGGCAGAAGGGAGCTTTGGGAAATTTGTATTAAATCTGGGGAACTTTGGGGGAGCCCACAGTTCTAGCACTGAAGTTGATTCTTCTGCATCATCAATGAGGAATTAGGACATTTTTCAACTCTTATAACCGATAAACACTCAGTGAAATTGGAAAAATCAAAATTACCATATAAAAACCCAATAGTCTTTCTTTATACCATGACACAAAGCCTGATAAAAAAATAAATCAATCAGGAAAATAATCTCATTCATAAGACTCCAAAAGGAAAAAAAAGACATATAATAAGCCTAACCAAGAAAATAAAAGATCTCTAAAATAAAAACTTTAAAACACTGAAGAAGGAAAGACCTCCTATGCTCATAGGCCAGGAGAATTAATACTGTGTAAATAACTGTACTACTAAAATGAATCTACAGATTCAATGCAATCCCCATCATAATTCCAACACCATTCTTCACAGAAGCAGAAAATTGTCTTAAACTTCATGTGGAAGTACACAGACCCCAGAGAGCCAAAATAATCCTGAGCAAAAAGAACAGTGCTGGCCGGGCAGTGGTGGCACACGCCTTTAATCCCAGCACTCGGGAGGCAGAGGCAGGCGGATTTCTGAGTTTGAGGCCAGCCTGGTCTACAGAGTGAGTTCCAGGACAGCCATGGTTACGCAGAGAAACCCTGTCTCAAAAAACAAAAAACAAATAAACAACAGCAACAAAAAAGAACAGTGCTGAAGGCATCACCATACCAGATTTCAAGTTATACTACAGAGCCACAGTCATTAAAACAGCATGGCACCGGTATCAAGACAGATGTGTAGATTGTTGCATTACCGAGGAGGTCCCAGGTACAAGCCAACACAGCTACAGCAGCCTGATTTTTAACAGCAAAACCTAAAATAAACATTGTAGAAAAGAAAGAATCCTCAGAAAATGGTGCCAAAGAACTGGATGCATCTACAAAAAAGACAAGAAAACTATGTCTTTATCAGGAAGCCATCACAAAAGAAATTACTCCAAATGAACCAAAATCTTGATGTAAGGATTGAAACTATAGAGAAAAAGTAGGGGAAACACTTCAAGATGCAAGATAAGCAAGGACTTTCTGAATATGACATAAATCCAAAACCTGACAATAGGACTCATGAAAGTAACCTACTTCTGTATAGCCAAAGAAACAATCAAGTGAAGAGACAACTTGAAAAACAGGAAATAATCTTTGTTAGATACATATGAGAAGAAGATTAACATCCAGAATCTACCCAGCCTTAAAAGAATGAACAAGTAAACAAATAATCCAATTTTTAAAATCAGGTATAGATCTGAACAGAATTCTCAAACACACGCGCACACACACACACACACAACCTATAAACAATTTTAAAAGTGTTCAACACTCTTAGCCACCAGGGAAATGTGAAATAGAACTACTTTGAAGTGATATCTTGCTCCAGTAAGAATAGCTATCATCAAGAATACAAATAACACTAAATGATGCTGAGGAGATCCAACATACTCCCTGTGAGAGTATGAACTGATGTAGCTACTATCAAAATCAATGTGGAGGTTTCTCAAGAAATGAAAAATACAACTTCCACATGACCTGGGTATCCCACAACTGGGCATATTCTCAAAAGTATATATCCTACCAAAAAAAACATTTGTGCACCAATGCTTATTTATGCTATATTCATAATAGCAAGGAAATGGAATCAGCTGATGAGCGGATAAAGAAAATGTAGTACTATTCTAGTTTGTTTTCTGTTATACCATAACCAAAAGTTGTGTGTGTGTGTGTGTGTGTGTGTGTGTGTGTGTGTGTGTGTGTGTTGGAGGAGTGTCATTTACTTACAGGTTACAGTCTATCACCACTGAGTGAAGCCAAGATAGGGGCTCAGTCAGGAAACTGGAGGTAGGAGCTAGAGCAGATATCATGAAGAAATAATACTGCTGACCTCTTTGCTCTTCATGACTTGCTCAGTCTGCTTTGTTATACAACGTAGAACCACCTGCCCAGGGACGGGATATCTCACAGTGACTACATTCCAATACTCATCATTAATCAGGCAAATGTCCTCACAGATATGCCCTCTGGCTAGTCTGATAGAGACAATTGCACAATTGATGTCCCCCCTTCCCAGATGACTCTAGTTTGTGTCAAGTTGACAGAAGCCAACCTGCACAATTGACCCCTTATTAACTTGACATACAAATATCTACCCAACCCTAACTTCTCTTTCTTGTTTGTCACTGAGATCCCACGTTAATATCATACTATAAAGCATAATGTCACTCTTTAAAGCCCCACCATTTTTAAATTTTTTAACACTACAAAAGTCTAAAGATCTCTTTAAAAATTCAACATCTCTTTTAAAAATCTCTCTACTGTGGTCTCCTGCAAAATAAAAAATAAGTTACATACTTCTTATTCTGAGAGGGGAAAACCAGGACATACTTACAATCAAAGCAAAGCCAAACTTAACTCCAACAATATAAATAGCTGAGTATCTAATGTTTAGGACTCTCTCATTTTCTTCTAGGTTCCAAAGGGCATGAATAGCTCCACCTCTCCAGATTTTCCTTCCATGATACATACAGCTTGTTTGGTAGGCTCAGGCCAGCTCCAGTCTACACCAGATGTTATCCTTGCCAATCACCCCATGGTCCTAGCATCTCAGTATGCTGGAATCTTCATTGCAACATGGGCTCCACCTTCAGCAATGGACTACTAGCCTCTCTTCAGAGATTCTGACCCTGGTACATGGTGTTAACCCTCAGCTTCTTTCCATGAACCCCTTCAGTCCTGAGGTCTCGTCTACAATTGAGACCTTCAGCAGTGGCCTCTTCTAGTCTGTGTTCAGAGAAATTTCAATGCTGCTACAGCTGTTCTACTTTGTGAACAAAACCTTTGTGATTTCAAAACCATTACCATTTAAGAGATTCTTACACATTACCAAGTTCAGCTGCCAACTAGAGATGCAGCCTTGGTCCTCTGTGGACCATAGCTTCTGTGTGCTGACCCTGAGAAAACACTTCCCAGAAGACTTTATATCAACAATTAGTCTCATATTAATCAGAACTTATATTTCAGTCCTGGCTATAGAGTGTCTATTGTCTCAGTAAAGCAAAGTATCGCTTCCACATACTTTTAATTCAAATATATCACAGAAATAGCCATAATAGAGTCTTTGAGGAGCTCTCAGACAGCCCTGCAAGACTTCACAAGCCAGGCCTCCATTGTCTGGACTGCTCTTAGCATTGTCTTCCAAGTTCCCACAACTACTTGTTAGGCTTGTAAATCCCCTCCCAGAAGTCATGGGTTACTAAGTAAAAATCCAGGTGTCAAGAGTAGTCTACTTCCTTGTGATTGGTGGGAGGGGGGAGGGTGAGAGGGAGGTTTCTAAAGCCTCCAACACAGTACAGACAATTGTCACTGCTGTTAGTTGCTCACCAGAACTAGATGAGATGACCCTATTGTTGAATATGTCACACATCTTTGTCATAAAACACTGAGAAATCAAGCTATAATTGGGCTGGAAGCTTTCTCCCTGCTAGCTAATCCTAATAATGCCAGAAGGTAGACTACTAGGAGAAAGTTGCCATCAGTAGTCTTACTCACCCATGGACCCTGTGTCTAACAATATAGACCAGCCAGTCAAGGTGAGCCTATGGATGCAATAGTGATAAGTTTATTACATGGGTCACCAATGGCTTATTGGTTATATATGGTGAATATTCCACAGGTTTTGACTGTAAAACCAGTAAAAGGCCCATGATTGAGGTCATAATCTCTAATGGGAAAACTACTGCTGCGATTTAGCTAAATGGATATGATGTGTCTGTCAAATTGCCTTCTAAATGTTTAGACCCCTAGAATAGAGCTGCTTTCAGCTTTGGCCAGAGGAGCTTGTTTTGGTGATGGTAGTGACTGTAGACTCCTAAGTGGTCAAAGTACTGAGAATAAAGGACTGTTGGATGTCCAGCCAAACATGAGACATCTGTATCACCCCCTCCAAAGCTTGGGGAGCACAATAGAAGGAGAAGAAAGAGTACAAGGTTTCACAGGTCTTCTCATGCTGTGTGCTTACAGTTGACTTGGGGCAGTGTTCACATAAAACCACCTCTGGCCTCTCAAACTAACTATCCTGTCCTCAGGCCCCACCGTTTCCCACACTTACATCACCTCCTACCTGAAATCCTTTTGCAGTCTCCACCATGGCGTATCATCACCAGTGTTGACAGTCTCAGACTACTTCCCCATCTGCTGTTCCTTAGGTTGTCAGTCAAGATCAGGTTTGTCTATAAACCAAACAAACCCACAGTAGCAGTGGTTTAAACATGTCAATGTTCGGAAATGGTCACTTTAACTTGCTGTAATGAATCTCCAATGTCAGGCAGAGTCTTGGCCTCTACCAGACTCTACTTCTTCATCACTCAGTAACACACTCACCCTGACAGTCCGAGGAATCTGTTAGAACTCCATATCTTTGCACCAGAGTTACAGGAGGCAGGATGGGTCACAAAATAAAGAAAAGGTAGGGGAGGGCAAAGGACACATGGCAAACATCCATTAGGATGATTTTTCAGAAAACAGTTATATAACACTTACTTATTAAATCTCTTGGCTAAAACTCCACATCATAGCCTCAGGGAGTACCAGATTAAAAAGTCTTTATTTCAGACAACCTTGAGATTTTCTATTAGAGAAAAAAGTATGAATGTCTAATAATAGGCCACACCTTTGGAGATGTGCCTAACTCATCGACATGATGATACCACAGATGTCTGCATGTATTCAATTTACACTAAATGTGTATAATTTTTTGTATCTAGCTATGTCTCAGTGAAACTAAAACAAAATGATTTATGGGCAAGATGAGCACCATATATCACAGGTACAGGCTACATCAAAGGAGCTCTTGGCAGCCTCATCTAGTGATACCAGTGTGCAGACAATGTTCACATTTCTCTCACTTTGTCAGTTTTGTCTTAAGGTCAACTGCTGTGTTCCTCTCTCCTCAGTGTACTTCTACTTAGTTGTTCATATCAAACTCAACATCTTTAAAGTGTAAATTATTAAATCATTTCCTCTCTCTCCCTAAACTTTGTCCATGGACTTGTAAACAGCAATCCCTGACTATTTCATTCAGCAAACTCTACTGACTTCCTAATGTGTGCAGACTGTGTTCCAAGTACATGGAATACACCATGCAAGAAAACACACACACACACACACACACACACACACACACACACACACCACACTTAGTAATTACAATCTAGCTTGCCACGGTTCTGTCCGTGAGTCATCTTCACACACCCCCTCTTATACAAACTAGGTCAGGTACTATATCTGGAAAGAGCCTATCATTTGTGGGTTCCAGCCTTTTTAGAATATTATTTTGACTGGTTTGTTGTTGTTGTCAATGCTGTTGTTTTGTTATTGTTGTTGTAATTGTTGTTGTTGTGTTGTTGTTGTTGTTTTGTAGCAGTGGTTCTTGACCAGAATGATTTTGCTTAGTAGATATTTGGCCACAGCTATAGGCATTCATTAGTCGCTGCTGGACGGGTTCTGCTGTGCTTTGGGTAAGAAGTAAGCGTATCTCTCAAAAATTCACATCGAGAAGCTTGGTCCTCAGTGTGGTGAAGTTGAGTCCTTAAAATCTAGTGTTAGCCCTTCCCACCCAGGAGAGTCATGCTAGTCTTATAGATGGTTGGTTCTCATGTGATTAGACTATTACAATGCATGGCCTTCTTGTGCATTTGGCCTTTTGTCTAAGGCCAGTTCCATTTCTGTCAGCTTGCCAGGACACCAGAACCATGCTTTTAAACTTCTAGAACGGTAGGTCAAGTAAATCTCCTTTTTAAATAAAATATTCAGCCTTGGGTACTTTAATACACAGAGAGAAAATGGACAATGTCCTATTGGCACGTCTTGGGTAGAAACCTAGGAAGTTGCCAAGCCTTATACAATCTACAGGTAATCTAAAGGTTACCTGATCTTAAACATCAGTAGGGCTGAGATTAGGGAGCTCTGTGTCAGAGCCAGATCATACCAAATCGGTGCCAGCTCAAGTGCCATTTTCATAAAACATTCATGATTTCTTCTTTCATTTTCCTAGTTCAAAGCTACTGTGGTAGTTTGAATGAATGAGAATGACCCCTATAAGCTCAATATGTTTGAATGCTCAGTCTCCAGTTAGTGAAACTGTTTAGGAAGGAATAGGAGGTATAGCCTCGGTGCAGTGGATGCAGTGTTGGTGGAAGAGGTGTGTCACTAGGGGGTGGATTTAGATGTTTAAAAAGTCCATGTCAGGCCCAGTCTCAATCGTTGCATCCATCTTGTGGATCAGATACAAGCTTTCAGCTACTGCTCTAGTGCCATGCCTGCCTGCTGCCAGGCTCCTCATGTAATGATCATGCACTCACCCTCTGAAACTGTAAGCAAGTTCTCAGTTCAATATTTCCTTCCATAAATGGCCTTGGGCTGGAGCAATGGCTCAGCCATTAAAGGGTGGGCTCACAACAAAAAAGTATAAGCTATCTTGGTCGTGATATTTCTTTACAGCAATAACATAGCAACTAAGACATTTCTACCTACTCTTCTACTGGATTCCATATTCTCCTGTGTGTGTCTCACTGATGACACTGTCCGTGTGCTATAAAAATCTACAAAGCTGATGTGTGCCTGGTTTGTCCAAGCTCCCCAGTGCTAGCACAGATCTTAGCTTACAGCCAGAGCCATTTCAGTATTTGCTATATGTATGAACACGGACAATCCAGTGGCCATCTCTTCTCTCTCAGACCAGCAGGCTGCAGCAGGGTGGAAGGTTGTGTATCAGAACTCACTAGTTAACTGAACGTTTTTTGGGCCAAGTCTTGGAGTTGGAACTGGCATGTCCTGAGGAGTCCTAGGAAACTGCTGAGTCGGCAGAAATCTGCCTCTGCTGACTCCAAATTCACCATCTTCAGCTTTCTCCTCTCAGGCTGATCTAGGAGTTCTGCTACACACCAGTTCTATCTTGCCTGGCAGCAGAAATGTCAATGATGTCTGTGGAGTCCCAGCTCTGAACAGCTGGAAGCAGATGCAGGAAGTCTTGGGGGCCATTGGCAGAAGGAGTTAAGTGGGAAGGAAAATCACTCAAAACTGCAGCCAGAGCCTAAAGCCACAGAGCTTTGATGAGCTCTTTATTGCTAGGTCTAGTCCATCTGTGATGATCTGACCCTCATCCAACTTAATACAGAGTAGACCTTGCACCAGTGAGACGCGGTTAGTTCTCTGTGTGCACTCCTTCTGTGTATATTCCCTCATGCACCAAGGCATGTTGCATGTTGGATGTTGAGAGAGCCTGGAAAGTATGGTGTTTCCCTCTCTGCAGGATCCTGAAGGTCCAATCAGGAAGCAGAGAGTGGGTGGGCTTTCCTGAGAGGGCATGTTAGTGTGGGGCCTGAACCATAATGGCTCTTTACTTCTTTAAGGCTAAGCCACAGTATGACCCTCCAGCTTTAAGTTCTGAATCAGCCAGTCCAACAGAAACACCACACCAGTCACAAATACAAGCCAAGTGTAGAAGTTTAAACATCCTAATAGTCACATTAGAAAAAAATTTAAATGCAGTAAATTTGAATAAGGTATCTTATTGAATGAAATATATTCAAAACATTATTAATTCAACATGTAAACACTAATAATGAGATGACATGCATAATTTTCTGTGATAGGAAGTTATGCATTTTTCACTTAGAGAATATCTTCATTTGAGATGGTCCATTCTAAGTGCTCCGGGTCTTGTTTCAAACACTTGGCTAGACTGTACATTTATTATAAAATAACTCAGCATCCTGGCGTGGTACCAGCTGGTATGGTAGCCACCAGTGTATCATGTGTACAACAGGCTAGAAGAGTCCCTAAAACATGACGAGATGGGTAAGTGCTATTTGCTGGAAACGCTCTCGGAGGTTGGGGGGAAGCTATAACACATCTGGTTGAGAAAAATCGTTTGAAAAGTTTGCCATGCCAGAGCTGAAGGTGGAAGCTGAAGAGGGGGAAATGGCCATAGAGAAGGCTAGGGTGGAGGCTAATGGCTAAACTTGAAAGTCTTAGCATTCACTGCTTCTTAAAAGTAATCATTAACATCTTTCTAGAACCAAGACAGAGGATGACAGTGACTCAGTTGTGAAAGGATCTGGATAGCTTTATTGTTTAAAAAGAACATTAGGGAAAGTGTGAGCTGCCACCCACATGAAAAATGCCTGGCCGTGATGAAAATTCCTGTCATGGCAAACTGCTCAATATTTCTAAGTGTGTGGTGACTTTCCCTCTTCACTTTATGTGTAAATAAAGCAATGAACTCTGTCTGATCTCCAACTTCTCTCTCCTATGTCTCAACCTAGAGGTGAAGAACCTGGGCTGTTAATCCAGCCAAAAACAAAAAGCAAAACAAAAAACAAACAAACAACCAAACCCAAAATATCACCTCATTGTTCCGGCATCAGTAACGTCAGGCAGGGGGCATAGCTTTTTAGAGGCTCATTTTTTCAACACTATAGGTTTATCAGGGAGGAAGGAAGCTGAGAATAAATTGAAAATAGAAAGCGTAAGCTATTCAGAAAAAAATACCAAGAAATGATTACAACTAGAGTTAATATTTAATACTTCCTCACACTGGGCTCAGAAGTGTATACTGAAAGGATTAGAGCTTCTATAATAAAATCATATTGGGGAGGGTGCTGGAGAGATGGCTCCGCTCTTCAAGAAGTCCTGGGTTCCATTCCCAAAATCCACATGGCTCACATCATCTGTACCTACAGTTCCAGGCGGTTTGATGCCCTCTTCTGGTCTCCCTGGACCCCAGATGTGCACCTGGTACACTTATACACGTGCAGGCAAAACACTCCTACATATAAAATAAAAATAAATATATTTTAGGGGGAAAAGAAAGTCAAAAATAGTAGGAATTCTCCTTTCAGTATGATGGATTGGATACCTAATTCTTTTGCCCATAGGAATGATCCTAAATTTTTTGTTAATGGTTTCAAATTGAACATTTTATTAACATAGTAGTTGTCTTTTTAACACGTGCACACACACTCGCACACTCAGAATGATCTGCCTGGGGGGAAAAGACTAACTATGCGTAAGGGGAAAATGAAAAATAAAAAAATTCCTGTAGATTTTCATTATTGTAGGCAATTACGTCCACATCACTTACAAAGCTATTGCCAAATCTGTCCAAGGAAGCAAAGTTTGAAAGGGGGACAAAATCTTGGGAAAATTCAACAGTGGTATAGCAGAGCTCTCAATACGAGAAAGCTGACTTAATGTCAGCTGTGAATGTTTTACACAGCTTAATGTTTTGCTGTGAATTTTCTTCGCAAAATATGGGGAGAGGTTCGTCAATGGGCAGAAAGTAAGAGAAGGCTGTGTGAAGTAGGCTTTTGCAGTCAATTTTCCTCACAGTATTGTGCAGGGTCATCAAGGAAATGCTTAGTCTTTCTCTGGAACCAGTTTCAGAACTTTTCCAACTGCAATGGTCTTACCCTCATCTCCTAAGGTAAAACGTCCCGTCTGAGGGAAGTCCTTAGAGGTCTCCAGGCAGATGGTTCCTGCTGTCCTTAAACGAGCAATGCACACTTGATCTTGTTTCACAAAATTGGGTCGAGTCTTACTTTTTTCTCCTGATTTTTTGTCTACCAAACAGATTAAGGCTGTTATTTCAACTTCCTCCATACAGGTATGAATATGCAGCACCGCATTATACCCTGGGCAGATGATGGACTTGTGCTCTATAATCACTATCTGGGCATCAAATGTGAGTCCAGAATGACAAAGATTATTAAGATCACAAAGGATGAATCCTGGAAGAATCTCTTCTTCTTCGATTCCTTTCCGTCTGATTTTGAGGTTTTCACTGGAGCTCCAGAGTCCGTTTCATCAGAAAGTATCCCAAGAACTTACACATTGTGCTTATTTGGCATCATTACAAGCTGCTGGCCTTTACAAATAGATCCAGATTCCAGCTTTCCCAGGACCACAGTCCCCATATTCTTGTACTTATTGACAATTGGCAGCCTGATTGGTCATCAACCGATCTTTTGAAGTTTGGCAATTTATCCAGATATGGAATAAATGGTAAGCCAATG
>JADRCH010000055.1:1038999-1065473 GCA_019843965.1 Rhynchomys soricoides | reverse complement strand
GATAGATAGATAGATAGATAGATAGATAGATAGATAGATAGATAGATTTGTGTGTGTGTGTGTGCGTGTGTGTATCAAATTCATAGCCTCACACATGCTAGGCTAGTACTGCACCACTGACTTATACTCCCAGTCCTAAATACAACATAATAATAACTGCTCATAACAACCAGCATGGTTAGGCTAATGGACCATAAGATCATGATGTTCATCTTCAAAGGGAACTCCAGAGCAAAGGCCATCCTCTAGAAAATCTCTGTGTTTGAAAGAAACAGCCTTCATCCTAGCATCTCATTCAGACTGGGAGCAGGTGACCTCTGCTTGACTCATACACCAGCCAGGAGGTTTCTCCAACAACATGAAAATGAGGTTGGTCCTAATGAGGACAGCAGCTGGAGGCAGTTGGAAACCATACTCAAAGCAGCACACATTATCTGTAACATACAAATCGGGAGGCATCCAAATCAGAACCTGACAGAGAAACAACAAGCTAGAGACAAATTAAATCTAAGGAAGGAAACAAGTCAGATTAGCAGGGAAGCAGTGAGGCAGAAAGCTGATGAACAAGGGAAAATCCAGACAAGTCAAAGCTGGTTCTTCAGAAAGAAGGATATCACTGGTAAGGCCTCAGTAAGAGTTGCTGAGAGAGACTCGGGAAGCTGGGAAAGGGGACCTGAGCTGCTGATGTCGTCAGTCAATACACATTGAAAGATGATGAAAGAATATTATGAATGTTTTGTACCAATGTATTTGTTAACTGAGACAAATTCCTTGAAAAGCACAATATCAAGAATAGCCTCACAAAAGTATTTCAATACTCTTATATCTGTCAGAGTAATTGAATGCACAAAGAAAATTCTAGTCTCAGATGATCATTGAAAATTTTTACAAATGCTTGGAGAAGGATTATACCATTGTAAACAGACACTTAGAAAATAGAGAGAAAGGCTTTCTGGGTATTTTATGAGTCTTGATACTCTAGCTTGTCAAGGGTAGTATCATAAAGTACACTTATAGATCAATTTTTACCCGACTAAGATACAAAATACCAAATTTAAATAATAACAACCCAAGTTCAGCAAGTGTAGTGTTATGGCTTGAACATGGGATATTCTCCACAGGTTTGTATCTTAAGCACTTAATCCCCAGTGTGGGGTGATGTTTCAAAGGTTATTCCCAACCCTGATTCTCCTTGAAGTCTCTGCTTCTTGGTCTACTCTGATGGGGGGACACTCCACCACACACCCCCATCACCAGCTGCTCCTGACATGCCTCTGTGCCATGATGGGTAAATGCCTCCTGACAGTGAACCAAAATAAGCTCCTCCTCCTTAGCTGTTTCCTGGAAGTGGCCACGCCTCTGCTGGGAAAGGTGCACAAGTGTAATATAATACAAACTGTTCTCCTAATGGCAAGGTCCGAGGAGTTAAGTCCTCACATGGCAAGGACCTGTGGAGATATTCATGCAGAATCCCCAGGCCTTTCCAGAAGGAATGATTGCTTAGCTTTTGCTTTGCATTTGCATTCTTGGCTTTGCTATTGAAAGTCTTTACTTTCACTTTGCCTTGACAGACATTTTCCCAGAATCAGAAAAAGAAAGCTTGGTCGATGATTTATTCTTGTTTGTCTCTGAGGATTGTAGGAGCAGAATAGATCACTACTCCTCTGTGTGTTAATAATGGTGATGCAGTTGAGTCAACGCAAAGCTCTGGTCTGGGTACATCAGCTAATGTCCGGATGGTTTTTTTCCAATGGGAATTTAGTTCTGACAACAATTTGTCCACCAACCTGTTCTAAACAACAGTTAGTTGATTATCAAAAGGTTAGAAAGGACTTGCTAGATTGTTGGTTCCAAGACTTAATGGGAACATCCAGAGCTAAGCAGAGAAGAGGAACTGACTCGGTTTACTAATTTCCTGAGAGCTCTTGGCGTTAGGATAATTAGATCTCCTGGTTAGGATATGGGGAGATGTTCGGCGCCAGCACTAGATCAGAATTTCCTGGGTGTGTAGTCTCTCACCTCTCTATACTACAACTGCAATTGCTACCAGCCACAGTCTTGGTTATGTCCCAAAGTATTGGGTTAGCTATTAACCGCTTGCTGAAGCTATGTTTCCTCTTTCTTGATACAGTGGATGGTTAGCAGGAAACTGAGGAGATTAAGGAAGAGAGGGAAGGGTAAAAGCACAGTGTAGACATTATTGTTAATCGTAGGAAGTTCTTAAAAAGAGACTGTACATGAGAAAATGAGAAAAAGAATTTAAAGCCATTTAAGGTGTCAAAAAAAAATAGGTGTATACATAAAGGTCGCCTGAGTTGTCCTGTAGCAGAGTTCCTGAGCTCTGCCTCTTGCTCTTTTACCTACTTCACTCATCCTCCTTTGGGTTCTGAACCCCGCTGAGGCAGGATGCTGGCAGTTTCCATCTGGTGTAAAAGTGACTACTACATCTGGATTATTCAAGGAAGCCAAGATTCTTACCAATGTGTCTATAAACATTTATAGAATGTTTACAGAATGTTTATAGGAATATTAGTTAGAATTTGTCCATGATGTGTCTTTACCCATCATAGCACAGAGGTATCTCAGGAGGAGCTGGTGATAGGAGTGTGTGGTGTCTCCCTATCAGAGTAGACCAGGAAGCAGAGACTTCAGGCTGGAATTAGGGTTGGGTATAGCCTTCAAAGGCCTCCTCCTGATTTGTGGGCATCATTCATCTTGTTAAAAGATTAAAGATCAAATATATAATCATCGTTAGATTTTAAATGATATCTGATAGTGCTATGACCACTCAAAATTTTAAAAGAAAAAAATCAAAGCCTCACAAGAGCTGACTCAGCTGGTAAAGTGCCCACTACATAAGCATGTGAATATGAGTTTGAGTCCTAGCACCCATGGAAAAAGCTGGGCACGGAGACACAGGCTTGTAATCCTAGTGCTGGGGAAATAGACAGGCAGAGCCTTGGAGTTCACTGACCAGCAAAGCAAGACTGATGGCAAGCCTCAGGTCACAGGAAGAAACCCTGCCTCAAACCAAACCAAACAAACAAACAAAACAGGGTAGATGGCTCCTAAGAAAAGACACTAAGATTAATATTAGCACACACAAATACACCCACACAAACATACACTCACATATTTACACACACACCCACACACATACACACATACACACATACACTCACATATTTACACACACACACACACACACACACACCACAAAAAAAGCTCTCAGCAAACTAGATCTAAAAATATACTTCCTCAGAGAGATTTTTAAAAATTGCAGCTAGCAAAATATTTCATACTCAATATTTCACATTTTCCATGAATTTAAAAAACAGACATGCTTATTATTGTCCCTTCTTGCAACTTTGAGTTGTTCTCTCAGTCACTGAAACAAAATGAAAGCAATAAAGAAAGATTATGGAATTTATATCAAAAATGTAAAACCTGAGGCTGGAGAGATGGCTCAGTGGTTAAGAGCATTGGCTGTTCTTCCAGAGGTCCTGAGTTCAATTTCCAGCAACCACATCGTGGCTCACAGCCACCTGTAATGGGATCTGATGTCCTCTTCTGACCTGTATATGTATGTGCACCAGAACACTCATATTAAATAAATAGTTTTTTAAAAATGTAAAACCTTCATCTCAAAATAACAGTTAACATCATAAATTATTCCTGTAATCTGTAAACTATTGATTTTAACGAGTAAGCTCAGTATGGTGATTAGACACACAGTTGAAATACACAAGTCAGTTAAGAGATTGCCTCACACAGTTTAGAGGTTGGCTTCTGAGCAGGATATGAGACTTTGTTGCTCAAGGGCTTGCCTGACTTCCATCGCCAGCATAGCACAAAATCAGATGTGAGATTCAAAGTAGGGATTCCTACTTGAGACAGAACATGAGTTGTGTGTCTTTCTGGATCTGGGTCTTTCAGGGTCTGAGTGACCTCACTCATAATTTTTTTTTCCAATTCCCATACCAATTTCCCTGCAAATTTCATGATTTCCTTTTACTTTGCAGCTGAGTAATATTCCATTGTGTATATGTACTACCCTTTCATATCCATCCACCAGTTGATAGATGTGTTGGTTGATTCTATTTCCCAACTATTGTGAATTGAGCTGCAGTGAATAGCATGGATATTCAGTGAACAGGTATCTCCATAGTATGAGATAAAGTCCTTTGGGTATATGCCCAAGCTGGGTCATATGGCAGTTCTAGTTCTAGTTCTTTGGGAAATCTCTAGACTGATTTCCACAGTTTCTGGACTAGTTTATGCTTCCACTAACTACAAGAATTCCCCTCCTCCCATTCCACACCAGAATTTGTTGTCTTTTGGATTCCTGATTTTGAATATTCTGACTGAAGAGAAATGGAATCTGAAAATAGCTTTAATCTGCATTTCTCTACTAACTAAGACTATTGACAGTTTCTTTCTTTCTTTCTTTCGTTCTTCTTCTTCTTTTTTTTTTTACATGTTTACAGCCATTTGTAGTTCCAGTTTTAAGAACTTTTGTTCAGTTCCATAGCCCATTTTTAGTTGAGTTGTTTGTTTTCTTGATGCTTGGTTGTTTAAGTCCTGTGCTTTCTAGACACTAATCCTCTACCTCATATGTAGCTGGCCAAGATTCTCTCTCTCTCTCTATGCTGCCTCTTCACTCACTTCCCCATGTCTTCTGCTGTATAGAGGCTTTCAAATTTCATGAGATCCTGTTTATCAATTGTTGGTCTCATTTTCTGCACGGAAAGTCTATACCTTCAAGTAATCTATGGGTAACCAATCGCTCTCTGATTGGATAAGAGACAGATGTCACACTTGGTACTGTAAGCTTGGTCAAAAATCCATGACTGGGGATAGCATAGACCCTAGCATGGGAAACCTACTGTTTCTTGTCAGGTGTTTGATGAAACCCAATACCTGTGTCTTCTTCATTTTCCTTCAGTGACTTTAATGAAACTTGATTAACTACTAAGTTGGTGCATGGTTTATTTAGCATTTTGTTAGAAGACAAAGAAAAGGTTGTGATCTTACTGGAAGGTTAACTGGACTACAGAAAAACAGCAATAAAGATCTGGCACCAAAACATTAAAGAAGGAACCCATCCAACACCCCATAGTGACCTTGACTAGTCCAACTTCTGGGATCTGCAGGTGACAAATGTTTTCTGAAACTTCTAAAAATCCAAGAAAAGAACTATATTTCTCAAAATCACATATATGGTGAGATCTCAAGTTGTTTTGCTTGGATATAAAAGGAAAGTCCCACTGTCTAAAGACTTGAGGATAGCCAGGCTGTAATTCCTCAATCAATAAATAACATTCTTCAGAAGCTGTAATACCCTAACTTTTAAGACCTTTTTTTATTATACCATTTCAAATATAATTTGTTACTATTTTGATCTCTGAATCTACCTTAGAAAGGCAATGTATTTTCCCTAAATAATATGTTTAAAGGCTTCTAAACAGAAACAACCTATACTTAAAACAGTGCTATGTAATAATTTTTTCACAAAAATTAATCTTCTTAATAATAAAGTAAACATTTAAGTTGTTTGAAATGTTATATTTCAAAACTTAACTTATGCCTAACTTTCTGGACATGTTAGTTGGGGGTGTTTCTTCAGGCCCTGGAGTAGTGTAGCCCCGTGACATAGAAGCATCTTCTCTTTGGATGCTGTAACACTGGGGCAAAACACAGAGGAGTAAGTAAAAATACAGCAACCATCTGTCTCCCTCTGCAAGTGTGGACCTGGAGCTTCCATGGAAGGAACAGAGGTCATCTGTGGTGCAGAGGGACAACTCAATGGCTTTGTTTTACCAAGGAATAATTGTGCGTGTGCTTGTGCGTGTGTGTTTCCTTCCCTAGTCTGGAACCCATTGACCAATTCTCTCTTTCTCAACAACAACAACAAAAATTAGCCTTCCTTCTTTACCACAAAAAGTACTTGCAAAGCTATACCAGATGCAGCCTGCAGTAACTAAAGCAAGAGGCTCTATGTGTGACCAGAGTGTGGAGGTCATCTGAAATTCCTTAGGGATATATCTAGTGCCAGGTAAAATGCTGGAGAGTGAAAGACATGAATGTTTACAAATCTAGAATGAATATGTTTTAACAATGCATTCTATTCATTAATGAACCAGTAGCAGAATTGTAACGTTAATGCAAAAGAAATTAGAGACACTGACTTGTATCTAGACTGCAAAAGAAATGCTCTGGAATCAGATTCTTGAGATAGAAAATTGGTTCCTGGCCAGCAAGGCAACAAAACCATAACCTTTGTTAGCTTTTAAATTTTTATTTCTGATAACTTTGTGTATGTGTGTGTTCACACATGTGCGTGTGTGCGCACATGAGCATATGAACATCATGTATATGAATGCAAGCCTATATGTGTGCACAAGTAGAGGCTGGAGAACAATTTTCAGGGGCCAGTTAGCTCCTTGCATCAAAGGTTCTGGGGATTGAACTCAGATTATCAAAATTGCAGGGCAAGATCTTTAAAGGGCTGAACCATCTGGCTAGTCTTTGTTGTCTTTTTGAATGAAGAGAAATTATAGCAACATTACTGAGCAGAGAAGTCAATGGACCTGATATATTACGTGGTAGACAATTACATGCATGATGTTTATATCTTTTATTCTTCTATGCTTCTATATCTTTTATGCTTCTATTAATAATAAACTTAAATTTTAAAAATCATTTCCACTGGTAACTCTATAAATTAGCATCTCATTTCACAGAATCTGTACCCTGCACTATCCTGTATCAAGTAGTCAATCATTCTAGACAACACTTAAATGTAACAATTGAAAGAAATGGTTTTCCTTAAACATAGTAGGCTTGGATTTTTTTCCTTCGCATCAGGAATATACAAAGAAATAAAACAAGCATATTTTAAGCATGTGAAATTAAAGATTTAGAGTTTTTAGTCTATGAAATTGCAATCACTTCCCCATGATGTTGTGTTTATGGGTATATTTGCTTATTTATTTTCACAAGGGATTCCAAGCCTGTCTTGCTCACCTAGGAAGACATGCAAAAGTGATCTGATCTCATCTCCATTGCAGTTACTGCTCTCTTCAGAGAGGGCAGGCCTCCTGAGAAGGGACAGAAAGTCCAGAACATCCCAGCCATTCCCTGGGCTGTCAGTCAAATGTAAGGAAGATAAATATTCAGGAAAATGGGCCAGGCTGACCCCGTGAACAACAAACCAAAATACTCCATCTGTACTGGGAAAGGTGGTTAATAAAAAGCAAAACAGGCACTGATGCAGCCCTCGTGGGCCCAGCATGCTGTGATTAATCAGACATTCGTATAGACTCCAGAGTTGGGAGAAACTGGGTATCCCAATGGAAGTTCCACATTCCTTGATCAGACTGAATGTCAAACTGCAGAATGCACAGGGAAACCATGTGTAAGAACAGGGCAGAAGGCAGCAATGAGAGGTGAGTACACATACATTATATAGCATTGAGTAGACAATCCTATTCTCTAATGAAAGAGCCGTCCCTACCATCTTGAAAGAATTTTTGGAAAGAACCAAAGATGACTACAGAAATTGATTAATGCAAAGTTGGTATTCAGTGACAACTTACTGTCTAGGCAGGTTTGTAATATTAAAACTCAAGCCACAAGTGTCGGTACAAAACCTAAATAAGGATATTTAGCCCTGTATGGACTGGAAAGAACTGAAGACTCCCAATCCCATTGAAAATGGCTGTCTCTGCTGGGCAGTGGTGGTGCACACCTTTAATCCCAGCACTTGGGAGGCAGAGACAGGCAGATTTCTGAGTTCGAGGACAGCATTGTCTACAGAGTGAGTTCCAGGACAGCCAGGGCTACACAGAGAAACCCTGTCTCGAAAAATCAAGAAAACAAAAACAAAAAAAAAGAAAGAAAGAAGAAAGAAAAAAAAAAGAAAAGAAAAGAAAAGAAAATGGCTATCTCTAAGGCCTGCTTGTTGTCCTGTAGAAACAAGGATTAAATTGTGCCAAATCTTCTGGTTACTTTTTAAAGCAAAAAAAAAAAAAAAAAAAAAAATTAAATTCCCAAATCCTGTGTGTTCTCATTTAGTTCTGTGGGCTTTTCAAATTTTGACTGAAGTGCTTTAGAAGGCTGGTACAAAGGGGAAAATATCTATCCACAACCCAATAGTTAATGACCTCTGTATGCATGGTTCCCTATTGACCCAGCATCGTTAAAGCTCTATAAAAATCCTTAACCATCTGGTCCCCATCCCCAGACAATACTCCCAAATCATCTCTTGCTCTCTTGTATTGCTGTATGGAAGACTTTCTGCCAAATGTTTAATTCAGTCTCCTAAGATTTGCCTTTCAAATCATATCTTGGCTTGGTCCACTGCAGCTTTGTATGAATGATGGTCCACCTGTGTTTCACCTTGGAATCTACAAAATACACACTCCAGTTTGGGCCTGGAATCCCTTTTACGGCTTGCATGAAAAGAAAAGAAAGAGGAGGGAGGGGACAAGGAACAGGGACAGAGAGAGTGTGCATGCATGCCTGTGTGCCCATGGTTAGTAATAAGAATACTGAATTAAACTGAGAAAAGAGAACTTGCCCCAACACACAAGCTGAGATATGAATAGCATGGAACACAGAGTATTTAATAAATCAAGACAGTTTCTTAGTCATACTGTTTAGTGATTGTCAGTGCTGGTTCTCATCCCTGGCTACACATAACAATTCGTTAGGAAGTCTTTACAACAACAGTTGCCTAGGCACCACCCTAGAGATCCAAAGCAATTTATCTGGATTATGCAATTTGGGATCAGAACTCTTGAATGTTTTTTATTGATCTAAGGCACAACAGAACTACAAATCACTGAGTAAGGATGGACACCAGAGGACAAGGTTTCCACTGAGTAAGGGATGGGTGCCAGAGGAAAGCATTTCAAGGATGATTCCCTGAAATTTTCAGAGCTTCATCTCTATCTTTAGTACTCAAAAGCACATGACCTCTGCCAGAGGGCCTATGATGTCTGATCTATCCCATTACTATGATAAAACACCATGACCAAAGCAAGTTATAGAATTTTATTTTAGCTTATGGTTCCAGAGCATTAACAAGCAAAGCCAAGAGCTCACATCTTGAACCTCAAGCACAAAGCAGAGAGAGTGATCTGGGAATGATGTGATGCTTTGAAACCTCAAAGCCTTCCCCCAGTAACATACTCCCTACAGCAAGGCCATACCTCATAGACCTCCAGAAACAATACCACCAACTGGGAAACAAGTATTCAAATGCCAGAGCCTATTGGAGACATTATCATTCAAACCACCACATCATGTCATCTAAAAAGTTCAGAAAAAAAACTAAATAATTATACTTGAATACACAATAAAGACTAAATGAATTATGAGAGAAGGTGTAAAATAATGATATGTGTAGATCAGAGTATCGCTCAGCCCTCAAAGGAGCTTTCTCTTATAGTAAATGATAATTAACATCGGGACCCACAACTAGACAACTTACAAAGAGTTACTTTGGAGCACTCAGTCCTAAATAGGAGGTCTTTATCAAACCCTTCCACACAAGGCTTGGCAAGGTGAGTGAGGAGGTGGAAAGATTGTAAGAGGTGGTGGATGACTTCAAAGCAAACACTGTCATCTAGACACAGCAGGGCTGATGCACATATGAACTCACTATGTCAGCATGTGCAAGACAAGTACAGACTCAAGTGTTAAAGGCAGGAGAGTGGGCACAAATCTCACACTTAATAAGATACTATTCACAAATGATAGTTGCTTCAAGAGGGAAAATTAATTTTCTTCAGTGAAGTGACACTGGTTATATCAACCACACTCCAGAGCAGGCCCTATTTTGAGGAATAGTTAGACAACACAAAACAGACTCCATGTTTTTTTGTGTGTGCTTTTTGTTTTGTTTTAGGTTTGGGTGTTTCTTCAAGAGAGAAACAACATGAAGTTGGGTAAATGGAAATGTAAGGAAAGAGCTGGGGAGAATTGAAAGAGGAGAAAATATAATAAAATATTGTGCATGAAATTCTAAAATAATAAAAACATTTAAAAACAGGTGAAAGAATCTGAAATTAAAATAGTCGAAAGTTGGCGAGTTCAAGAGGGACACTGCGACAGACTACCTAGGAGTAAAGAGTTTATTAGAAAAGTTATTAACATGGTGGACAGACAGACAAGTAGATAGCATCATGGCAAGGATTCTTAGAACAGTTTAGAGCCCTCATCACCAGATACAGACAGCATGGTAGGGGACTTTGAAGAACCGAGTCAGAGCCAATGTAATATGGGACTTATTTACTCTTCTGAGAGTGGGAGTGGCTTCACAGGAAAAACCTGTAGCCAGGCTCTTTCATTCCCATGCAGGAAGCAGAGAAGAAGAGGGGGAACAAGATGTGTGTCCCCCAAGTTCCCCTATTTGATATAAAAGCACTTTCTTAGGTGAGAGATCCAAGACCAAAAGAAACAGTTCCATTCAAGTCCAGCCTGGAAACCAGTGAGTTGGTTAGGTAGGCTTAGAGACATGTGGGTAGAAAAGAACCTACAGGAGTGGTGGAGATTCAAGTAGCAGCATGGTGGAAAAGTCCCATCCCACCTCCATGACCATATGTAGCTAGGGCAGAATTACATGTGGTGGCTAGAGACAGGAGAAAATGGAACCTCAAGTGAGGGTCTGACAACCTTCCTGGCCTTCTGTACAGAGACTGCTTCTTATGAGGCCTGATCTTATGAAGGTCTTATGCAGATAATCACAGATGTGTTTATTTCAAGCCAGTAGCCATTCTTGGAAGATAGAATTCCACACTGCAGAATGGAGTAAGCAGTGTTCTGTTCATGCATATTCCAACCGTGGCTCTTCCTAGGCTCTCTTTTCCATGGTCAGAAAATGCCAGCATTGGAACAATCCACAAGTGAAGTTTTCAACCCTCTGACATCAAAAGATCACCCATCAGACACTTCTTCAGATCCAATTGAAGAACTTAGTGACTTCAGCTGGATTATGTTAGACAAAGCTGCCTGAAAGCTCTTGAAAAACAGCTTCAGTGATCCTTACTACAGTGAGCCTGAATCAGAGAAATCCTCTACAGCTGAGCTACACAGAGTCTAAACCTTCTAAATTAGCCATGGAAGTAACTTCATAGAAGCAAGGAATGAGAAGCCAGTGAAGCTGAAGGATATATCTAAACTTACCCTTGGGTTTAGTCCTCCTAAAGTCACAGCCTGTAAGTAATTCTTTAACACCCACAGCAAACTCTTAGTAACCCCAGGAAAATCAGTAGAGTGCACATGCCATAGTAACGTTTCATTGGTCCGAACATTTCATGAAGTATACATCTTACCCCTCTGAGGGCAGAAGGTCACTGTTGTGCAGAAATGGAACAAATTATTTCTCCCTGCTGTCTTGTGTTTAGTTTTGAACATAGGGTCTGAAAGAAAAGCATGGGCAAAAATAGAGCAGTCAGTGGACACAGCCTCAAGGACACAGTGACTGGGGAGAAGGCATGTGATGTGTCCTAGTGGACACCGAAACCATGTTCTATTTTCATGACCTTTGGCCCAGACATCGTTCCACTAAAACTGGCTCAGAGTCAGAACTACAGTTGCTTGGTGAAATGTGTCAAGGGTCAGGAGCATACAACTATTGTACTCAAGTCTTTCCCACAATCCACAGCAGTCTATAGGTCACAGCAC
Organism: Rhynchomys soricoides; assembly: GCA_019843965.1. NCBI lineage: Eukaryota > Metazoa > Chordata > Mammalia > Rodentia > Muridae > Rhynchomys > Rhynchomys soricoides. Next base: position 1,053,782 of record JADRCH010000055.1, on the reverse strand, counting down.
CCCTTCATTAGCATATAAACAAATAATGGTGTGGCAGCTAAATTGATATTCTGAAATCTCATTGCATTTATATTTAATCCATATTTCTGCAAACCTGAAATCTTTAACAGCATGTGCATGTGTGTGTCTATGTCTCTGTGTGTGTCTATGTCTGTATGCCTTTGTGTCTGTGCTGCTCTAGTTAGAAGAGGAAGATATTGAATGGGCAGAGGCTCTTTTGGTGCCTCTAAAACTTGGCTGCTCAATGCAATCATCAGAAGATTGATTTAAAACCCCAGTGCCCAGGCTCTCTGGACCCATTCCAAGTTCATCAGTCCTTGAGAATAGAGCAGATGTCAAAACTCTCCTGGGGATGAGCTGGTTTAGCCAAGACTGTACAATATCATGCTCTTCTTCCCCCGACTCTTTCTCTTAGCTCATCATTGCTAGGGTATGATGTCTGTCTCCCATATTTTAAGCTTCTCCTTTGACCAAGGTTGAGAACCAGAGCTGTAGACTGAGTTCTATTCATCACTCATAAATAGAGCATGCTCTCCTTGGTGTTTATTTTAGAATAACAAGGCAGTCAAGTTAAAAACAGATTGGCCTCTGCAGGCCTGCCTCCTGCTGGGGTTTATAGCTTTCTTCACCCTGCCCCTTGTGTTATTCTCTGCAGTGCTCCATTCCCAGGAGATTGCCCTTCCCAGACACAGGTCACATTCTGCCACCTGAATTAGGCCCTCATCTCGTTCTCAAAGGTTATGTTGTGGGCCTGTGATTTCTAGAGCTTTTCACTTCTGCCAAGTAGCGACATTTTAAGCTGGGTTTCTGCTTGTTTGTATTTTGTATAGAGAGTAGCATAGGTAAGAAGGGCCAAGGGAAAGAACACTTTGGCCCTGACCTGGAACACGTACAGGAACTAAATGTACTTTCCTGCTTCCTCTGATCTTGCCTGTTCATATTTCATCATGCAACCCAGGGAGGATTCCTTCTCCTGCCCCTTTCAGGATTTGCACACCTTGCTTAACGAACTGCCTCTTCCAGAATGTTCCCCATGGATTTGGTTCCCATGGAAACCTGTCTCTAGTGGGTTGGGGGGATGCCTACAGGGGAAAAAGTATCATAAAGTCTCTATTTACCTCCTGGTGTAAAGAAGCCACCAAGGAGGATAGAAAGAGAGCAGGGAGACTCAGGCCAGCTCCAGTGGAAGGTGCACGTGTGTCTACAGTCCAATTCTGTATCTATGAGCACAGAAGTGTTTTGTTCTGTTTGCTATAGTTGTTGCTTCCCAATTCAAGACAGAAGTAAATTTTTAGAAGCACCTTGTCACACAGACTAAAGCACACGAATTTAGCATGCTCCTGTTCCTGACCATTTTCTCTCCAAAGGGTAAGGTGGTAGGTGTGGAGAGTGTCAACACTGACTGAGGCTTTGCATAAACTCCCAGACTGGCCAGCTCTGGGGCACCAGGACTGAGAAATCATTTAGCAGAGGCTGAGATGCACATCCCAGACACACCACAAGGGGGCACGGTGATGCAAGATAAGGCTTCCCCGCCTTACCTTTATGAGAAACAGTGCCTGTCCTCAAACATACAAAGAAAAACTCTGAGATCCCCAGGGATGCTCAAAGGAAACTTGATGGAGCTGAAACTAGAGTCATTCAAGGAGAGGTGCCTCGTCCACCCAAGATGCTTCCTATTAACCAGGGCCCACAATTAAGATGTAATGTACAAGATCCTGAGGCATAAAGATCAATAAACCTTCACTGTGGAAACTCAGATTGTTGAGGTCTGTCTGTCTGTCTGTCTGTTTTTGCAACAGGGTCTCCCTGTGTAACTCTGGCTGGCCTGGAACTTGCTATGAAGACCATTCTGGCCCAGAACACTCCCTTGGGAGCTATCCAGTGCCTGGGTGTATAGAGGGCACATGGGCAGTCACTGGAATACTGCCATGCAAGGTCTCTCTGATCAATCAGAGGAGAGAAGTTTCTGTTCCCAAGGGTTTCTGTGTCACTGGTGGTTGCTTAAAATTGGCTACTGAGGCCAAACTACCCTTTCATACCAATTCCAAGATCTTAAACTGGGGGCCATTATGACTGCATCAGGTAGACAAGTTTACAGTAAAAACAGTTTGAGGGTGTCCTTCCCCTAATCCGCATATTGTAAACATAATGCTTAAAGACATTACCCCCAAAAGACTCACTCCAGTAAATAAATCACTCCAGTAGCTGAGTGGCAATACAATACAATACAATACATCATAAAACCTAGATCTTGCCAGGCACCGTGATGCACTCTTTAATGGGACTGATAAAGAGCTTGCAGAGATTCTAGCATGAATGCCAACCTGTCCCTTTGACCCCTGTTCAAACTGCTAAACTATCTTTGCAGGCAAGGTTTCAAGAGGAAAATGCACACAAGTTAATGTGTATGAGCATGTCCTCTGTAGTCTCCGAAACGCTCCTTCAATCATCTGTGAAGAAATCCCTTGCTCCTTAATCACAGTGCTTTGGAATCCAAGAATCTTTCCCTAGGAATGACTTCACACAGTTTGAACCTAGGTTCTTTTTAGAGACAAAGTCGAGATTAAGGCAGCTGGATCAGGAAAGGGAGCAAGGAAAGGGGCTGTGTGGGCAGTCCTCCAGGCTTCATGGGTGACTGTGACCTCAACGCTCTGCCCACTGGCAGATTCTACTTCTGCTCAGAAGCTATGAATCCACAGAAAATACCTGGGGCAAATCTGTCCAAGCTGTCAGTACTGATCAGTTTGCTATGTGGATTTAAAAGCACCTATATTACTGTAGTCCAGAGCCTCCAAGCAGAAAGAACAAAGAAAACATTTTTAACATCTGATAAGGACTGCAGGCAAGCAAACTAAATGGATTCATAGCTTCAGTGAAATTTGCAAAACTGGAAACATAATGTAAGTAAAACCTAGTCCGTGTCAAGATGTGCACTTATTGTGGCTGGCAATATGGCAACTACAAATATGTATGGTTTAAGACTGGCAAAGATGCTTTGTTTGATCAAACTCCCACAGGTTTCTGAATCTTGTGAGCTACTTGTACATTTCCTTGTAAAAATCTAGTTTAAGAACCCTGCCAAGCTAATTTAGCCAGAAATCTCTATATCTGATTAAGTCCTTCTGCTGCCACTGTCCCTCACGTGACATCTGGTCACCTGGGACTGCCTTTAGCAAGAATCCCATTTAGTTATATCAGCCAGAAGCCCCATTTTCCTCCCTGCGACCTGTCAGTAATTCTCTATTTACCAGCACTCTGCTACTTAGCGATTACCTCCCTCATACTCAGGCTGAATGCAGACTTAATTCCGGTCCTTCAACTGTAAGACTCATTGTCAGGGCGCTCTGCCCATCACGTGATCTCGATAGTCTTTCACACTGCGCTGCTACAGTTGGGTCTTGATGGTCCCTCTAATGCCTGTATGTTAAAGGCATGGTTCTCAGTCTGACACTATGCGGAAGTGCCAGAAGCTTCTAGAGGTGGCATCTAGAGGGAGGTCTGTAGGTCACGGGGGTGTACCCTTGAAAGAGATAGTAGAACCTCAGCTCCTGCCTCGTTTTCTTTTGCTTCCTAATCATGAGATGAGAAGACTGGCTTCACCATGCACTCCCTTGTCACCTCACCACAATCCCAAAATATTGGGACCAATCAAGGATAGACTAGGCCATCAAAATAACTGTGACCCCAAATCTTTTCTCTTCATAAGCTGATTTTCTGGAGTATTTGTCATAGTGACCAACAGCTGATGCACATACTATGTTTTAATTGCCAGCAGCATGGTTGCCTTAGTCAGACTAATTCTGTCAGGTTCAACACAGTTTGGGGCCATAGATTACCTCAGGTGTTCTCTATTGCTTAACAAAGTCATACATGCGGCTGAGCAGGATCACACAGTAGACCCCTGAATGGAACAACTGGAAATGGAAATGGAGCAGAAGTGGACTCAGATGCCCTCACTAATCTTCTCAAGCTTGACCAAACCATGTGGTATCTGGTCCCTCACATTGCTGTCACCCCCATGATATTGAGTTATGATATTAAGTACAGTTCTCCAGGACAAAACTTATAAAGGGTTGTGACAAGAATTCTTTTTTTTTCTCATTTTCTTACCCTAGATTTTCACTGTAACTGTTGAAATAAGAACCACAGGGCTCAGACATTAACATGTCATAATAATTACAGCAGCACTTTTAAGTCCCAAAAGACTTCAAGTGGACCCTGAAAGTGTTAGTTAAGAATGGCCGCTTATTTAGGGAGGTGTGAGACAGTGAGACAGTACACAAGGCATTTGTAAAGAGTGAGGTGGCTTAAGACGGCACAGCAGTGGATGGTGAAGCCATTTCCTGTAAGGGTATAAAAATGTATTTGGGAACCAGTATCAGGGGCAATGAGAGCTGAGATCTGGGGTATTTGTAGCTTCATTCCTTTGACTTAGGCTGTGAACTACTCCAACGGGATTTTGACTCCCTGTCCTTTAGCCTCTGTGGGTTCTAGAAAAAGTCTTCAGAACACTGACACAACAGTGGCAACTGAAATCAGCAGGGGAGCCCTGAAGTTATATGGTTACCTGTGTTATCTTTCATCTATGAAAGTGGTAACCTACAAACAAGAAAAAAAATTGGACTGGTCAATAAGTGATGTTGGAACAAATGATGATCCTTATGATGGAAGTCATTTCCTATCCCCCAGATAGTAAGTAACACAGATACAGAAGAAGAGAAACACGCAGACAAAGCATGAACAAATAACTGTCTGTCTTTAGGATATACATAGAAGCATCTGTAAAGCTATTGAGGCCATAGATTGTAAAGGAAACTATATGTTGACTTTCATAGAAAGTAAAAACATCTAGGGGAAAAAATGTCTGGCTGTATGTTCCATAGAAAAACGAATAAATTTTAATTCAGGGTGGTAAATTTAATGTTTGTGTTTCTACCGTTATAAAACGTAAAACACACACGATAAAGGAGTATTATGAATCCTGAAGAACCAGCTTACAGATTTAATGAAGCGAGAAGCCAGGAAATAGGTCAAAAGTTAGTATCTGGAACTCACAACAGCATCCTTTCCATGGGTAAAAAGGCAGGGAGCCAGAAGATAACTGAACAAAGAATACAAAGAAAGTTTTTCCAAATAGGGAAATCAGCATCCTAAGTCAATATCAAATAACACCCAGAGGAATTAGAAAACTATAAGATTTCATGTCTCACCTACCAGCTAGAGGGAAAACTTAACGCACCATCGTCCCTTTCCTACATAGCTACCCAAGAGAAATGTGCTCAGCCGTGCAGCAAATGGCATGAACATCGGTACCCACCACAAGATCATTTGTACAGCAAGCAGTAAAGCAAGGTGTGAGATCCAGAAAACAATAAACACAGCAGGGTATTCTAAAAAGCCCAGCAAAGTAAAGTCCCAGGATTACAGTTGCACAGAATGATAGGGCAGGGGGTTCGGGGGTAAGGGCGGGGACGGAGTGGGCGGGGTGGGGTGGGGTGAGGAAGTGGGCAAACAGCAGGTGGAATATGGGAAGTGTTGAACTGAAGAATCCCTCGGTGTGGATCTCACAGAGGAAAACTGCACTGAACGACTATGAGATGTGTGCAAAGAATCTGCAAGAAACAAACCAAAAACAAAGAAAGGAAGAAACGGGCGGGCAGATGCTGCTCTCAGGGAAGCAGCAAGAGAGGAGGAAGAAGTCATGGTGCACCCCATCTTCTGCAGTGCAGGTTAGCTGTATCGGCATACGATGCTGTGACCATCATCTACACCAAATAGAGTGGTTACGCAGAGAAGATGAGGGAGGTGGAGGCACTGTGAGGAACCCAAATCCTTACTTAGGACAAGATGAAGCAGATAAAGAATGTGTGCCGTTTGGAAATGATTCCTCCGCGCATGGCAACCAGGAGAGACAGATACTTAATCAGAAGTGCTTGTCCATAGCTGGACCCCTGGACATAGGGGAAGGGTCAGAGCCACTAGATTTTAGTAAGTCCTTTAGAACTGTTCTGACGTTTTAACGCATGTATACTTACATGTTTTTACATGAAAGAAAAATGACTCCCAAAGCTCCAGGCTTTTGAACACTCGATCCCCAACTGGTGTCACTCTTTGCTCTTGGGTGAGGTGTGAGATATGTAGCCTTGTTGAAGAAAGTATGTCACAGGAGGCTGCTAAAGAAAATTTCAAGACTTAAAGTTTTCGCCTTCTGTGTTGTGTTTTCATTTTAAGATATGAATTCTGCCACTATGCCTGCAGCCTTTTGCTGTACTGTCCCTGTCGTTATGACCACTAACCCTCTGTAACTGTAAGCCAGACCAAACTCTCCTATCAATTGCCTTGGTCCTGGTGTGTTATCACAGCATACAAAAGTAACAAATATGCTTTTTGATGAAAATATGTAAGCAAAAAAGGCAAAATGAGAAGAACAACATGAATCAAAATAGTTACAGTGTATTTTGTTAAATGGTGTGATTATACATTATTATTTTCTCTTTGCTCTTCTGGCTTTTTTCAATGAAGAAACTTCTGTTGGAAAATGGATGCAACAGATTCTAAGGCTGAGTATCTGACTGGCCAGATGTGCCTTACCTCTGGGAAGCGCTAAAGGTGCCACGGCATAGAACTAGTTCCAGAAAGCTCTGAGCAAGGGCCTGGAAAACACAGCACTGCTAGACCAACCAGCAACCAAGCTAGTCTAAGCAGAACCCAGCAGGGCACACCAGGTTCAGTTTCAGCTCCAGAAGTGGACACTGTGTGTGACCTATGGCCAGACGTAAGTCCAGGGGTAGATGGCCCCATGAGAAGGGTGGGCAGGTATGGAACACACAGACATCCCTGGCATTCTGCACTAGTTCTGGAGATCCAGCTTCCAGCCTTCCAGGCAGAAAATGCTCTATGGAAGCCTGATTCCAGGGGTAAGGTCTGATTTGAGGGCCAGAGAGGCTTCAATTAGAGGGGAAACTGGAGGACCAAGCAAATGGCATTCTGTACTTCAGGAGTCAGTAAAGGCCCTGTGGGTTGCTGAGGGCTCTTCACCATGGGCTTCCTGGCAAGTGAGATGAATCATGGTAAGAAACACTTGCTCAGCCTTATAACCGGACCCCTGAAAATCAGGCCCAGAAGACTAAGTTAATGTATGGATGGTTAGTTTCCTAGGGCTACCATACAGCATCCATTGACCCACTCTCATCCTTTATCCATTCCAAATGTGTGCCTGAAACTGGGAATAGTGCCAAACCCCATGTATATTGTTTTCCTACATAACTATCCTTATGACAAGCAGTTAACTTAAAAATTGCACCTAACTGTAGATCCCGGCAACCTTAGCAACCTTTTCTTTACTTTTCAAGGAGGTAAGGCTCACACTTTTTCTTGCAGCAAGTGTTTTGTGGCTACTCTCTCATAGATCCATGTTGCCAGCACCACTAATCTCGTATTTTGAGGATGTTATTAAGTAAAAAATATGCACCACTTGAATTTAAACAGTGCAGTATACAACTGACTTGATGAATATGTCAACTGCCAAGAGATGGGTGGGCAGGTCATAGAGAAAGAATAAGCCCGACAAAGGGCTCATATTAAAACTTCTGAGTTATTTCCAGAGGCTACTATTTAATGTTTTTAGACTATAGCTAACTGTAGGCAACTGATGGAAACTATAAAAAACGAATAGTAAATAGAGAGAGAAGATGTCACAAATGTATTTTTAGTTATAAAAAATTAGATGATAAATCAAAGAAATTTACTGTCTTATAATTCTGGAGGCTAGAAGTCCAAGTGCCTGGTGTGGGGAGGGCCATGATCCCTCCAGCAGGCTGCAGATGAACCTCCTGGTGGCCAGGAGCTCCTTGGCTTTGAGAATGTAGACCAAGCCTTCACACAGTGCTCCCCTCCCTGTGCCCCTGTGTGTGTCTTCCTATGTCACATTTCCTCCTAACAGGGACATCAGTCCAACTAGATCGGAACTTACCTCTCTCCAATGCGGCCCCATTTTAACTGAGCTAAGTCCATCTACATTGATCCTGTTTCTAAATAAACTCACATTCTAAAGTCATGAGCACTCAGACTTTTAATATAAGAATTCCAAGGTGACACAATTTTCCTTGGATTCTTTAAATTAGAACCACTTGCGTGTCTAACTGCAGGCAGAAGCTGAATCCAGATACTCACATTGTACATATTAACCTCAGGCTTTGCATGGAAATATTTGTGTCACCCCATTTCATTTCAAATATCATACAAGAGTGTGGCAAAATGGGACATGTAATAGTAATCATTAAAATCATAGCCAAAAACTGCTGTGATCTTCCACAGAGGGCTATTTTACATGCTCAGTAGAGCTAATGAGTCCAATTGACCCCCAAACTCCAGGCTTGGACCAGGGTGCATACACCATAGGCCTGGCTAGCCCCTGTGTCCACCTGACTTCATTACACCTAAGCCATGTTGAACTGTTAGGCCAAATATGTCCTATCCTGTATCATTCCGAGTTCTGCTCCAATCTGCCCTGCCCATATCAGACTCAGTTCTAACAAAAGTCCATGTGTCCAGGTTTCATAACAAAAATACGAACAATATGAAAGATCAAAGCAGTAGTTCCCCCTCATAATCCAACAGCTAAAGAAACAATTTAATAATGAATAAGCCCACAGATAGAAGACAATCTTTTCCAGATACATCTGAGAGAAGATTAATACCCACAATATATAAAGAACTTAAAAAGCAAAGAATTTAAAAAAGGAAAAATTACCCATCCAAAAATTGGCTTGGGATGTAAACAGAGTTTTCAAAAGATGAAATTAAAATCGCTAAGAAATAACTTTTTAAAATGTTCATGATTCCTAGCAATTACTTTGAAATGTAAATCAAAACTTTGAGATTGCACCTTACCCCAGTCAGAATGGCAAAAAATCAACAAAGCAATAGGCAAAAATTGCTGGAGAGGATGTGGGGGAAAGGGAACTCTATTCACTGTTAGTAAGATGACAAACTAGTGAAACCAGTCTGGAAATCAGTGTGGAGAACCCTCAGAAAGCTAATAATAAATCTATCATATGACCAGCTATCCACTCCTCAGTATATACCCAAAGGTTCAATGTCCTACTCCACAAATACTCAGCTGTGTTCACTGCTGCTGTCTTCACAATAGCCAGGAAATGGGAACAACCTAAACGCATCATTGCCATTGGTGGTGAATTAGCACGGGGAAAGGGGCTCACCCTCCAAAGCTGTTAAACAAGCACATACTAAACTCATAGCCCTGCTGGTAGAAGCGATACAACTGGCGCCCTGTCCACTATTAGCGAAGATGAAAACCGACCCAACAAGAATGAAAACAACTATGTCTTAAAAGGTTTCGCATCTTTATGCAAGTGCTCCATATTCTCAGACAGGCGCATACACACAAACACACACACACACACACACACACACACGCACACACACACACACACACACAAAGGAAAAAGAACAAAACATAGCATCTGTATTGAACTTGCACAGACTTCCTCCCTCAGCAAAGCAGTATGACTATTTAGCACTCATGCTGTCTTTAGCATCATACTTTGTCAAGAGATGATTTAAAGACCACAGGAGCCTATGCATAGAGTGTATATAAATACCATTTCTGTTATATGTGGGGCTTGAGCAACCATGAATTTTTCATATCCAGGGAGGGTCCTTGGAACCGGTCTGCAGTGAATACATGTGGATGGATATACTGTAGAACTCAGCCATTGAACTTCTAGGTGCCAGTACTCAAAAGAAAACAAGGTATCTGCACACACACGGAAAGTCAAGTGCATAACTGTTAGTGAGGCTCACGGCAGCTCTATGGAAACAGCCTAGACTGTGAAGAACCCAAGCATTTTCAACAGATGGACTGCTAATCAGTGACGTGGTATCCACATGGTGACTGTTAGCCAGCAACCAAAAGCCGCTGGCACACGCAACATCATGAGCAATTCTCAAATCACAATGCTGAGTGGAAGTCAGACAAAAGAAGGCATACCTTGTGTCAGCCCATTTATAGAATGCTAGACAATGCAAACTCAGCTATAGTGACAGAATGAAGATTCATGGCTCCATGGTCAGGAAAGATCACTAAGGGGTACAAGGAACCCTTGCATGGTGATGGTCTCTCTCACCATCTTCACTCCTGTCAGATATCTGCATATGTCAACATCATCAAACTGTAGACTGCAATATGTGCAGTTTATTGAACGTCAGCAGAATGTAATCTTTCAAACACTGTCATTGTAATGTTTTGAGGCCCTAGCAAGTAGCTTGGCCTTTCCTGAATAGCTGAAGAGGCTACACCCCCAACCACCTCCCTTATCTGGATGTCTTATTATAGAGGACCACAATTATTCTGCTCTAATCAACTCAGAGCCAGGTACCAGTCAGCCAGGGACAGGCTCTATGCCGTGAAATTTTAAAGCTGTTTGAATTGGCCTGTCTGGAGCCCACCAGCCTTGTCTTGCCTGTTCCTTCCTGCCATATCCAGAACCAGGGTGTATGTTCATGGTCTGATGCCCTGATCTCTGGACGAACTTGTGCCTCCCTGAGGGTCTCTTCCACTGAAGCCTGCTGCCTCTCCTCAGCGAGGCACGAGTGCAGCTAAACTCTAACAGTGCTGCTTTCCTCACATCTCCCCCAAAGTCATGGAGTAAAAATATCGAGTCATGGGCTGCAAGTGCAGTTCAGTGGCAGAGCATTTGCCTCATATATGTGAGACCCTGAGCTCAATCCCTAGAACAGAAAGGAAAAGAAAAGTTAACACAGAGACAATTGTGACTTGATAACACTGTTTTGTTGGTTCTTGGGTTTTTGTTTTTGTAAGTGAAAAATAATTATAAATATGGCTTGAATTTACCCGGTTGTTGCTTTTGCAGTGCTGGGGATGGAAAACCACAACCTCACATAAGTTAAGCAACTATTGTGTCACTGAGCCACATGCTCCCAACCCCCAGCCAACGTTCAACATTTTACAAAAAGAAAAAGAAAGAAAGAAAGAAAGAAAGAAAGAAAGAAAGAAAGAGAAAAGTGAGACCATCTTCTTACCCCAGCTGGGGGCAGGGTAAACCATCTGCTGGTTCTCATCCCCAGATCATCAACCACCCTGAAGAACCTTTACACTTATCATCCCTCAAGGCCAGAGAAGAAGCCTAGCCTGGAGCAGAACGCACATACCTACAAAGAAAAGTATCATAACAAAAACACAGGCAGACAAAACAGAAGCGACAAACTAAAGGAGATAGCAGCTGTGGCCACATGAGCAAAAGTCACATAAATAATCCAAGGCCCACTACAAGGAACTAACGGGTGCCAAGAGCCATCTGAGAGCCCAGGACAAACCAGGTAGTACCTATCCGACCAGAAGGACCTTTTCTCTTGGGCGAGATTTGGACACTAAACAGGTTCTCATAATGATAGTCTCACCAAGCAAAGGGTCAGAAATACTTGGCTATGAACAAAGAAGGCATGGGTCGCACTCACAAACATCAAGACAGCTCTCAGTCTGATGCCTCCCACTCCTATTGGCAGTTCAAAGCAGTCCTCTCTCCTCTTGCTTTTGACACCCTTGCTCCATGAAGCATCCCCAAACTGCCTCTTTCCAACACATATTGGCTGTGACACTGACTTCTGTTCCCATCCAGCTTTGCCTGTCAACTGCGGGGAATGGAAGGACATAGCATCCATGGGATGGTTCTGCCTAGCTGCAGTATAGTACTCCAAGCCCCAAGTCACCCAGAAGCTCAGAGGGCCTTGTCTATCTTTTCAAATTCCCACACTGCAAAGCAGGCTTTGAAATATCAGGCATCCTCTAGGATAGGCTAAGGCTAGCAGGTGGCCTTCCTGGAGGTGACCCACTGGTTTATGTTTGTTTGTTGTCTTGTGTTGTGGTTTTTGGCATAGTCTACAATGGATGAGCTCTATGACGCAAGGTCCTAAAGAGACTTCATCTCAGGATTGCTTCTTGCAGCTGATATGCATTTCCTGTCATTATTAAATTAATATAATGATCCCTAGGCATTATTAGCTCATCTCATTGAGCAGATTTTCTGCAGGTCAACATAATGAGGAACTTTTATGAATTAATGCTGTTTAGATAAATTCATGATTTTATAGAATTCCTCATTTGATTCAAAGAATCTTAGGAAGAAAGTTTTAAGAGATGCTATTAGTTGTTTTGCTAGAAAGAGGTAATAAAGTTAGAATCAAGAATAGAATGTGCCCACTCCTTGTAATAGTAAGTAAAAACTGCATAATAAATACAATGAACCTTCATAATTACACTAAAAGGAGGAATAGGCTTGGGACAAATTTGTGTCCAAGAAAAATCATTCAGGTCCAGGGATGAGGACACAGATGTGCACTATGATAAGGCAAAGCCATGACAAACTGTTGCTTTGAACTTATAGTGAGCATAGAGAATTAAATACTGTTTTGAACTTACTATCAACATTCTACTATAACTCCCATTTTGTGTAACATTTTATCTCCTGATCTGGGCTGCAGACCCCAGGTGAGGATGTGCTGCATGTCCTATACAAAAGCCTATACAAAGGAAGCAGTTCTTGACCTGTACCGCCCTCCTCAGCTTCTGCAGAGCCCTGAGAAATACGTTTTGTTGACTTCATTCCTGGCACGTGATACAGGCTTTCCACATCCCGGATCCAAGCTTGTGTTCATTTCATTTCCTTCCTGCTCCCTCCCCTCCACATTCCAGCGCCATCTCTTCCCAGGGCTCCTTTCTCTCAAAAAAGAGAGTTGGCTCTGTTTAAAGGCTGTCATCAAAAATATTTGTCTCTGATCTCTCCTTCAAATCCTTTGTAGGACAAATGTGGACTAATGGAAGACCTGCAGTCTGAGAGGAACGAATCTATGCTTTAAATCAGGAAATGAGAAAGAGTGCCGCTGGCACAACCGAGCCGCCATACCACATCTTGTCACTTTAAGGCTCGTTCCCTGAGAACCTTTCCAAGCAGTAAGAAACCGGTTTGTGTTTCTCATAAGAGCTAAACAAGAAACAAAAGCATCCATGGTAACAATCCATATGGGCAAATCTAACCACAGGAAGCATGTTGAATTCAGCACTCTGAAATGCAGGTGTCAAAAAGGGCCAGCTGTTTCCCTGGCCCTTTTAGTGGCCTTGTGTGGTTTGGAGTGAGAGAGCTAAGTTGAAGAACAAATAGAGTCAACATGGGTGTTGACCTTCATTCCTGTCATGGAAGAGTGAGGGCAATTCCTTTGCTGTACTTTACCCATGCTGGGACACAGCTGAGCTCTGGTGCTGGGACAGATGTTCACAGAGAGGCCTGGGGGATATCAGAACAAAGACTGATATTAGTCTAAGTTTTCCCAGACCACAGGATCTTATGACTGTTATATTAGGACTTGTCCCCAGACTCCTTCATCCTGCATGGTCACATGGTCCCCACCAAGATGTCAGCTTTAGATGTTTCTTTCTTTGAGCTATTTTTTGCTTTTTGAGTTTTATGGATTCCATTAATAACCTCTGTGCCAGATCACACTGGGTCTCTACTATTCTAAAACTCGGGAAGAATTCACTTAAAAACCAGTGTGAATCTGGCAGGCACATATGTAATCACTTAGCTTGCCTCTCCTTGCAGCTCAGAGCCACATTCAGGGTTCCAGCATGGGCGTAAGAGGGCAGAACAGACTCCAGGGAGTGGCCATGTACCAGGAAAACACCAGCAGAGCTGGGCTGCAGAAGAGATGCTGAAGTAAACAGCTCTCATCTGGTTGAGGGAGATGTGAGGATCCCAGGCAAGGGGCACTCTGATATTAGAGGTAACAAAGCTCAAGAAGAAATAAGGGAAGTCAGAGGCAGCCTGGTGGCAGTCAGTACATGGTTTAAGAGACACAGGTGTCTATGCATGGTGACTGCCAGCCTCTGATGGCTGCAGGAAATCTGGCATCCATACCCACTGCTGCCACTGCAAATCTTCATATTTTCAATACAGTCTGACATTTCAAATTTGTAAATCTATCTAGACATCTAGCGTGTTAGAGTGGCAATGCCAACTAGCCCTTAATGCCAGCCTCTCCCAAGCAGAAGTTTTATGAACAAGAATGGGTTTGTGGACTCTTGGTTTCAAGAGATGGCCAGAGATTAGGGTGCTGTGGTTACCACCACATATATTTAGATATACATATGATGAAAAACCCACAAAGAAGAGCTTGGGCTCTTTCCTAAGAAGTTGGTATTCATTATAAATTACTCATTGCATCATTCAGAATGTATTAGAAAATAATGTCATTAACCATGCAATCTGTTATGGTTGGGGTGTGGTTTGTTCCCCTCATAGCTCATTTGTTGGACTCTTAATACTCAGGGTGGAGATCTGAGAGCTGGGGTGTTGATGGGAGGATGTTGGGTCATTGGGCATTTTGCTCTTGGGATTATCATAGCTCTCTTGGGACCCATCTCTGGCCCCCTGTCTTACTACATGATCTTTTCTTCCCATGTGCTCATTGCCATGTCATCCATCATGCTGTGACACAGCCAGGAAAGCCCTCTCCACAATCATTGCCACTACCTCCAAAATCCTAAGTTAAATGAAGCTCTCCTTTTCTAAGTCATGCAGCCTGTGGTGTTTCATTATAAAGTAGAGAACAGAAAGGCTAGCCCTCAAGTCATGAGACAAACTGGGATGTGCTTGAGACTTAGAGATACAAAGAATAAGAATGCATGTGCCCCCAGGACTCTCTCTCTCTCTCTCTCTCTCTCTCTCTCTCTCTCTCTCTCTCTC
>JADRCH010000055.1:830769-1025295 GCA_019843965.1 Rhynchomys soricoides | reverse complement strand
TCTCTCTCTCTCTCTCTCTCTCTCTCTCTCTCTCTCTCTCTCTCTCTCTGTGTGTGTGTGTGTGTCTGCTTACAGATCATATAGCTCTCACCTACTTCTCTGCATGCTACCGTGCTCCACAACATAATGTTAATGGACAAAACCTCTGAAGTAAGCCCCCAGTTAAATGTTTTCTTTTAAAAGTGCTGCCTTGGTCACAATGCTTAAGACAACTTATATTAACCCTCAGATCACACATCACACAGTAATGTGTATCTGTATAGGCTACAGAATGATTACAGGCTACAAAGAATTTAGGAAGTCTCAGAGTTTAAAGAAGGCTGTGAAGAAGTAGGACAAAGGGATGGAACACATGCATGGAAGCTCTGAGGGTGCAGATAAGATATAAAATACTGGTAGGCTCATAGGAAGGGTGACAGGGAGCATACCGGGCTGTGTTGCAATGGGAGCCAATCTGCAGAATCATAGGACTTGGTTTGAACTGGATAAAAGGCTGAGAGACAGCAGGCTGGGCAAAGGGCAAGTCCAGGGGTCTCTGTCAAGCAGTGGGAACCATGCTGAGCTGTAGCCAGAGAAAGGGGCAGTCTGCTTCTCTTCTTTTACTCTCTGTTTTCCCATTGCAGCAATCTGGGTATGGGGGTGTCTAGCTACTGGCTGGACAACCAGAAAAGGGAATTCCCACCGATCAGAAGTATTAGGAAGATGTGAGGGAAAGACATTGACATTAAGAAGACATAGCCACTTGTCACTTGAGAGGTCCCTGGCCTCTTAAGAACATCCCTTCAAGGTACCCAGATTCTTGACAGTGCCATAGAAAAGAGATTCAAGATGAGCCAGAGTGACTCAAAGTTAATGGATTAAATATTTAGACAGGAAGCTATATAGGGGAAGGACAGTACACAATTCCAAAGCAAGAGAGTGGGCTCCTTGAAGGAGTCATTCTTACGTGTCTTCCCAAGGCTGCATATGATCCTGTGTGTTCCCAAGTTACCAGAAACCTTCAAAATGAAAGAAAACTTTACATTTAAGTAAAGTTCTAAAGATCAATTTAAAATATGTGAGCTGGTTTACTTACCCTGTACTATAAGAATGTCCTTCTGTAAATGACATCAAGGTGGTCATGTGAAGGACATTGTATAGATTCAGGGATCAGAGAAGAGAACTGATATGATAAAAATCTGGCCAGTCATTCTGGCCCTAATAAGCATATTTCATTTGCTATTTTAACAGTCCTTATTTGAGGCATCAGTAGGAAAGCAAGCATTGAGTAGGAAAGCTTACCCAGTTGTGTTGAATTTCCTTGACTCTCAGTCAGTGGGAAAGACAAGCAGATCCCAGGGTGAGGAGATTCCTCCCCTTCTTCTGTCTTGAAAGAAGCTAGAGAAAAACAGTATGTGTCTAACACAGGATTTCAAAGTTGAGTGACTCTAGAGTTCTCATCAGAAAGCATCACTACCATGAGGAAGTGGAACCAAATTTTAACGTTCTAAAGGACAAAATAAATTATGAACTCAAAATTCTGCAAAACAAAGGCTCACTTAAGTGAAGGAAAACTAAGAATTTGTGACCAGTAGATATACTTCAGATAAAAGATACCCATGTCCTTAAGACCAGAGGTTAATGACCTGGAGAAAAGCCTGAACTTCAGAGGAAAGGAACAATGGTAAATGTTCTTTTGAGTTCTCCCATCTGTCTGATGATTGGAAGCATGGATTATAAGGTTCTGATGGTAGGGCGTGGCCTGATGGAGTGTTCTATGTATAAAGAAGTAATGTATAAAAATCAAATAGGACCTTTGGACATTCCAATGGAAATGACGAAACTATAGCACTGAGGTTGGTGTGGTTAAGTCTTGTCATCAGAGCATCACAGTGAGGGATGGTGGTCTTTTAAGAGTTGAGTCTATTAGAGGTCCATGAAACATTATGGGTGTGCCCTTATGGGGACTATGAGATGAAGTTCCTCTTCCCCTCTTTTCTTCTCCCCCTCTCTCATTCTACTCACCCTTACCCCCCCCCCCCCCGTTTTTGCTTCCTGGCATAAGATGTGGGCACTCATTCAACACACTCCATCTACCCTGAGGCATCACCCTTCCAGAGGCTCAAACCAATGGAGCTGTCTGATTTTGGCTTTTTAAAGATAGTTTTATGTAGCCCAGGCTGGCTTCAATTTTGCTGTATAGCTAAGGCTGGCCTTGAACTCTATCCTTCTCCCTCCAACTTCCAAGTGTTAATATTAAAGATGTGTGTGAAACCTGGCAACTTTTCTTGCTTTAATAAACAAAACCTCAGACAAAATTTTTATCAGTTTCATTAAAAAAAAATGAATATCTCATAGAAGCTGTCTTAGGGTTTTACTGCTATACTGACTATTAATTGCCAAAGAATACAGTGTCTTCTAGTTGAGTGTGTTCAGCAGGTTGGCACAGCCTCCAAGTCAGAGGGTCTTTATTATTATAACTAGAGTCTGTTGCTATTGATGCCATAACTGTCTAGTTGACTCAACAAATGGCTATTCCTTTTATAGGTAGGAAATGAAGTGCCAACTCATTCAACTTAGAAACCAAGAGAAACACATTCCAGAAAAGTAGCAGGAAAAAAAAAACAACTGGTTCTTCCCACTTCCTGAACACATAGCTCATCTTCCAAGAAAGGACTCAACTGATATATGGGGGAAATTGATTTAAGAAGAACAAAATTAGTATCTGGGCGAGCATCAACCAGAATAGTCAGGTTCATAGATACAGACACATAATGAAGGGGGAATGGGGACAGGGTTTTAGCTTTGGAAGGTGAAAGGGTACCAGAAATGGAGTGTGCAGCAGTGTGAATGCTCCTAACACTACTGAGTGTACACTTAACAATGTTTACAATGGTGCTGGGCTCCCAGCACTTGGGAGGCAGAGGCAGGCAGATCTCTGTGAGTTGGAGGTCAGCCTGGTCTACTAAGCAAGTCCAGGACAACCAGGGCTATTATAGACAAACCCTGTATGAAAACCAAACAAACAAAAACAAAACAAAAAACAAAAGTTCAAAAGGGTAAGTAAACTTTGTGTCTCATACACACACACACACAAACACACACACACACACACACACACACACACAGCTTCAATGCACATTCATTGTGCATAAATGCCTTAGGTTTTCCTTAAAAATGTTTACCTAGGAATATCAGATGATCTTGGACTTTGGCTTTGGGGATGTGTGGGGGGTGCTTTTCTATCACTACACCTTTTCACTATCTTAAATTTAGCATTAGCATCGCTGTTGGTTATTCCTGATTGTCAACTTGATTAGATCAAGAATTAAGTAAAAGACAAACCATTTAGCAGGTCCCTAAAGGTACTTTCAGAGAGGATTAACCAACCAGGGAAGGCCCACCTCCAGAGTAGAAAGCACCTTCCCATGGTGGGGGGCAGGAGAGAAGACAGGCATGGAAGGTCCTAGGTAAACTATTGCTTCTTCCTCCACCTGATGGCGAGTAGAGTGTATCTACTCTGTTGCTGTTGCCCTCCTCTGCCTCTATAGAATCCACTTTCTTGTGTTCCACTGAGAACTGAAAACCAGGGGCTCTACAGGGTTCCTCCTGGCCTTCATCACTAAATGGGACTTATGAGGCATTCATCCTTGTCAATGGAGCAACTAGTGGGCTCTTGGCCTCTCAGTGCACACACAGCCATCTTGAACTACCCAGTGTGCATTGTATCTTCCAATCTAATGAATATCATTTGTAAGATATAGTCTGTCTGTCAGTGCTGTTTTCTAAAGAAGCCATATAAAATATTCCATTCATTTGCCCAAATTCAATTTTATATAGACTAGTTTTGTTAGCATTAAAATAATTGGCGATTAGAATTTTGCTAAAACATTTACATTTTCTAACTTAAAAACAAGATTGCCTCCCAGAAACATCTCATACTCATTAAAATTCTTATTAACTCTGTTCATCCATAAGAATAAATAATAGAGAAATAGCTGTGATCATAAATTTGAGCTCCGAGATGACAGAGTCACTAACTCCAAGACCTTGTGAAATCTACATGGATTCTGGGCTTCAGTTTCATGTCAGTAAAATAACAATGGATTCTGTAGACAATGCTTGTAAACAACTGTGGTTCATTGATGATGTTGAGTATAACTTATTGAACTTCATCATCACTGAACTCTTGTTAATGTTGCATGCCAACATGTAGACCCACAATACAAGATCATCATTGTGTGGATTCCTGGAACTGATACTAGTGGAAATTTTCTGTCCCTACTCTGTATAGCAAGAGGAGCAGAAGCTTGAAGTCCACAGCCAACTCATCACCCCAGAGCTATAGAGCACACCACCTCAAAGCCTCAAGTTTCCTCCAATGTCCTTTGCTAATGCTTGGCACCCAAGAAATAATCAATAAATACTTTCTGGGTACATGACTGATGAACAAATGAATGAATGTTGCTAATATGCCAACCTTGCCAGTGTTGCCAACACCTCCATGAAACAGATGTCTGTGACAGGTGAATAGCAAATAAGTCATTTTATAGGAATCACATAAATGAGTTATTTGCCCTATTGGCCTATGTTTGATAGGGATACTTTAATACATTAATTCCATCTGGCCTTCTATGACATCTCAGTACAGCATGACATTAGATTTATGAAGACTATTTTCAGTAACAATTGGGCTTAAGATCTTGAAGCAAGTGAAGTGAGTGCTAACTTTCTCCCCCATAAAACTCTAAAGATGCTTAGAGTGTGACATTGACTGGATGGGACCTGTGAGTTTTCTATCAGTGAATCCACTATTTTAACATGATTCAGGTCATTCATCACAACTGAAAAAGACACTGTTGGGAAAGAGAATTCATAATTCAGCTGGGGACCCAAGTCATGTCTCTGGTCTGACACTGTTGAGCACAGAACTGCCTTGTGCAGGCTTGGGCAGTGTAGGAAAGGGAGTCTCAATGCAGGAAGGAAAACTTGAGGAGTCTAGTACACAAGACCAAACCTGTGAGGCACAAAATCAACCAATAAGATTAGGCAAGAAGAAGCAGGCATTGTCGTCTTCCTGCATACCATACAAGTAGGCATGTTAAACGTAAAAGCCATAAGGAAAAATGAGAATGTAAAAAGGTCTATATCTCAAAATTTAAAAGGCACAATTCAGGCAGCACAGCAAATTGAGAAAATAAGAGTATCAATAAACTTGAAAGTATAGAGGTAGAAATTACTTAATCTGAAAAAAAACCATTAAGATGACATAAAAATTTAAAACAGCTAGGTGAACTGGGGATGGGGATCTCATCATCACTGCATGCACAGAGAAAAGATAAGGACATTGGATGAAGACAGACAAGATATTTAAAGAGCTCCTGACTAAAACTTCTCTAACACGATGGGAGATATAAATTGATATATCTAGGAATCTCAACAAGCCCCAAACAAGATAAAAATGATTACATACATCAAAACCAAACAAATGAAGGGCAAAGACAAATCAAAAATCATAAGCAGGATATATGGAACTTTAACCTCAGCACCTGGGAAGCTGAGGCAGGAGGATTGTATAACAGCAGCCAATCTGAGTGGCATAGAGTCTGGCTGGAACAGAAAGATCTTAGAAGAAGCAAGCAAGCAAGCAAGAAAGAAAGAAAGAGAAAAAGAAAAAGACTGCAGCAAAATGATGCATGTGTACATGAAGGGACAGCTCCAATATGAGACAGTAAAGCACATGGAAGAGTCACCCAAACTCATGCCAGGAAAAAAGTCTTTAAGTGCTGAGAGAAAGGAAAGGGGAACTCCAAATTCTGCACATTGTGGAAGTACCTCACGTTATATCTGTGATATGGAGTCCCCAAAAGAAGGGAAACAAACAGAAGCCACTGTCAGTGTACCTGAGGCAGGCTAGACAACCAAAGGCAGACAGCATGGCTAAGCTCTTTCAGCAGGTCCCAGCCCAGGATGATGATGCCTCACTAGAACCAAATGAGATTCACATAACCTCTAACATGACAGCTAGCTGTCCTTTGCTTCATTATAATGACATGTCAATAGTGTTGGCTGCTCCCATCATGCATCTGATGTCTTGATGCACCTGAAAACCCTACATAAGGACAGAAAGGGGGACTAAACCCTAGTCCAACAGTATGGAACACACACTCCCTAATTTCAGAATCTCTGTCCCTGCAGTCCAACTTAATTCATCAATATTCTATTAAAATTTACTCATAGATGAGCTACCAGAATCTGGTATATTTGGCTTACTGTGAGAACACCCGCACTTGTTCCTTGAGGATTTAGCTGTGTAATAAAAGCTCTTGACAAATTCCTTATACTGTCTCCTCTCTGAATTCTTTAGCCGGTGGTGGCACTTGCTTAGATATACTGGACAAAGGTCTGCATATCTCCCTGAGATCTCATCAGGCCTCCATAGTCAGCAAGAATTGTCAAAAAATGAGACTGAAGGGAAATGTTCTCAGAAAGAAATTCACAATAATTAAGAAGAATGGCAAACCCTTAGACAAACAGAAAGAGAAAGAGAGAGAGAGAGGTAAAAGAAAAGTCCAGTAAAATCGATATCATCATTAGGAAGTTCTCTGAAAACTTATATTCCAAACAGAGAATGACAAGAAGAAATGCATGAATTTCTAAATGCATGCAACTTACCAAATTGAAGCCAGAATATAAATAAGTCCAATTTTGCCATTACTAACTATGGTGATTTGAATATGGAAGTGCTACTATTAGGAGGTGTGGCCTTGTTGGAGTAGGTATGGCCTTATTGGAGGAATTGTATCCCTGTAGGAGTGGACTATGAGATCCTATGCTCAAGTTATGCCCAGCGTGGAACTGCGTCTCCTGCTGGGTGTGTGCAGAAGTCAGTCTCCTTCTGGCTGCCTTCAGTTCGAGATATAGAACTCATGGCTCTTACAGCACCAAGTCTGCCTGTACAGTGCCATGCTTCCTACCATGATGATAATGGACTGAACTTCTGAAACTGCAAGCCAGCCCCAATTAAATGTTTGCCTTTACAAGAATTGTCTTGGTCATGGTGTTCCTTCTCAGCAATAAAACCCTAAGACACTAGGAATGAGATTGAAGCTGTAAAGAAAAGTCTTCTCACAAAGAAAAAGTCCAGGTCTAAAAGAACACACAGTTGAATTCTACTAAAACTAAAAGAAGATCTAGCTCCAATACTCCTCAGATTATTCAACCAAATTGAAGGAGAAAGAGCCAAAATTATCCTGTGAAGTCAGAATTATTCTCATGTGGAAACCAGATAAAGATAGAAACAAAGAAAATTATAGAGCAATTTCCCTGATGAGCATAGATGTAAAGGTTCTTAGCTAAATATACAATTCAGGAATGCATTATGAAGGTTATATCATATATACTTCATCCTAGAGATGCAAGGATAATTCAACATATGTAGATCAATAAGCTCAAGGGAAAAATTGCATGGTCTTCTGGACAGATGCAGAAAAGAACATTTGATAAGGCTTAACATGCTTTCATGGCCAAAGTGCTGGATAAATGAGGAATGGATGGAACATACTTCCAAGTAATAAACAGTATATGTGATAAACCTATAGCCAACAGTATCCTACATGGGGAAAACTGAAATCACTTTCTATAACTTCAAGAATGAAACAAGGATGTCCACTATCACATCTCTTAGTCAATGAGGTGCTCAAATACAAGGGATGAAAAATAGGAAAGAAGTGAGTCGAATTATCCCTATTTGTGAATGATATGGTGTATAATTAAAAGATCCTTGATTCTCTACCAGAAACAGTTCAGACCTATGAACAATATAAGTAAATTTGCAGGATACAAAATCAACATACAACAATCAGTTTCCTTCACGCATAACAATAACGAACTTACAGAAATCTATATTAGGGAAAGCATTCTAGCTGAAATAGATGAAATAAAATCATATTACTCTTCTAGGTTGCTTCTCTCTTAGTGTGATGAGCACCATAACCAAAGGCAATGTAGACTTAGGAAGGGATTCTTTCACATTACATTGCCCAATCACAGTCTGTCATGGAGGGAAGTCGGGGTCGAAATTCAAGCAGAAACTTAAGCTCACAACTCAAACAACAAGCATGAGGCAGAGTGCACTTTGGGAATGGTATCAATCTGTTGAAACCTCAAACCCAACACCAATGGTATACTTCCTACTTCCTCCAATGAAGCCACACCTCTTAATCCTTCCCAAACAGTTTCACCAACTAGGGTCCAAATACTCAAATGTGGGAGTATATGGAGGCCCTTCTCATCAAATCATCACAAAACTGTAGCATCCTTCTCATTTTACTTTATGTATTTGAACAGAATGAATATCAAACTTTGTATAGGCCAGAAAAATGGGATGACTCAGGGGGAGAGGGAATCTATTTCTTACACAGCAATGATTAGCAGTGGTAGTTTTTCTAGAGAATGATACCTGGGAGATATTTATTTGCTACAGAAAACTAGTTACGAGTAATAGCTGGTCATAAGTTGTACTAATATTCATGCAATACATGTGCTGTGATGTCAGACTAGGATACACAGCCTAACCAGAACAAAAGTAGAAATAAAAAGAAAGCAAGTTGATTCTATAAAGAATGCTTAGTAATTGTGTCACTGGAGTTTCAGGTTCTGGGCTGCGGGCTGCTGTCCTGAAAACCAAGGCTGCTGTCCTGAAAACCAGGGAGACAGACAGTATCAGAAGGAAATAAATTCATTCCTGGTGGCCTAAGGCAGAACAACTAGTTAGGGAACAGGGAAAGAGAAACATGGGAAAGGGAATTCTCCTCCTCATTCCCCTGCTTCTAATTTCTACCTCACTGGCTCACACCCTGGAACCTCTATGTAATGAGCTGAGCTGATTACATAGAGTTGAGCTGGCCTTTCTGAGGGCATCCCGAACACAACCAGCTAACCAGGCTGATGGCATAAGCCTCAGTCTACCCTCCTTGTGATCCAGGTGTTAGTAAGGATCCAGTGATGAATGTTTTCTCTCTACAAGCATGCCCTGCTCCAGCATCAAGCATGCACAGAAAACCTTCAAGCTGTCTCCTCTTCAAGTTCTGTAGATAAGACAGAGATTGCAGCAGTACACATGCTCCCTGGCACCTAACCTACCTCAGTTATAGTTTATTATCCTCATGACCCCCAGGTCACACACAGCTACTGCTGAGGCCCATGTGGGCATTCCTTTCCTGATGCAGGTGCCTGACTCCATTCAAGTGCCTCTTGTCGTTCTGCTTCATCAGTAAACTCACTGGCTGCTTCACTCTCCCTCATCCTGCAAATGAGTCTGGGGAGACTCTTCTGTCTCCTGGGTAGAGGCCGCTGAGTCATGAAGGAGCCCCTCTGTCTCTCAAGTACACGAACACCCCAATATCTGTGAGGATGATTATCAGAGTACCCAGTCATCTGCATCAGGTTCAATTTTCTGCTGCTGGTGACAGGCCTTGAAGAAAACAGTCTCTTCTGCCTCAGAGCTCTATCTTCAGGGGCAAAAGCCCTCCCACAAGGGAGGTGGGTCTTCCTTCCAGTAATGTTCATCTCCATTTTATATTCCTCCTCATCAAAATCAATTAGTCCTTGACCTCTGGGGATTAAAGACACATTCTTTTTCCTTTTTGTAGCTGAATCCATCTGAGATGGGGGGGGGGGGTGATTATAAAGTGATGTCTTTAAGCTTTAGGATACCCTGTAGATGGAGCAGGGTTGTTAAAAGATGAAGCAACAAAAAAGCATACTGCATACGCCTGTAATCCCAGGGAGACTGAATAATTCTGATTCAGAGTCCACCCTGGCTACATGGCAAAACCCTAACCTGACAAGAAGCAGGAAGGAGGAAGAAGAGGGAAAAAGAAATAGAGGGGACAGGAGAAAGAGGAGGTTGGGCCTGCTGCACACCCTGTAACTCTAACTGAGGCACAGAAAGGCTTTGAGGCCAGCCCAGGCTAAGTAGTAAGAGTCTGCCTATAACCACAGCAAAACAAAAAAGTTGTAATGGTGTGTCTGGGGCTGTGGTTCAGCTGGTATAGCTCTTATCTGGATTCAGTCCTCAATGCTGCAAAGAATCCCAGCTTTTGGAAAGTGGAGGCAGGAGGATCAGAAGTTCAATGTCATCCTCAGCTAAGTAGAATCTGAAATAAGCATGAAATACATGAGACTCTGTAGAGGAATTTTAATCTGGCAACATGGCTGCTCTGGCAATAGATCACATCCACAGACTTTCTGGGTCTGTGTGAACCAGCTGGAATGACATACCTTTAATCCCTCTGGCTGGAAGAATTTAGTATACACCTTTGATCCTAAACAATAAAAGGAAGGCTATTTTATAGAAAGAAGCAGCTATGTTTGAAGTAACATCTAATTGAGGGGCAGACAAAGTGGCAAATCAGAGAAAGATTTGACAGAATAAGTCAGAGATAGGATACATGCCCAACTCTCATGAGAATAGAGAGGAAAAAGAGGTGACTTAAGAAAGCAGGGCAGAGAGAGAGAGAAAGTGGGTGGGGGAGTATGGGGTGGGTGTGCGGGGTGGTTGGAGGTGTGTGGTGTGCATGTGTGGCAGTTTTACCTGGACAGTTTAGAGAGACCTAGACAGTTGCAGAGAGAACAAGCTAGACATAGGTGAAAACAGAATGAGCCAGAGAATGAGAAGGAGCCAGAAGATTAGAACTTATTGCCAAAGTGAGTATGAGGTCAGACAGAACTATTCAGTCAGAAGCTGAGAGAAGCCAGTTTGAATTAGTCAGCTTGAAGAGGAGTTTTGAATCAAAATGGCTGTGTTGAACCTGCTAGCCAGGGTTCAGAAGAGCTAGAAAGAGTGAGCTTATTCAGCAGTAAGCCTCCAAGAGGACAATACAACAGGCAAATAAAAGTTACTTTTAAGACTCAGTCTTGCCTGGCAGTGGTGTTGCATGCCTTTAATCCCAGCACTTGGGAGGAAGAGGCAGGCAGATTTCTGAGTTTGAGGCCAGCCTGGTCTACAAAGTGAGTTCCAAGACAGCCAGGGCTACACAGAAAAAACCCTGTCTCAAAAAAAAAAAGGCAGTCTAAAAACAACAACAAAAGATTAGGAGAAAAAATAATGGAGGACTAGAAAGACAGAAACATAAGTTTGGCCAGTTCTGTTCCAGTTACAGATTTAATTTATCTCAAGCAACATCATGAAATGGAAGCAGGAAACACAAGGGCAAACAAAAAGTGAAGAGAGTCTTTAGTGACTAATGGAGTCATAATAGGTCCCTCCCCCGCAATTATACAGCAGGATATCACAGTTACCTTGGTACCACTTTTCCTGGTGCTTTCATTATAGGAACCTGGCAAGAAGTTCAATTCCTTTGCTTGAGCTGTGGCTCACTGTAAAAGAAATACCTGGGAGCATATAACTAGAGTTAACACCTTCTGACAATTTACAGAAAAGGTGGTAACAGACCCCAAAGTTATCATCACATGTGGAAACACACAGGCTAGACAGAGACTTTCAACAGCTCACTGACACTCAACAAACCGACCTGAACCTTCAGGAATGAGTCCCAAACAGAAAAGTATCAAATGGGAGGAATAGGGATGAGAAATGAAGAAGACAAGCGCAGTAGTAAATGGGAGCAAGAGATCTTGTATCAGCTGATGACTTATGCCAAAAAAGTTTGTTAAGAAGTTCAGCATCTTTTATACTGTTAGGGGTTAAATCACCAAAGTCAGCAGAGAGCTAATCAGATAATGCTGGCAAAAAGAACACAAGATGCCTTAGACATAGCTGTGTTTGGTATACTCATCAAAGCCTGAAGGAAAGAGCCATGTCACCAGAAATTGCAGCTTTGACTCTTTCAAGGTACTGGCTCCACCTTCAGACTGGGTTTGCCAGGTTCACCCCTGAACAAGGACACAGAACTAAAGTTCCCGTTATCTTTTCAACAGAGCCTCTGAGAAAGTCTTAGGTTGGTCTACACACACACACACACACACACACACACGCACGCACGCACACACACACATGCACACACACACACCAAATATCTATGATGTTCCTGTCAAGCATGGTGTCCAGAGATGGGAAATCATGTTTAATACAGGGCAGTTGAAGGCTGAACAAACTGCTAATCAGAAATAGTTACTGACATTTGTCCTAAGAAATAGACCAGCTCTGGAGAGCAGGATCACAGGGGGAGAATGGAACCAATGAGAGGGTCAGAGATTTCCCACGTAAAACAGCATCTGGACTGAGAAATCATGGGCTTCAGAAAACCAGAAATGGAAAGAATAGGCTGGGATGTCCAGTGTAATCCAAGCACTTAACAGGCAGAGACAAATGTTTTTAAAATAAAGAAGAAGAAGAAAAGGAAGAGGAGGAGGAGGAGGAGGAGGAGGAGGAGGAGGAGGAGGAGGGGGGAGGAGGAGGAGGAGGAGGAGGAGGAGGAGGAGGAGGAGAAGGAGAAGGAGAAGGAGAAGGAGAAGGAGAAGGAGAAGGAGAAGGAGAAGAAGAAGAAGAAGAAGAGCTCAGCACCATGGTGCAAATCTATAATCCTAGAACTCAAGAGAAAGAGCAGAAAAATCACCACCAGCCTAGGACGCATAGTTAGACTGAAACCAGCCTAGGACGCATAGTTAGACTGTTTCAAAACCAACCAACCAACCAACCATCCAACCACAATAAAACAAACTCCTAACATAATGAATAAATGAATGAATGAATGAATGAAGTGGAAAGATCAAGCATGATAGATGATTGACATTATGGGCTAAATCTCAAAGGCCTTATGTGTTACACTAAGAAGTTTGGGTTCACTTGTAAGGCAAAGGGACACAGAATTCCAGTGTCTGAGGAAAGATCAAGAGAAGGTTTTGAGTCATGTCAGCCTCCTGATCCATTTTGTGTTTCTACAACCAGAAGCCCCCGACTGAATAAACTACAGACAACAGAAGCCAATTCAGCACTCTAAGAAGTCTGATTGCCAAAGTTCTGGCACCTGGCCAGGGCCTTCACTTTGCATGCTAATGTCTAATCTCTATCATTGCTTGAAGTCCTTCCTTCCAAATGCCGTCAACACAGGAACTGGGAGATGAAGGTTTCCAAGCGTGAACTTCAGGGTACAGTTCAAACCATAACAGTCACGTTTACAATATATAGAGAAATTTCAGAGAGCAGGAAGCAAATGGGCTGCAGAGGTAGGAATCAGAGCAAACCCAGGAAGTACTAGTCAAGTAAGAGCAAACCCAGGAAGTACTAGTCAAGTAAGAGCAAACCCAGTGAGTACTAGTCGAGTAACAGCAATATAGAAGCAAAGAGGCCTGAAGAAAGATTAGACAGAGAGAAACAGGTGGCAAGGGCTTGTAAACCCCAAAACAGCTATTACAAGACAACAGGTCCATACATGGGGCCAGGAGTGACACATAGGGTATTTGGGCTTCTTTAAGATTTCTAGCCTTCACTGTTGATTGCACATTATATTAAAATTATTCCTGACACTTTATTGAATTTTATAGACCCTAATATACCTATAGAATTTTATATACCCTAATAACATGATCTGATGGTTTTAATAGTATAAATCAAAACAAGCGCTCTGGCTGACAGCTCCGTTAATCATAGGTTCCATGCCACCATCTCAAGAAACAGTTCCCAAAATACTGAGCATACACTGTGGAGTAGAACCCCTAAGATTCAGTTTCCTTGGAAACATTTCCTGGGCTCTTGTGACCCCCAGGCCTGGGAGTATGTATCAAATCCCTTCTTAGACAGCACTGGTCACCTGCACTCAAGTCACTAAATGACCCACACACCCCCTTCTCCAAGATTTTCCTAAGAACCAGGAAGCCCTGGTCCTATAACATATTGGAGATTGATTCTTTTTTTTTTTTTTTTTTAAATGTATTTATTGTAACCTTTTTATTTTACTTTCCCTATTTATTTAACTTTCTTTATGTAACTGGTTTTGCATACCTGTGTTATGCACACCATCTGTGTGTCTGGTGCCTGTTTAGGACATAAGATGGGTCTGTTGCCCTGGAACTGGAGCTATGAATGGTTATAACCTACCCTGTAGATTCAGAGAAACCAAACCTGGTATCTCTGCAAGGGTCACGACTATTCTCAAATAGCCTAGGCAACTCTCTAATCTCTCCCACCAATTAGCTCTTCTGTGGCTCTCTAGTACTCTTAGCACAGAATCCAAACTCGTGTGTGTGTGTGTGTGTGTGTGTGTGTGTGTGTGTGTGTGTATTCATATCAAGAATTCTATTTACTGTGCGAAGAGGGTCATTTGAGTCAATAGGTAGGTCTAGGACTCATTATGAGGGTACTTTACAATGCTACTTCCAGGTCACACACACTACAAGAGGTCCTTAACGTGAGCACAGTGATCCTCAAGCTCAAATACCTTGCTCACAGTGGTTCCCTTTCCTTGTGAACTGCCCCACCCCCACCCCAATCTTCAGCCAGACACTGTTTACAGGATGTGGCCTCTGCTAAGCAAGAGAATCACCTTCGGGGCAGACGACTACATTAATGCAGTTTATACGGTTTCATATTCAGCTTAAACTTTACTGTGCAAGATAAGTATGTCTTGCCCATTTAATCTTTTAAACATAATGTTCCATGAACTTAAACTGAGCGTACTCAGGAACGCGCTCCAAACTAAATCTGGAAACGGTCCGGTCTCTAAATGAATATGCTTAAGCTCTCTGATTAATATTCCCAGAGCACAGTGATCCGCCTCCGTACCCTGGCTCTCTTTGCCATATCTTGTGCCAGTCACCTATGTACGGAGTTGGACCCGGACCAGGCATTCTAGGCTCCTCCTTGAAACCCGCCCATTCTCAACTCTAAAGGAGCTGCCAGTCACACCCCTGCCTCGGGCTCACATTCTAGGTCCGTTCTGCCCGCCTTTTTGTCCCGGGGTCCACTCACGGCCCGAGCTCTTGTTCTGGCTCCACCCCCTGAGGCCTGGTTCCGCCTACGCCCGGAGCGCACTTCTGGCTCCGCCCCCTCCCGGTCTTGCCCCGCAGTTTCTGCAGGGCCTAAGCCTCCGGGCTCTGTTTGACCTCAGCATCTACCTATGGCGGCAGTGACCTGGAGTCGGGCGCGGTGCTGGTGTACGAGGTAAGCTTGCAGCCTCGACTGTCCGAACCCAAAGTCGCCAGCGAGGTTTGTCGCCCGCCCACGGAGCCGACTGCTTTGTCATCTGGCCTGGCTAGCGGGACAGCAGAATATTCCTTTGGCGATTTCCCAGCGAGAGAGCTCTAAAGAGTGACCTCGAAGGTTCTTCCTCTGCAGAGTCCAGAAGGGTAAGGATGGACTCGCTCCGGTCGCCTCCGTCGGTGCTCGGGTCCCCAGGGCACCCAGGCCTCCAGGCCCAGCCCGGAACTTCCTAGGGCTAAGGTGACACTTTGACCAATGTTGCTAGATCGCTCTGAGCACTGCTGACCCGAAATCCGTATTATGAACAATGTGGGGTTTCAAGCAGTAAGTTCACTTTGTTGAGAGAAGTGGGAGGAGAGAGTGACCCATATGTAACAACCCAAGGAACTGTGGAGCAAAGGCTGGAACCGCATGCTTGCAGCAATTCGGTGGCATGAGTGACTGTCTCAAAAGACAAAACTTATGCTCCCTTTGAATAAGTGTGCACTACAGTCTGTGGGAAGTTGCTTACTTAGGGAAAATATTGTAGATGCATGCTGTTCTGATCAATATTAGTTGGAACCAATCAATAATCCTGTTGCTGCAGAAATGAAGCGCAAGGAACAAATAGAAACCACTGTTTGTAGTCTCCTGCAGGTCTTCAGATTACCAGTGGCTAAACTGCACCTGGGCAGACCAACAATGCGAGCCAGTCAGCAAGACTTTGAAAATGCAATGAACCAGGTAAAACTCTTGAAGAAGGACCCAGGAAACGAAGTGAAACTAAGACTCTATGCACTGTTTAAGCAGGTAATAGCCTGAGCTCTGTTGTAACTTAAACACATTTTGAGCAAATGATTCCTGAAGTTGCTATGTTTCTAACATACAGCGTAAATGGTTTCTAACTTGCAGGCTGCATGGCTGACTCCCCTTTGGGGTATATGTGTGCAGGCTTTATTTTGTTTTGTTTTTATATTGGGCCTTGATATGCTATTAAAGCACAGAGTGGCCTCCTCTGCTTCTCTCCAGAATAAAGAAATTTGGAAAATATAATGTTTACATTCACATGTTTGGAGCCTGCTTGAGTTCTTCCTGATGAGAGTAATTCACTGGAGCACTTGGAGAAACTTGAATACGGACCGAGTTTTCTATTATTTACCAGTGTCCTGGTTATTGTTAACGGTGTTGTGATTGATTATATAATAAAATGTTGGTGTTTCAGGGAAATAGATAGTAAGTATTTAAGAATGAAGTAGTGTGGGGTTTTTTGGGAGGGTGTTTGAAATTAAATAAAATTAAAAAAGATAAAATCAGTAAAGACAAAAGGTAATATTTAATAACTGTTCAATTGGATACTGTAACTCATATATTTGTGAATGTCTGAAAAATTTTATAACCTTTGAGGAACTAAAGGTTGTAATGGCAAAGACTTCACTCAGATGTCTGCCAGCCTGGACTCCTTTGTTATCATTTATTGCATTTTTCATTTCTACTAGTCGATGAGTGGGTGTCTCTTTATCGTGGGTGTCCTGGTTGTTTTGCTTTGTTTTGTTTACTTGGCCTTGGCGTAAGCTAGAATCATTTGGGAAGAGGAACTCTTCGATTAAGAAAGGGCCTCAATAAGACTGGCATGTCCGCAAGTCTGTTGAACATTGTCTTGATTAAGGACTGATGTGGAACATAAAAGAGAGAGACTAACCAAGCCCATAAGCACACCCCACCCTACCCCCTGCCACCCCAGCTTCTGCTTCAGTTCCTGTCTCCAGGTTCCTGTCTTCATTATCTGTCCTGACTTTTATGACTGATGGAGTGAGGCCCGAGTGCTGTGAGCTAAAATAAACCCTGTTCTCCCAAAGTTGTTTCTGGCCATGGTAGTTTATCACAGCAATATACACCCTAAGAAAATGGATGTGTACATTCAAGAATTTTACTTGTCCAAAAAGACTTTGCTCTCAGCTACTAAGAGGTATTCTCTAGCACCAAGAACTGTCTTTCATGCCTGGTACAAGTATCTTTGTTGGCCAGGAGAGTCTGGCAGAGGATTTAGGGTACAGAGTGGTCTTGGGATAGGCAGGTTCACCTGTGGGTTAGGGCTCTGGTAGAGACTGGACACAGAAGCTGCCCAGAGTTTCTTCTTTCCATATGTTGTCTATGTTCAGTCGGTCTCCCGTATTTCCCCTCCCTGACTTTTGTGGAGAGGACATTAGTAGTGTCACACTGGCTTCTCCTCTGAACTCTATCCTGTGAGCTTTTGCCTTGGGCTTATTTAAATCTCAATCCTTTCCCTGGGAGGAATGATGGCTGTGAAAACCACAGCTTGCCGGGTGCCTCCAGTCCTTCTGGTGGATTTGAACTGAGGTGATCTTAGAAACAGTTTGTCAGGAGCTAGGAGCAGTCCGTAGTTAGGATGGAGAAAGGCAAGGACAAGAGACAAACAGAAGCCACTATTTGAAGCCTCTGGTAGGTCCTTAGGCTCCCAGTGGCAGAGAGAAGAGCAGCCCTCTGTGAATTTGCTTCCCTGTAACGTCCCAGATGCCCGGCTCCATATGGTGACTTTGTCTGTGTGAGGTCACAGCCTCCCTCACCTGTGAGTTTCACAGCCCTCTCCATCCTCTGGTAACTAACTCTATTACAAAATTGAGAAAATTTAAATTGTTTAGAATCACTTCTGAAAAGTAGCCAAGTGGGGTATTTAATCCATCTCAGGGTACGTGCTCTACCTACCCTCTAAAAAACATAAAAAGTTTTCCTTTTACTTCCTGACATGACCGTCAGATGAACTCCCTGAGGACCAGGAACTGTAAGACCACATGCCTACCTGCAGCAGCTACAGCCCTGTTGAGGGGTCAGCAGGAGTTTACCACTATACTTCTGGTTCTATCCCTACAGATGGAGCTTCGGAACACAGTGCAGACTTCCGAACGTTCTCTAACTTTTGAAAATTGGCTCAGTATTTTCACTCCCTGTGAAAACTGAGATCAGGAATACAAAACTGATAAACTCTTAAGGTTTTAGAATCACTTTCTCTAAAACCTCTCTCTGAATATTAATCACCCCTGTGCTCTCTATAGGCTACAGAAGGACCCTGTAATATGCCTAAGCCAGGTGTGTTTGACTTTGTCAATAAAGCCAAGTGGGATGCATGGAATACCCTGGGCAGCCTACCAAAGGTAAGTTTACTGTTATTAACTAGACTATTATTATTAACTCAAAGTCACTAGAAGCTTTTTATTTTTTTGCAGCAAATCTCTTATCAATGAGTGTTTGAAATTTTTAAGTTTTTCCCCCTCACTATTGTAGCCTAAATTGGCCTTGAGCTCAGCAATCCTCCTGCCTCAGCCTCCCAGTGGCTGGAATTACACATATGAGTCACCTCACCTATTACTACTGAAGCTGTGATGTTCCTCTATTGAATCAAAGTCCCTGCTCGTGGTTGCATAGTGGTTTTTATCAGCACAGTGCGCTTCTCAAGTTGCTTATTATGAAGGCTGAAGGACTTTGTCTTCTACTCCTCAGGAAACTGCCAGGCAGAACTATGTGGATCTCGTATCCAGTTTGAGTTCCTCATCTGAAACCTCGAGCCAGGGGAAGCATGGAGCTGATGAGAAAGCCCAGGAGTCTAAAGGCATCCTGGTAACTTCTGAAGATGGCATCACAAAGATCACGTTCAATCGGCCCACCAAAAAGAACGCCATAACCTTCCAGGTGATGTTCCTGCCCAGGGACTGGACACATTTTTCTTCCATTTCTTTCACTTAAAATTTCGGCATTACTGGTTTGTTGTTGTTGTTTGTTTTGTTTGTTTGTGGAAGAAGATAAGAGTGGTTGGCTTCATGCTTCATTCAGCAAAGTTGAGCATCGTTTACAACTTGTTAGTTTCCAGTAGGTTCTACATGTCCAGAAGGTAATGAAGCTTTGCTGTGAATGGAAGCATGAGTCAGTTAAATCAGTCTCAGTGAAGAAGCATTAATAGGAGATGCACTGAAGCTCCCTAAGGGGAGCAGAAATCCGGAGTCTTCCCCATGCCTGTGGATGCTTACATGTAGAAGGGGAGAGAAGTAGAGAGAGACTCTATCCTCAGCAGAGCCATAACGTCCCTATTTGAATGAGCTGCATCTTAAATTTCCCCGTGAATGATGGTAATCAGTTAATCACTTGAGCCTGTCTCCTTGATGTTACAGTGAGTTTATCCTATGCTTGGAGGTGAACTGGGGTCAAGGTTGCGTCTGCAGTGTAGGACAACATGCTAAACGAAAGCTTTAAGAATCTTACAAAGTTGCCTCTGTGCCTTCCAAGTGATACAACATTTAATTCTGAGAACATTGTGTGTTCTCTCAGAATAACTTCTGGGTTAGGAGGGCACTTACAGCTACGAGCTATAGCAACAAGAGTCAGGGCATCCTGAACAGAGGACCCTGGCACCATTATTTAGCAAAATAGTGTAGCAAGTTAAGAAGTAACTTGGTAAGTTCTTACAGCTGGTAAGCAGGAGAATCTAAGTTAACCCTTCTCTTTCCTGGCCCTGGTTCTAACCAGTTACCTTGGCTGCTGTGTCTCCTTTCTGTTATTCTCAAGAATTATTTCCCATCCCCTACCTTGTGGGAAACAGTCACAGCATTTTACACACTTTTACTTTTCCAGTGTCTTTATAAATACCCACCCTCCTCATCACTCTTTCCCACATTGAAATTTATTAAAGTAAAACCTATACCAATTTTGAAACATACTAAAACTATGGCAAGACTTTCAGAAATGTTCAGAGTATAGTGCCCTTGTACCCAGCACAGTGTCTCAGGAATCCTGCCTCTGGAATTAATTGTCACTTCCCAGACTGCCCAGGACACTTACCCTTTCTTGAAGGCACAGCTGAGATGCTGTTCCGGGAATGGTTTTCTCAGCCACCTTCCCTCTCACTTGCTGGAGGCAACCTCAAGAGTTCTAGCAAGCTGTGTGCTGGCCATGCCCTTGCCTTCCCCATCCCTGTTGGAGCACAGTAACTGTCCAGCCACAGAGCTAAAGGACTGGGTCTCTGTCTTGTTCACTTTTGGTACATCTGCCACAGCACCTGTGCATCATATGCACCCAGGAGTTGTCAGGGGAACGGAAATCCTCTCTGGCAGCCTCAGTTTGGGTCATCAAAATAGAATCCCTGGGTCTTGAAAGATGGGTCAGTCCTTAAGAGTACTTCCTGCTCTTACTGAGGACTTGGATTTGTGTCCCAGGACCCATACCATGGTTTAAAATCATCTGTTCCTTCAGTTTCAGAGGATCTGCCACCCATGTCTGATCTCCAGAAGTACCAGGTTCAACACAGTGCACACAAACAAACATGAGGCAAATGACCTGATATTCCATTAGGTGCCATATATAGGGCTCCTCCACCAATCTGGAGAGGTGACTCTATAAAGTAGAAAACCAGTTGCTTTGTTTGGCCTTGTGTGGAGGGAAGGATTGCAGACCAAGGCAGTGGCTCAGCACACCAGATGATGGATCTCATTTTTATTGTTCTTTTCCCTATCTTTCTGTTCACATAGATGTATCAGGATATTATACTTGCACTTAAAAATGCCAGCACAGACGACACAGTCATCACTGTTTTCACAGGTAAGACCTCTGACAGACTTACTCAATTTCTATTTTAGGGTGTCTCATACTAGGTGGAGACCTGAATGGTATTTCTTGAAGGTCT
This sequence comes from Rhynchomys soricoides, assembly GCA_019843965.1. Lineage (NCBI taxonomy): Eukaryota > Metazoa > Chordata > Mammalia > Rodentia > Muridae > Rhynchomys > Rhynchomys soricoides. The sequence continues at coordinate 1,004,485 of JADRCH010000055.1, read as the reverse complement.
TTTCCAGCACTTCAGTGGTTTGATTTATAAATGCACCATGTTACCATGGACATAACATAACCACTCTTTGATAATTACTCCTGATAAATCATAAACCCAAACCTTAGAAAGGAAAGCTCATGGTGCGATTCACAAGAACCACAACAGAATACAACTCAAGTTTGTTTTTTGTTTTTTTGTTTTTTTGTTTTTTGTTTTTTTTTTGCTTTTTGAGACAGGGTTTCTCTGTATAGCCCTGGCTGTCCTGGAACCCACTCTGTAGACCAGGCTGGCCTCGAACTCAGAAATCCACTTGCCTCTGCTTCCCGACTGCTGGGATTAAAGGCGTGCACCACCACTACCCAGCTAAAACAGATTGACTTTTAACTACCCATGGATCTGCTAAGCAATGAAAAGAAATAAATGCTGGATCCATGGTCTTTAAAGCATGGCTTAGCAAAATCAATGAAATGCAGGGTGCACATTGTTCAGTTCAATTATGTCAGTCCTATAGTATTGGACAGAAGGTCTGCTCTGTCAATGGATTCTGAAAGTAACTTCCTTGAGGCAGCTGGGATGCCAGGCTAGGAAGAATCCCTGGAATATTCTGAGCTTCCTTAAACACCCCGATAGACCAGCCCTGCTCTATCTGCCATGCTGTATGTAGCCACACCATCTACATTAACTTATGTTTTTTAATGCCCACATCTTGAGTGTGTAATGGGACTCAACAGGGTTGTTCTAGTGCGTGACCCAGAGCCCTGCACACAGCAGGTACACAATGGCTGTAGAATGAGTAGCTACATGAAGGAATCGTACCTTCCACTGAAGGTGTGTGTTTGTTCAAGTGTTGATTGTACTGTTCCCAGGAACTGGTGACTACTACAGCAGTGGGAATGACCTGACTAACTTCACTAGTGCCACTGGGGGAATGGAGGAGGCGGCTGACAAGGGTGCTGTGGTACTGAGGTAAGACTGACACTTGTTTGATACTAGAGAATTAATCTTTTCCTCCTACTTTCGTGTGTCTGTTTGTAGTGAACATGCATGTGGAGTCTGAGATCGATGTCAGAAATCTTTTTCATTGTTTTTTGTTATAGTTAGGACCAAAAAAAGCACTTGGGGGAGGGAAGGATTTATTCCTCTTACATTTCCATATCACAGTTCATCATCAGAGGAAACAAGCTCGGGAACCTGAAGGCTGGAACCAATCCAGAGACAGTGGAGGAGTGCTGCTTACTTATGGCTTGCTCTCTCTTGGCTTGCTCAGCCTGCTTTCTTATAGCATGTGGGACCACAAACCCAGGGGTGGTACCACTCACAATGGGCTGGACCACCTACCTCAGTCACTAATTAAGAAAATTCTCCGCAGACTTGTCTATAGCTCAATATTGTAGCAGTGTTTTCTCAACTGAAAGTCTTTTTTTCTAAATGACTCAAGCTTCTGTCAAGCTGACATAAGACTAGACAGCACACACCTTCACTTTACTCACTAAACAAGAGCTCACAAACCCACAGCTCACCCACACAGCTTGTCTTGCTAGCTGGCTTGCTCTGGGTCCCCATCTCTACCTTCTGAGGCCAAAAGGACAGGCAGGCCTCCATCCCCACCCACAATTTATTGGGGTTCTTGGGATCCAGATTTCACATCAGTCCTCCTCCTTGATTGACACATGTTTTAAATGATGAGTCATCTCCTCAGCCCCCCAAAGAGGGTTCATTCTTAACACATCAGTAAAATGCCCACTCGTCTGTGCTGACACACTTCATTGCAATTCCCTATCAGATTTCCCTCTCTTCATCCTGCCCTCTCCATGGAATTGACCTTACGGTGAGAAAGAGCAGAGGGGGTGTGGTGTGAACAGACAGTGCCTGTGAATGCTGGCAGTACACCCGAACTGGGAAGCTGTTGAAGGAGGGCTTCAGCTTCAGCTTCCCAGTTCTGCTGAGTCTCTCAGTCTCCCTGTGCTGGAATTGGGGCCATGCACTCAATCACCCACCATGATCTCTCCAGTCACAGCTAGACCATGGTCCTGAACTTACTGCCCAGGGTGTGAACTGCCCTTAGCCAGTAGGAGTCATGGCCTGATAGTCCCTTAGGTGCAATTTGCATGGATCCTCAACCAATCTAGAGAGGTGGCTCTATAAATTTGATCTCACATCTATACATTTCTTTCTGTAGTTAGTGGTACCAGTTTATGTTTAATGATTTTATATTTCCATTTTTTTTTAGGGAATTTGTAAACAGTTTTATAGACTTTCCCAAGCCTCTGGTTGCAGTAGTAAATGGCCCAGCTGTGGGAATCTCTGTCACCCTTCTGGGACTATTTGATGCTGTCTATGCATCGGACAGGGTAAGTCTTCTTCCACAGACTTAAGTAAGTCAGTGTCCTGACTGTGGCTGTCACTAAGCATATTACAAGGGGTTAATGGTTTTGCTGGTTAGTTTTTTTGTCAACTTGACACAAACTATAATTACTTGTTAAGAGAGATCCTTGGTCCGTGGGCATGTTTGTGGGGGTATTTCCTTGATAAATGATTGATGTGGGAGGCAGTGCCAGCCACCACTGGGCAAGAGGTCCTAGGTTGTATAAGAAAGCAGGCTGAGCAAGCCAGTAAGCACTGTTCCTCCATGCTTCCTGCCTCTGCTTCTGCTTGTGTTCCTGCTGTGGCTTCCCTCAGTGATGGACTACCTGTAACCCTACTAAACCTTTTCCTCCCCAAGTTGCTTTTGGTCAGTGTTTTATCACAGCAACAGAAAGCAGAACAAGAAAGTGGGAAGATGCAGTAATTTAGTTAGTCCAAGTTGACAAAGTGTTTTTCCTTGATTGTTAATTTTTCTAAATACCAGTGAGCATTGCCCCGACTCTGATGGTTCTGTAGAGTTTAATATTTATTCAATTTTTATGTTCACTATTACCCGGAATGCTCAGGAGAAGATTGAAAGCTTTCAGCAGAGGTCATAACCTCTGTGCATGTTGCTTGCTCTCTTTTCCTAGTTCACAAAGCTGAGTATTTAAGCTTCTAAAGTGAGAAGGGACTGTGGTCATTCACCAATCTCCCTCCACTGTAGATAAGAAAACTAAAGCCCTGAGCAACCCTGAGACTACAACACAGCTCAGAACTGTGTTCACTACTGTACTGTGTGTGTATGGGGGAGGGGGTGCAAGTGAGTGTATGTCTCTCAGTGTGCCAAACTAGCTGACCTAGAACTCATTATGTAGGTAGACAAGGCTGGCCTGAACTCACAGAGATACCCTTGCTTCTGCCCCCTAATTGCTGACATTAAAGGTGTTTGCCACAATGCACACTTGTATTTGTATTTTGTTTTGATTTTATCATAGTATTTCTCTGTGGTGACCAAAAATAAAATTTCTAAAAATGTAGAAAATATTTAAGTTTTTAAAAGGGGGGAAGGGGAGGAATGGGAGTATCCTTCAGTAACCTAGCATAGGAAAGGCTCTGCATTGGATTCCCAAGGCCATTTAAAAAAAAATCAGTCTATAGATTGATGGGAGGGGATGGGAGGATCAAGGACATATAGTTCAAAGGATACACAGTAGCAGATACGTACTGCCGCAGCACCTAATGTACAGTGTCATTATATATAGTGAAATGTGTCTAAGAACTTTGGCAAATGACTAGATTATAGCTGTACCTAGATGGAACTTTATGACTATTGGTTTCACTAAAGCAGCAGTCTTAGTGTGTGTGTGTGTGTGTGTGTGTATCATTACCTACCTCGAAAATGCATCATAAAATTAATTAATTGGAGAAAAATTACTCATTTCATCATTCAATAAACAAGTGCTAGCATTTGGTCTCCATAACTTAAATCTGACTGCTGAAACCCGAGGCTCTTTCTGAGCTGTGTTATTGTAAACACAGATGTGATGACAATTGTCTTAGCACTTGAACTTAGAACACTGATCCTGGAATTATAGGCCAGTGGCCCTCAGGTTCTTCTGGCACCTTCTCCTTAGGAGGTGCTAAAGGTTCCTGGTAACCACTGAAGAAATTCCCTGGGTTTTTACTGACTCCATAAGCAAACACTGTAGTGAACAAGGGGCTCATGTTCAACCTACTAAGGTACCCATCACCGTGCCATCTGTCTGTGATGGATACTGGTCTTAAATACAATACTAGCTAAACATGCTAGTAGCTTCTCTGCCAGCAAATGTACCTCTTCTATGTGAGTTTCAAATTTGTTCAAACAAATGTTTGCATGCTCACAGTGTGAAGGTACTTCGTTAATACACATTACACGTAGACACACTTTATACAATATACACAGCAGCCCTGTGAGGTCGTACTAGGTTTACAGACAGATGAACCTGTCACAGGGAGGGTAAGGAACTATCTCAAAGCCTTTAACCAGTCTGTTGCTAGAGCCTCAGCCCTTAACTGCATCCACCATTCTATCTCTGCAAATAAGCATTGCAATAACTGCTGGTTGTCAAGTTTGTATATACCTGATAACTATGGCTATTCTTGAAGCTATGTTGTCTGATTGCATATATATATATATTTCAAGACAGAGTTACTCTGTAAAATGGCCCTGGCTATCTTGAAACTAGCTTTGTAGACCAAGCTGGCTTCGAACTCACAGAGATCCACCTACCTCTTTCTTCTGAATGCAGGGATTAAAGGCATGTGCCACCATGTCTGGCAAAGTACATTTTCTCAACAAAGGGTTTTGGGGTGGAAAGAAAAGTTATATTAATGAGTATTTTATGTTTTTATTTATATGCTGCATACTTTATATATTCTCACAAATATGCATTAAATAAATACTATGTCTTACTATTGGAAATTAAATCTATGCAGCTGTCTATTTATGTTAGTGATTCTCTTTCATAAATATTTTTTATTCATCAAAAAACCATAAAAACAGAGTGGTGTGTTGGCTTACACCTGTAATCCCAGCACTTAGAAAGCTGAGGCAGGAAGATTGGCATGAGTCTGACTGAACATGCTTGTCATCTCAATCACCAGTATTGAAACTGTCTGTGGATCTAAAGAAAGCAGAAGACCTCTAGGGCAAAATCGGAACAGATGGAAAGTTGAGAAAACAATTGTTCAATTCACCAACAAAAGCTGGTCATTCCAAAATATTATTAAAGTATATACATAAAGCAATAGCTCAAGAATCCAGTGTAAAAATGGGCAGTGAGGAGAAGTAGTGCACAAGGAATTAAACATCGTGGTTATTTAAACTCTGAAAGACAGCATTAAAAATAGCTTGCTTCTCTAGGGGCCAGGCAAGATAGCTTAGCCAGTGAAAGTACTGGCTACAAATGATACAACTTCTATTGCTGTGATGAAACACCACACCGAGAGCAAGGTGGGGAGGAAAGGGTTTATTTCAGCTTATACTTCCACATCATAGGCTATCACTGGAGGAAGTCAAGACAGGAAGTCAAACAGGGCTGGAAGAACCTGAAGGCAGAGCTGATGCAGAGACCATGGAGGAGTGCTGCTTACTGGCTTACTCCTCATGACTTGCTCAGCCTGCTTTCTGATAGACCCAGTGCCATCAGCCAAGAGATGGCAGCACTCCCCATGGGGTGAGTCCTCCCACATCAGTCATTAATTAAAACATTACCCTGCAGACTCACCTACAGGCTAATCTTATGAGAGCATTTCTCGAATATAGTTCTATCTCCTCGGGTACCTCTAGATTTTATCAAGTTGACATAAAACTAGCCAGCACAATGGCTTACATTCAATCCCTGGGATGCACGTGGTGGAAAGAGAAAAACAACTCCAACGAATTGACCTCTGGCCCTCCTATACACATGTACATGCAATGTGCTTCCATGCACACACATTCACATATAAATAAAGAAATGAGACTTAAAGTTTGTGTAATGCAAAGAGAAGGGGGGTGTAATGGTATGTAGGTGTAATCCTATATTTGGGGAGAAGAAAGACTAGATCATCAAGCATTCAAGGTCATGTTTGGCCACTTAGCAAGTTGAAGCCAGCCTGGACTACATGAGATCCTCTCCCACACCCTTCCTCACCCCTCTCTCCAAAAGCTGGGTATGTCAGCTCATGCCTGTAATCTCGGCACTCTTCTGGGAGGCTGAGTCAAAAGAACCATTCTAAGACTGAGATCAGCCTGTGCTACACAGCAAGACTCTTTATCCAAACATTTTTGTTGTTGTTTCTTTTGTTTGTTTTTCAAGACAGGGTTTCTCTGTGTAGTCCTGTCTGTCCTGGAACTCGCTCTATAGACCAAGCTGGCCTCTTAACTCACAGAGCTTGGCTTGCCTCTACCTCCCTAGTGCTGGGATTAAAGGAGTGTGCCACCACCACCTGGCTCAAAGAGGATACTTAATTGTAACCTGTATTTATAAGGAACATTTTACAATACAAAAGTAAGAAGGCAAATAGTTTGACTTTATAGTGCGAAACATGTTAGCAGTTACATCACCAAAGATGCTATACCTATGGCTGTTTAGTATACGAAGACATTCTCAGCATCATTAATCATAAAGGTCATATAAACTGAAAACATGAGGCACCACTATGCATGGAGTGACGTGATTAGGCTCCAAGGACTTCTCCTGGTGAGGCTGGATAAGGACGTGGACCAGGTGGGGCTCTCCTACTGCAATGGGAAATGATGGTGGTACAAGTTCTCTATTCACAGCTACTTCTTTTCTGACAGAATAAGTCTGAAAGGGATTTTCTTCTGCTTCATTGAGGTATTATTGATAAATGGGAACTGTATGTATTATATGAAGCAAGCCTATGGTTGTGACTGACCCTACGGATAATGGCCACAGCACTGGAGACAATAGTCAAGGCACTAACTGGTATATAGATTAACAGATGATGACATGTACACACAGTGAGAGTGCCAATAATGAGGAAGAGGGAAACCAGTATGCATTAGTGTTTTCGTCACTCCCAAGTGACAGGAGCAAGAAACAAAGGTCTGTTGTATATAGAATCCCATTCGTGTTACGTTCTAGAAACCAGCATATCAGCAGGCACAGAGAGCAGATTGTGGCAGATGGTACATGACCATGGTACAAGGAAAAGATGGCCCACGGAGGTTAGAAAGGTAGTAAATATCTTGTCTACTGAAATCGTTGGTGGCTACGTAATTGACATATTTGTAAAACTCCATTGATAACACACTACAAGTGAATTGTGTGTGGTATACATAGTACACCATGTGATTTTAATTGAAATGTCCTAAACAATTAGGAATTCTGAACTGGACACAGTGGTACACTGTAATGCCTGCCCTCATGAGGCTGAGGCATGAGATGGTTAAGTTCCGGGCCACAGTGGGCTACATTCTCTCAAACACAAACACACAAATTGTGAAATTAAAACCGAATAGTAATTAAATACTTTTCCTTTCTTTCTCCGTCCCAACTAGGCAACGTTTCATACTCCATTCACCCATCTTGGCCAGAGCCCGGAAGCATGCTCCTCTTACACGTTTCCAAAGATGATGGGCTCAGCAAAGGTAACTTAGAAAAACTTAAAATGTAATGCGTCATCTTTGTTGCCAAGGCAAACCTGTCCTCTGTCTTCTTTCCCTTGGGCAAAGCTTTAATGGTGACTACTTGTTCTGTGACATGGAGGAACCAGGCTAAGGGGTGATCTGAGATAAGGGGAGGGGAGGGACATTGTCTGTACTTCTTAATGCAGGGACAGTGTCTGACAGTGGGTGACCTAGAGCTGGAGCACTGGTGGCAGCACAGGACCTTGGCCTCCACAGCTGTGTGCCATTAGTTGAAGGCCTCGGACCAGGAAGCGTCTTCATGTGTGATCACTTCAGGGCTGATGAGCAACATCCACTGAGATGACACGATGACATTTTCTCTTTAGAGGCCGTGTGAAGGACCAGAAGTTACCAGCTCTTAACAGCCACATGAAGTCATAGTCACTGTGACTCTCCTCCCAGTCACAGCTGTTCTGTTGTATGTTGAGACTTCCAAGGTGGCCCACTGGCTGCTCCGATCTAGCTCTGTATTTGTGCAGACCTAGTTGTCTGTCCTCTGTAGATGGAGTGACTCCAAAGACACTAAGACAGGACTGGAGAGGAAGGACAGAGGGAAGGGCTTAGCATATATATAAATATATATAAATGTATATGTGTATATGTGTGTGTGTGTGTGTGTGTGTGCTCGTGCATGTATGTGTATATGTGTGTATACACACACACATATATATGTATATATACACACATCCACTTCTTTAACCTCATCCTGCTGTCATCACAGAGACTGAGTTATTAATCCATTAAGCTTTGAAAAGTTGAGCAAAACCAGCCCTTCAAACTTAGAGCATTTGGAATTTGTTCATATTTTTAGAAGAGAAAATTTAGCTATAGAAAGAACATTTGCTCATGGTCCTTGTTTTTTCTAGAACTGCAATATAAGCCCTCCCCAGCCCTCCCCAGTCATCCCCCACCATCCCCAGCCATCCCCAGCCATTCCATAGCTGAGTACCTATGCAGGTGAAGATGTTCAAGGCTCAACCATTATGACGACCAGTAAGGGAACCAAATTTTGAATGCCTCAAATGTTGACACTATGAATGCAACTTTTCTGCCCGGCTCCCCTTTGTCTTCATTTTCAGTGTTTAATAGCTACTGAGGTACAGGTCATTTTTACCCTGGACTTCCCATTCTTGCTGCTTCAGTGCAGACCCTAACAGAAGCAGCTGCTCTTCTACCCCTCAAGAGGCAGAAACAGTTATGGTCTCAGCTGTTTAGACTCTGGCCCAGTGAGGCTATCAGCTTCCCCATTCCTGTGAAAGACAAGCAACCCCAGAAGCCATGAGTACATCTGTGTCTCCCAAAAGCTGGCCGTTCTGAAGTTGACCAAAGCCTTGCTTTATGAAACTAGGGTCACATCTTGCTTTGCATTGCAGGCAGCTGAGATGCTTCTCTTTGGGAAGAAGCTCACAGCAAGAGAGGCTTGGGCTCAAGGCCTTGTCACTGAAGTTTTCCCTGAAAGCACTTTTGAGACAGAAGTCTGGACCAGGCTGAAAACATATGCAAAGCTCCCGCCAAACGTTAGTATCTGGGTTTTACTTTCAGGGACCACGGAAACTATTTGCAAAGGGGAAAATGTGCCTCAGGAGGGCACATCCTAAAAGACAAGGCATATCTCTAGTTGGCTTAAAGCACATCTGGATTTGGAGTTTAAAATTACTATTATGTTGGGAATTTGATTTTTTTTTTTCAAAAGAGCTTACCAGATAGACATTCCATTCTATGCTACAAAGGCAAAGGGGAGTTCCTTCATCCCAGGAAGATGCCAGTGGACACCCAGCTCTTTTACTTTGGAATTCAGGTGGGAAGTGAGGAGGTTGACTGTACTCAGGAGATCTTCTGTAGCACTTCCATTTGAGTATGTCAGCTAGCAGCTGATTGTTCTTACATTCTTGCTGTTGAGTGTGTGAGCCCGGAACCAGGAGCTTTTGTGTCCATATGGGGCTGTTTAGAAGGTTACAATAACAGACCTCCCACACCTACTGTGGTCATCTCTGTGTACAATAAAGGTGTTCTGTTTCACATGTCTTAGTAAAGTCTAACAGGATCAGTTTATTACAGTGGAAGGCAAGAATAGACTAATCCTATTCCTGTTGGCATAATGTATTGTTGGTTTTGTTCCATCAGTCCATGAGAATTTCCAAAGAGTTAATCAGAAAAAATGAGAAAGAAAAGCTCCATGCAGTGAACGCTGAAGAGTGCACTACTCTCCGAGCAAGGTGGCTGTCAGAGGAATGTATCAACGCAATCATGAGCTTCGTATCCAGAAAACCGAAGCTGTGAAAACCCCCACAACAGCTGACTCGTCACAGGAAGGACAGGCTGCACGTTCCAGTGTCGAGGACTTGAATGACACATACTTCCATGTGCCTTTTCCTTGATTAGCATAGCAACTACAATGAGAATGCTTCACAGTTGTGATAAATAAAACTTTTCATATATCAAGCCTTAAGAATTCATGTCAGGTTTTGGCAATAGAAAGTCTTACATCTCTCCTTGAACCCTTGGGCAGTGTACTTGGGGACCTGTTTTGAAATATGCTGACATCATATCCCTGATACCATGGTAGCAGTTTATCATCCACAGGTGGTGACTAAGCAAATTGGGCCAAACATCAACAGTCTTTGGATCACCAAAGGTACTCTGAGTTGCATTTTCTTTTCCACCTATCTGGCAAATGAGCAAATAATCTTCATTTCCACTTGTTTTAGGATTTCTATTTCTCTGAGGTGTCACCATGACCACAGCAGCTCTTATAAAGGAAAGCATTTACTTGGGGCTGGCTTACAGTTTAGTAGTTTAGTCCATTATCATCATGGTGGGGAGCATGGCGGTGTGCAGGCAGACATGGTGCTTGAGAGGTTGCTGAAAGTTCCACATGTGGATCAGTAATCAGGAGAGAGAGGAGAGGGGGAGAGGAAGGGAGAGAGAGAGAGAGAGGAATCCTCAATGATACATTTCCTCTAACAAGTCCACACCTACTCCAAGAAGGCCACACCTGTTAATAATGCTATTCCCTGGTGACCTGACATTCAAATCTATGAACCCTTATGGGGGCTGTTCTTATTCAGATCACCATACCACTCCTTAGCCCAGCACATACACCAAGCAAATTTACTCAAGAGGCAGAAAGGGTAACAGGGAGTTATTTCGTTGGGAATAATGTTCCTCGTTCGTTAGTGTGGTATTTTGTGAGGCACCTGCAAACTGCCCTGACTATTCTAACTTTCCATATTTATGAATGCCATCCATGTCATTTGGCAAGGCCTTTGATGATCTAGTTGAAGCCCAGAAGATCTGAATAGAATATTTTGCTTATTAAAATCTTGCTACTTTTTTTCTTTCAACAGTTAGTTTTCTGGTAGCTAACATGTTAAAACCTGCAAGCATTTTAAGTCTTAACTTTTTAATCCTAATAATATTACTCCACGGTGTTCAGTTTTATGGATGTGATAGAAATAACCATTAATGTTTATTGACAAATTACTAGTGCCTGATGCCCATTGTATTTTATCCCTTGAAAATGATGCCAGTGATTAACAATGAGATTGATGCTGTGTTTTCACATGGTGAGATCCTAAGAGACAGAGAGAGAGTGGAGCTTTTCTAGACTAAAATGCCTGTGAAGTGCCAGGAATGCAAGGCACAGTGCAGTGCTAGCATAGCCCAGAAGCCAACGATTTTCTGAACCTCCTATTTGCTGTTATGTTTCAGTACTGGGACACCTTGACAGACCCAAACCAAGGTATGCACAAGGATCACATCACGCAACAGATCTCATGCAAAAAATTTACTCAGAATGCAGACATGAGAGAGAGACAGACAGACAGAGAAACCAGGAGACAGAAAGAAGAGAGCAATCTGGGAAGGCAAGGACCCCTTAAAGGGTAGGCAACTACTGATTATGTAGCTTCTGGTGCTGAGGTCCTGAGAGCAGCATCAGCTTCTGATCCCTGACCTGCTTAGAGTTCCAGTCCTGACTTCCTCTGGTGATGAACAGCTATGTGGAAGTGTAAGCTGAATAAACCCTTTCCTCCCCAACTTGCTTCTTGGTCATGATGTTTGTGCAGGAATAGAAACCCTGACTAAGACAACTGTCAAGTCTCAGGTTCGTGAACAGGATAAATGCAGACAAATGTAGCAAAGGCTTGGAAAATCAAAGTAGGATTGTCACTACTATTCCAGGAAATCAAGAATGAGCTAGTTGTCTGAATCAAACCAGGTTGGTTACTTGCTAAAGCAATCCTCCAAACAACACCCAGAGGCCGTGCAATGTTATAGTCACAATGTACACAGCATGGTCCAGATTCATTTGGCATGTGAAAGTTTGACTGTTCTCAATGAAAAGGACGAGGTATGTCAATCCTGAGATTACTGAAGTGTAGCAATTGTCACATAGACCAAAGCAGATCTTCTGTTTCAGAAAGTCAGAAAAAAACGCACTTAACTACATATAAAATTTCAACTGATTAAAAATAAAGCCAAGTTGAATTTTTTAAATGGAAAATTTTGTGAAGTGTGGCTCCAACTAAACACTCACACACACACACACACAAACACACGGGGGGGGGACAAGCAGACAGACAGGCAAGCAGACAGACAGACATAGTAATGTGGTGGCTTATTGTTTTTCTACTTGACTATATCAGGAGTTAAACAAAACCCAAGCTGCTGGGTATAACTGTGAGCGGTTTTTCTTGATTGGATTGTTCAAGACCCACCCTAAATCTGGACCACACCTCGTAGTGGTAGCCTGAATAAGGGACAGAAGAAGGAAGCTCTTGCTCTTTGCCTGCTTGTTCTCATCTGCCTGCAAGCTGACCCCTTCACTGGAATTAGACCCTCCTTCTTCAGGGTTCCAGTGTACACTGAAGAACGTCTGAGATGTCCAATCTGGACCTAACAGCTATTGCATTCTTGGACTTTCTGTCAGGAGACAGCCGTTGTTGAAATAGTTGGACTCCAGCCTGTAAGCCACTCTAATAGGTTCACATATATTTTCTTGTATTCTATCAGATTTGTTCCTCTGGAGAACCCCAACTAATACAATAATCCGCCACATACCTTTCTCAGACATCTTTCCGGCTGTTTACCCCTCCTCTGCCCTACCTCCATTCCCACCGTCCTCATCTGAACCTTCCCAAGAACTGTCCCCTTTCTCCTGTCATACAATTTTAGGCTTTGAAAGTGAAGACAAATTTCTTTAAGGGAAGATCTTTTAAATTTTGCAGCCTAATGTGTTATTGGTTTTTTTTTTTTTTTTTTTTTTAATTTTAGTAGAAATAGAGCAGTAGAGGAGAATTGCAAGCTTTCTTTTGGAATGGAGTCATTTTTTTCCCCTAAAAATATAAAGCTCCTGGTTGTTGTCACTAGGTGGCAGTAGAGGAACAAGGCGACTTCTGACTCTGACTTCGGAAGGGTTGGGGAAAGGGAGACCAATCACTGAACAGATGAGCAGGAGAGATGGTCAGGCACAGGTGTAGTTGTCTTCCAAGGCTGCCTTTCCTCGGTGTTCAGGAAGGATAGTTTGAATGAAGCTCCTGCGTGTTCTCACAGCTCCAGTGTATCTGCCCCTCAGGCATTAATTAGGATTCACTTCTTTCTTTTCAGACTACTGGATACACCAAGCTCCCCAACTTTTAACTTATGCCTCAAGAAGTCATGTGAAAAAGATAAAGTTGTCCCTAGAAATCCACCGGGAAGTGATACAGAAGCCCCCATAGATACCAAAATGTGCTGATTCAAATCCCTTATAGAAAATGGAGCAGTGTTTACATACAACCTCCCTATATCATCCTATGTATCGTAAATAGCCCATGCATTGGCTATAATATATATGATATATTTATAATACAAATACTTGATAGACTGTATTGGTTAGGGACTAAAGAACAGACAGGTTCGATTTTGATTTCACAAATGTTTTTGATCTGTGATTGGCTGGATCCACAGGTACAGACCCATGAGACAAAAATAGCCCAGTTGGTCTTTATTTACTGTATTTGGAAATGACACACCAGTGACTAGTTAGGAGTGTTTCCAGGGCAGGGAAGGATGAATAATAGACTAGAAGACAATCAAAGTCCCTTCTAGTCCTTGGATGCCATTTTTATAAACACAGCAATTGCAATAGCCTGGCCCCACTACTCACAATGAGCATCCCTGGGGAGAAGCAGTCCCACATGCACCTCAGATCCCACCAGGCAGTCTTGGGCTAGAGAAGCTGCCTCACCTGATTCTCTTTCTCTGTTCTCCTCACTGTTCTGTGCTTCCCTCAGGGCCTTTACCCCACAGTGACTTCACATTAATTGAAAGCTTACAACATCAAGGTTTGCCTTCTAGTCTTCCCTGAGATCCAGTATGGCTGTGCGACATCCCTTCTCTAGGATCTAACCCATAGTAGGAGCTCAATTATTACATGAACGTCTATTTTGGGTCCCTTGTTTTTCAAGACTTGAAGTTTTCTGAAGGCCTGGTGTTTCCATGACCATTTCACACTTCATTGAGCTAGTCCCGGCTTTCTGAAGCTCACCAGAGTGGCCAGTGATCAGTCCTTTGAAAAATACTCTGTCCAGAAAACCTGACACTTCCAGTCCTTTCAATAAACTTGTTCACTCTGCCATAACTCCTGTGTCTCAGGCTGCCACCTCCATTCATATCCATGATAAACACACATTCTCTCTGCCTTTTACCGAAATGCATTTGAAGACACCCACATGTTATTCAACTTCCAAAATCCTTCAAATGATGTTGTTTCATGGGACTATGTGTATCTTTGTGGTACCCAGTGGTTACAGCAGGAAAGATTTATCCCAAAGATCAGCTAATGTGAAGCAAAGGGAGCTTTCAGAGTTAGGGTGTGACTCACTGTGATCATCGATGGGTTCTTTCTTCACTCCTTAAAGTGGAATCTTTATTTTTCTCTGTAAACAAAGGTTTACTCAGGTAGACCATCTCTCCCTCACTCCTCAAAATTCTGTCATTATGGCTGTGACATTTGTCCCAAGAGCAAATATCCCATCCCAGGTGATGTGAAGCAACAGAGGCTGTGCCCAGATGTGTAATGTTGAAATAAAATGTGTGGGTGTTTCACAGGTATATGTTGACCATGGCCCAGTGGAATTACTTCTCCAACAACCAAGAGGTGTTTCATCATGTGTCAGTTAACTCCTCACCCCTTCCTTTAGTATTCCCAAGCACTGACAAATGACTGCATGACAAACAACAATGAATGATACGGCTTTTCTGAGACCTTGTCAGGAGTGTGCCATGCTAGAAACCATCTTATTTATGTTTTCCCACAATGTCATATTGTTTTTATTAACAGTAAATTTTCAAGCTGTATTTGGGTGTTGTAGACTCTCATTTGATTAATTGTCCCACTTTCCCTTGATAGATGGCCTCTGGCAAACATTGGTCCTTTTATTATGAATTTAATTACTAATATTAATCCTCTGATCTCATGTCACACCTATATAGCAGTAAGGATATGGAAAGGCTACAGAATGGCTACAAGGAATTAATGAATCCTCAGAGTTTAAAAAGGCCCTAAAGAGTAGAACAAATGACTGGAACACATGCAAGAAAACCTTGAGGCTGCAGATAAGATATAAACTGCCAAGCTCGTAGAAAAGGTGGCAGGGAGCATACCGAGCTGTGTTGCAATGGGAGCCAATCTGCAGAATTACAGGACTGGTTTGAACTGGATAAAAAGGCTGAGAGACAGCAAGATGGGCAAAAGGCAAGTCCAGTGGCCTCTGTCAAGCAGTGGGAACCATGCTGAGCTGTAGCCAGAGAAAGGGGCAGTCTGCTTCTCTTCTTTTACTCTCTGTTTTCCCATTGCAGCAATCTGGGTATGGGGGTGCCTGGCTACTGGCTGGACAACCAGAAAAGGGAATTCCCATCGATCAGAAGTACTAGGAAGATGTGAAGGAAAGACAGTGACATTAAGAAGACATAGCCACTTGTCACTTGAGAGGTCCCTAGCCTCTTAAGGACATCCCTTCAAGGTACCCAGATCCTTGACAGTGCCATAGAAAAGAGATTCAAGATGAGCCAGAGTGACTCAAAGTTAATGGATTAAATATTTAGACAGGAAGCTATATAGGGGAAGGACAGTACACAATTCCAAAGCAAGAGAGTGGGCTCCTTGAAGGAGTCATTCTTACATGTCTTCCCAAGGCTGCATATGATCCTGTGTGTTCCCAAGTTACCAGAAAACCTTCAAAATGAAAGAAAACTTTACATTTAAGTAAAGTTCTAAAGATCAATTAAAAATATGTGAGCTGGTTTACTTACCCTGTACCATAAGAATGTCCTTCTGTAAATGACATCAAGGTGGTCGTGTGAAGGACATTGTATAGATTCAGGGATCAGAGAAGAGAGCTGATATGATAAAAATCTGGCCAGTCATTCTGGCCCTAATAAGCATATTTCATTTGCTCTTTTTAACATTCTTGTTTGAGGCAGCATTAGGAAAGCACATTATAGGAAGCCTTAGCTCACCTAGTTATGTTGAATAGACTCTCAGTCAATGGAAAAGGCAGATTCCAGAGAAAAGAAATTCCTCCCCTCCCCCCCATCCCCTAGATGCCCTATCTCTCAGTATGCTCCAAGGGAAATTGGAAACAGTAACTGTAAACTGACCATGGGAAGACCTGGCTCTGATGAGCCTTCCAAAGACTTATAGAACTCAGCTGGCAGATAATTTCCTAGGACTCAGGCTGACTACTGTTCCAGGAGGGCTCACACATGGGACAAATATGAATACCATTGAAAGTCTGGAACAATGGAAATACTTCCCAGAGAGAGGGGTTAAACTATGGGGCTTTGAACTTATATAGGTAACTGCCTTCCAAGACAAATGAGATGCACAATTGTCACCACTCTTCACAGGGTTAAAACAAAGTCAGCAGTAGATACTCAGCACATCACATTAAGGATCATGGGAATCCTTCTCTTTTTTTTAGACAGCGTTTCTCTGTGTAGTCCTTGATGTCCTGGTACTCACTCTGTAGACCAGATTGGACTCTAACTCAGAGATCTACCTGTGCCTGTGCTGAGATTAAAGGTGGGAAATCTTAACATATATGCAAAGAGACAGTCATCAGTCACCAGGAACACATGGACATGAATGTAGAAATGATCTGCCAAAGCTTTGAAAAAAAAATATATATATATATAGTAGCTGTTTTCAGACACACCAGAAAAGAGCATTTGCCCACTATGGATGTGAACTACCATGTGGTTGCTGGGAATTCAACTCAGGACCTCAGGAAGAGCAGTCAGTGCTCTTAACCACTAAGCCATCTCTCCAGACCCAAAACTTTAAATTTTTTAAATGAGCAATCTTGAACACCTTTAAAACAAAGGTTAAATTAGAAGACATCATTCTAGAAAGAGAAGATAAAAGGATCAAAACTGAAATTTTAGAAAATACAATAACCAATATACAAGATGAAACCAAAACCAATAACTCACTGGGTAGATACCACAGAACATATGATAAAGGCAGAGTAGTCTCAATGGATGGGCACTAATGTCATAACACATCTGAAAACTCTAGATGTGGACAAAAATGGGGATAAAGCCCTATTCCAACAGTATGGAACACACCCTCCCCAATTTCTGAATCTCTGTTCCCCTAGCCCAACTTAATTCATCAATATTCATTAAAATTTTTGTATAGATAAGCTGCCTAAAGCTGGTCGTGAGACTCACTCTGAGAATACCATGCTAGTCTTTTGAGTATTTTAGCTGTATGTTAAATGGTTTGTCCAAATCCTGTGCACTGTCTCCTCTCTGCATTCTTTCTCCTATAATAAGACCATAGAAATACTGGGCAGAGCAGCCAGGCAGTGGTGGCACACGCTTTAATCCCAGCACTCGGGAGGCAGAGACAGGCAGATTTCTGAGTTCGAGGTCAGCCTGGTCTACGAGTGAGTTCCAGGACAGCCAGGGCTATACAGTCCTATATTTTTGTTTCATAAAACCAAAAATAAAGAAAGAAAAAAAAGAAAAAAGAAAAGAAAGAAATACTGGGCAGAGGTCTTCAAACCTCTTCTTGAGGTTTGAAGGTTCCCCAGGCCCTAGTAGACAGCAACAAACCCACTGGAAGAGAAACTGTTAAAGTTGAGGTTGACAGAAAATGTTCTCAGAAACTCAGAACAATGAACAAGATAAGCAAATCTTTAGCCAGACTAATTTTATAAAGAAAGAAAGAGCCAGATTAACCAAAATTAAAAATGAAACGATATTGTTACAAGAAGCTCCAGTAAAATTCAGATTACTGAATTTTAATTGGGAAATGTGCTGAAAACTTATATTCCAAAACCTGGAAAACCAGGAATAAATGGATCTTGAATCTAATAAACACTTTTAGTCAAGTTACAGGATACAAAATTGACAAGCAAAAAATGATGACCTTTCACACATACCAATGATGAACTGACAGAGAATAAAATTAAGGAAATCATTCTATTTGTAATACCTCAAAAAAAATTAAAGTATTGTTAGAGTTTCCTTTTCTGGTGCTGTGATGGACTCCTTGACCAAAAGTGATTTAGAGGTGGGAAGGGTTTATTTCAGCTTACATTTCCCAATCATAGTTCATCATTGAGAGAACTCAGGTCAAGAACTCAAGCAGAAACTGAAGCAGAAACCATGGAGGAATGCTGATGACTAGCTCACTCTTTGGCTCCCACTCAGAGCTAGCTTTCTTATACAGACAAGGTCTACCTGCCTAAGGATAGTGTCAACCACCGTGAGCTAAGCCCTCCCACATCAACCATCAATCAAGACAGTCTGTCAAAGACTATACAGACTCAGGCCATTCTGATCAAGGCAGTTCTTCAGTCAAGGTTCTTCCCAGGTGACTCTAAGTTGTATCAGGTTGACAATCAAAACGAATCAGAAAAGTATCTAGGAATAAACCTAAGCAAGGGAATAAGAGACTTCTACAACAAAAACTTTAAGACATTGAGAAAAGAAACCAAAGAAGATACTAGATGGAGGAATAGCTTTCCAAGATCCTGGATTGGCTGAATTAATATTGTAAAAATAGTTAGCTAGCAAAAGTAATTAACAAAGTTACCATCAAAATTTCCATGTCAGTCTTCAAAGAACTAGAAAACAAAAGTCAAACAAAAAAACCAAATCAATTCTAAGCATACAGAACACTGCTTTGTTAGTCCATCATGTAACCTCAAGTTATGCAACAGCAGTTCAGCAACAACAAGTGACGTCATACACTCAACAGGCTGTATTCAGAAATATACATGTGTATACAAACACATACATGCATACACAAATAGTTGATGAAAACAGAGGCCATGAATTGGAAGGAGAGCAGGAAGGGGTATAAGTGAAGGTTTGGAAGGAATAAAGGAAAGAGAGAAATGTAGCACTTAAAATACAATATCAGAAATAAACAAACAAAACTCAATAGCCGGGTGTAATGGCACACACCTTTAGTCCCAGTACTTGGGATGCAGAGTCAGGTGGATATCTGTGAGTTCAAGGCCAGCCTGGTCTACAGAGTGAGTTCCAGGGTCGTCAGAGGCTACAAAGTGAAACTTTGTTTTAAAAACAAACAAACAAACAGAAAAAAAGTGAAAAAAATAAAAAATTACTAAATAATTACCATGGGACAATGAACATATACAAATAAAGATCAATCCAATGGTAACTATTAATATAGTACTTATATTGTATTAGCTATTACAATGGCTCTACAGCTTTAAGGCATAGTGGAAGATGGATCTACATTTTGGGAAATACTATGCCACTCTATATAAGGGACTTGAGTATCTATGGATTTCTATTTTCCAAAGGGTCCTGGAGCCAATCCCCTGAGTTACTCCTAATTTGAAGCATTCTTCCTTGGGGAAATACATGGCAGTTTCTTCCAGCCTTTGCTTACATTACTTAGAAGGACTTGCAGGTAAACATACACTTCAAATGTTCTTGGACATTTTAAATGGCCGTTAATGCCCTGTGACTATAAATTTTGGAGACTATGTTAGAACAAATGTTACAAAGTATAAAACTTCATGAATGCAGAACTGATGAGTAGTGAGAATTTCCATGCCTTAAGCATATTAGGGAGAGAGAGAGAGAGAGAGAGAGAGAGAGAGAGAGAGAGAGAGAGACGATTTTTATAACCTTAAAACTTCATCTGGTGAGCTATAAATAAAAATTTTGAGGCTGTGAGGATCTTATTATATAGCCCAGGCTAGCCTGGAACTTACTATGTAATATAGCTAGCCTTAAACTTGAAATCCTGCATCAGCCTCCTGACTGTTGAAATGGCCATCATGCAGCCCATACTTGGCTACAGGTGGATTTCTAATTCTGTTCTTTCCAGTACAGGAGGAGGGTCAAGGGCTAGGTCCCCCTTGCTTATAAACAGAGATCCCATTTGTTCCTGCCACTCATGGTGCCTTTCATAACATCCTCCTTAGTCCTTGAATGAGAGTAAATGACATAATACTGTGCTTAATATATATGACTGTCCTTGTGGCTCTCCTGGGCTGATCATAGAGTAGTGATTGCTCTCACTGTAATTATACTTTGGGGAAGATTGTAGACTAAACTTTGGGTAAATGCAGGAAAAAAAATCCTGATTAGAAGAAGTAAAAAATAAGAAACAAAACAAATATAAAAAACAAACAAACAAAAAACCACCAGCTATATTCTTTCACAGTAGTGAGTATCACTTGTGATTTTTCCAGATAGCAAATACCTGAAGAGAACTTTTTTGCTACAGGAAAGCAGTTGAGGGTAATCACTGAGCATAAGCTGGGCTAATACTCATGCAATGAGTACAAGAGTACGTGAAAGAGCCTTGGGTGAGCAAACCACCCATTTGTGAAGACTTAAGGCAGAAGTGAGCAAATGAAGCAAATACTTATTTCTGAAGTGTCTTTCTACTTTAAAGTATAAATATTTAAAATAAGAGAGGATCCCAGGGGTGGGTACAATTCAGCCTGTTATTTTTAGCATCTTGCACATAACTGTGTCCTGTGATGTGAGACCTGGATGCACAGCTTAACTTTAAAAAAAAAAAAAAAGAGTTGAGACAGCAAGGAAGTTGATTCTCTAAAGAATGCTTAGTAATTGTATTGTGTTACTGGAATTCCAGGTTCTGGGTTGCTGGCTTCGGGCTGCTGTCCTGAAAACCAGGGAGACAGACAGTATCAGAAGGAAATAAATTCATTCCTGGTGGCCTAAGCCAAGACAACTAGTTAGGGAACAGGGACAGGGAAACATGGGAAAGGGAAGCCTCCTCCTCACTCCCCTGCTTCTAATTTCCACCTCACTGGCTCACACCCTGGAGCCTCTGTGTAATGAGCTCTGTAACCTGCAAAAAGAGCTGAGCTGGCCTTTCTGAGGGCATCCCGAACACAACCAGCTAACCAGGCTGATGGCATAAGCCTCAGTCTACCCTCCTTGTGATCCAGGTGTTAGTAAGGATCCAGTGATGAGTGTTTTCTCTCTACAAGCATGCCCTGCTCCAGCACAGAAAACCTTCAAGCTGTCTCCTCTTCAAGTTCTGTAGATAAGACAGAGATTGCAGCAGTACACACGCTCCCTGGCACCTAACCTACCTCAGTTATAGTTTATTATCATCATGACCCCCAGGTCACACACAGCTACTGCTGAGGCCCATGTGGGCATTCCTTTCCTGATGCAGGTGCCTGACTCCGTTCAAGTGCCTCTTGTCTTTGCTTCATCAGTAAGCTCTGCTTCATTCTTTCTCATCCTGCAAACGAGTCTGGGGAGACGCTTCTGTCCCCTAAGTAAAGGCCGCTAAGTCATGAAGGAGGCTCCTCTGTCTCTCAAGTACATGAGCACCCCAATATCTGTGAGGATTATTATCAGGCTACCAAGTCATCTGCATCAGGTTCAATTTCCTGCTACTGGTGACAGGCCCTGAGGAAAACAGTCTTTTCTGCCTCAGAGCTCCATCTTCAGGGGTTTAAGGGCACAAAGGGGAATTATGAGGCACACAAGGCTTACAGTAAGACAATGGGCAAAATCCCTCCCATAAGGCAGGGGGTGAGTCTTCTTCCCAGTAATGCTCATTTCTGTTTTCATTTCTTCCACATCAAAACAATTAGTCCTTGACCTCTGGGCACTAGTGTTAAAGACACATTTTTTTTTTTTTTTTAACCTGAATCCATATGAGATGAAAAAGGAAGGGATGATTACAGGGTGATTGATGTCTTTAGACTTTAGAATGCCCTGTGGAGGGATTGAGGCTGCTAAAAGATGAAGAAAAAGCAAAACGTACTGCATACCCCTGTAATCCCAGATAGATTGGACAATCGCGAGGGGAGGTGGGTGTAGAGATAATCGCTTGTGCACTGTGTGGATGCATCACCTGTCAATAAAAGTATGATGGCCAATGAGCTGAGGCAGGAAGTAGAAGGTGGGAGTTCCGAGAAGTAGAAGTTTCTGGTCCTGTCATATGATGCAGACTCACATTGTATTTTGGTAAGGCAAGACCTGTGGAGGACACGTGATGTTTGGAGAGAGTATAAATAGAACTCAAAACAGTGACAGCATGCTTGCATTGCTAGTCTTGTAACACTTTGTTGGTCTTGCGCCTTTGCTGATCTGCACTTCATTGAGAGAGGCACGGCAGAGAACTTCTCCTGGCATCCCTGGCTGGTTCTGGTTGCTCCTACTGATTTGGTGGAGGCCTCGCTGTTTCTGCTGCTGGATCATGCCACCGCTGCTGATTCATGTTTGGTACCTGACACTACTGAGTTGGACTCCTGTTATCCTGACAATGGAGATTGGAATCACCCCGAAAGAACTACTTCTAAACAGGTCCACACCCCCTTGCCCTATCTTTTCTCCCCTACCCTCTGGATAGTGGCCTAGAAGGGGAGTCAAAGCATTTGAAAACCCTTATTAAAAGCAGGTTTTGAAAAATTAAGAGATTGGAACTCTGGGAGACAGTCTGAGGTAGGAGATTCTCCCTGGATTCTGAGGAGGTCAGTCATGTGAAACTGAGGAGAGGTCATTAGCCATGTGGAAGACAGAATATTTTGAGCCGGTTAATATAAAATATGAGTTAGTTGGAGAACAAGCCAAAGTTTATGGCCTAGGCATTTATTCATAAATAAATAAGCCTCTGAAGCATTTTTCGGGAACTGGGGCACAGGTTACAGGTGGGAGAGGAAAATGAGGTTGAAGACAGGAGAGGGGAGGGGAGAGGAGGGGAGGGGAGGAGAGGAGGGGAGGAGAGGAGAGGAATCGTAGCCTGGTGTACACACCTGGAACTTTAGTTTTGCTGAATCCAAGGAAGGATGGTAACTTTAAGGTCATCCTGGGCTACACAATAAGAAGAAGAAAAAAGTGGGCGGGGTATCTGGGGATTTGGCTTTGCTTGTGTCATGCTTTCTATGGAACCTGAAACCCTAGATTGGAGCCCTTTGTTGCATATAATCCAGCACGGTAGAGGAAGGGGGATCAGAAGTTCAAAGTCATCTTCAGTTGAAAAGAGAGTTTGAGATAAGCCTGAGAAACAGCAGGCCTTGTCTCAAAACAACAAAAACAGAAGAGAAAGGATGGGGGAGCGTTGGGAAGAAACAGAGGATAACTCCAGCCGGTTCTATTCCAATTACACAGATTTAATTCATCTCAAGCAGTACTGTGAAACTAAAGCAGGATACACGAGGGAGAATGAAGAGTGAAGAGAGTCCTTTGTGACTAATGGAGTCATAATAGGTCCCTCCCCCGCAATTATACAGTAGGATATCACAATTATTTTGGTAGCACTTTGACTCTAGGAACCTGGCAAGAAGTTCAGTTCCTTTGCTTGAGCTGTGGCCCACTGTAAAAGAAATACCTGGACAGCAGCGGTCGCTGGTCTGAGGGCCTGGGCCAGGGCCGGGCCGCAACTGGCTCCGGGATTGCACCTGCTCCGGTTCCGGCTCGCGGTCACCGCTGGCCCACCGCGGCAGAGAGGTAGTGGAAGGACATACTGAATGCTGGTGACAAACTAACAGAGGTCTTCGAAGAAGACAACACTCTGTTTAATGAAGTGTCACGAACAAGAGAAGCAGTTCTAGATGCCCAGTTTCTTGTTCTGGCTTCAGATTTGGGCAGAGAAAGCCAAACAGCTGCGCTGCGCTCTGACCTGAGCTCATTTGATATGTTAGGATACATTGAAACTCTACTGACACATATGGGTGTAAATCCACTAGAAGCTGAAGAATTCATCTGTGACGAAGACAGTACTGATATTGAATTAATTGTCTATGACTCCTGGAAAATATCAGGCAAAGCAGCAGAAAACACCTTTAATAAAACCCATACATTCCACTTTCTGTTGGGTTCAATACATGGAAATTTCCCTGTGCCAAAGCCATGAACTGACTGTCCAAGACAGCCTCATATGATAGAAGAGCAGCTGGCAATGCCTGCTCAGTTGAAATGCGTGGAAGAATCTCATCAAGAAGCAACTAAGAAAGTAGAGAGGATCTTGGGATTGTTGCAGACAGACTTTCGAGAAGACCCTGCTACTCTAATGTGTTTTGATTTTGTGGTTGATCCACATTCTTTGCCCCGTACAGTGGGAAACATCTTTCATGATTCCTTCATCTTACGGGATGTTTTTGCGAGAATAAGACTTGACCAAGACCGACTGCCAATAATAGAGCCAGTGTGATTAATGAAGAAAGTAAGGGAACTGACCAAACATTCAATTTAGAAGTCAAGGAATTACAGCTTTGAGTTATCATGACTGGGAGGAGGTTGTGAAAACCTTTGAGATTTCTAAGCCTGTGATCTCTCTGAGTCAGAGCCAGCAGTGGCTAAGTGCCTGACGCCAGCTGAAGACTGAAAGTAACAGTGAAATCCTGAAAAGGAAGCAGCTTGTATTGTATATATGTATGATTAAATATTTTGAAAGATGAAGATTTGTTTTTAGTAAAATGTAGCTTTTGATAGTTATTGGATTTGTCATGGTTGTCTCTGATTAAAGGAAATCCACTGCCATATCCAAAACAAAAAGAAAAAAGAAAAAGAAAGGAAGGAAGGAAGACCCGGAAGCACAGAGACAGAGTTAACACCTTCTGACAGTTTACAGAAAAGGTAGTAACTGACCCCAAAGTTCTTATTACATGTGGAAACACACGAGCTAGACAGAAACTTTTAACAGTTCACTTACACACAACAAACATCTACAGTGTTTCCTGTCAAGCAAGGTGTCCACATATAGGAAATGGTGTTTAATAGACAGCAAGCAAGGGCTGAACAAATTGCTAGTCAGAAATAGAGTTACTGACAATAGTTCTAAGAAATAGACCAGCTCTGGAAAGCAGGGTCATAGGGGGAAAATGGAACCAATGAGAGGGTCAGAGATTTTCCGTGTAAACAGTGTCTGGACTGAGAAATTGTGGGCTGCAGAAACACAGAGAGGCTGGGCACCCAATTTTAAACGGAAAGAATAGGCTAGGATGTTCACTGTAATCCAAGAATTTAACAGGCTGAGACAGGAAGATCAACACAAGTTCAAGTGAGGCATTTATTGTGAATTTTTTTTTATCTCAAATGTTTTAAAAATAAACAAAGAGCTGAAGACCACGGTGCACCCTGCATCCAGCACCCTGCAACATCATCTGCATTCAGCATCCTCCCCTCTATGCCCAGCACTCTACCCTCTCTGCCTCCTGCCCCAAAGCCCAGCACCCTACCCTCTGCATCCAGTCCCCTGCGCCTTGTTCTTTGAACCCAGTTCCTAGAGCCCAGCCACTGAACTCTGCACCCATAAGCCCTTCTCTGCCCAAAACACTCTGTCCTCTGCGGCCAGAGCCACAGGCCCTGCCTCTGCTTCCTCCGCCTAGCATCTTTATTCTGCCAAGTACGGATCCAGGAAACCTTCTCAGGCCCAACTCAGACCACGCCCCTAGTCTCACTTTTGCCTTTGCCTTACTGGCTCCGCCTTCGTCTGCTCCTGGAGTCCTTGGTTTCACTCCGGATTAACTTCTGGATCCGCCCCTTCCCAGTTCCTCCCACTGATTCCACCCATTCTTAAGCATCTGGGTTCACTCTGTCCTCAAGGCTGGCTTTAGCTTCTGTGACCAGAAGAGTGGCGCGGTACTCTCTTCTGTGCATTGAGTGGTGTCGGAGGTAAGCTTGCAGCCTCGACTGTCCGGCCCAAAGTCGCAGCGGGGTTTGTCGCCCGCCCGGGGAGCCGCCCGCTCTGTCATCTGGTCTGGGTAGCAGGACAGAAGGATATTCCTTCGGGGGTTTCCCAGCGACAGAACTCTAAAGAGTGACCTCGCATATCCGTCCTTCCTTCCCATGTCCGAGTCCCGAAGGGTGAGAATGAATGTGCTTAGGCCGCTGGACAAGCCTGGACCAACAGCGAGCTTGGGTCTCCGAAGCACTCAAGCTTGCAGGAGCAGCCCAAAACGTCCTAGGGGACATAGTGCCTGGCCAAGGTAACACTTTGTCCAAGCACCAACTGCTAGTTAGCGGAGCTCATATGCGTACTCCGTTAACACCAGTGTGGGTTTCAAGCAATCGGTTCTCCAAGTTGAGAGGGGTAGCTCAAAAGTCAAAACCTACACGCCATTTGAATAAATTTGTACCAGTCTGGGGGAAGTTGCTTTAACTGAGCCGTTCTAGGACATTTTATAACATCCCTTCTTTTCTCCTTGGAAAAGCACTTGTCAAATTCAAATAAAATGTAGGCTTCCTCCCCTTCCCCCTCCCACCCCTCCTTCTCCTCTTCCTCCTCCTCCTCTTTCTTCTTCGAGAGGGAAAAAAAAATCTGTAGACAGATTTTATTCAGGAATTATTTGAAGCTAGATTGTTGGGACAGCAGAGAGAAATAGAACTATGGCCCTTTGCTCTGTACGGTTGGAGACAAGTCAGCAACCCTGCTGAAAGGGCTAGGAACAAATAGAAGGCGCTGTTTGTCTGTAGTCTCTGCAGGTCTTTATGTTATCCGTGACTCGGGTGAACCTGGGCAGACCAACGATGAGAGCCAGTCAGCAGGACTTTGAAAATGCAAGGATCTGCCGGGCCAAAGCCCATCTACAGATTCAATGCTGTCCCAGTCAAAACCCCGTTTAGTTCGTCATAGAAATAGGTAAAATCTATTCTCTAAAATTCATATGGGTCCACAAAGGACCCCAGTAGAACCAAAATGAGCCCGTTCAAAAAGAGCAGTGTGTGGTGGCGCGTGCCTTTAATCCTAGCACTTGGGAGGCAGAGGCAGGCAGATTTCTGAGTTTGAGGCCAGCCTGGTCTACAGAGTGAGTTCCAGGACAGCCAAACCCTGTCTCGAAAAACCAAAAAAAAAAAAAAAAAGAAAAAGAAAGAAAAAAAGAAAAAGAAAAAGAAAGAAAGAAAATGCAATGATCCAAGTGAGACTTGAGATGGAGGACCCAGGAAACAAAATGAAGCTAAGACTCTATGCACTGTATAAGCCATGTAAGCCTGAGATCTGACACTGTTTTTTTGTTTGTTTGTTTTAAAAAAAAAAACACATTGTGTGGGCTGGAGAGACAGCTCAGCAGTGAGAGCACTTAGTACTCCTCAAAGAGGATCCAGGTTTGGTGCTCAGCACCCACACCCCTACACACAGCTGTCTCTAACTCTAGTTGCAGACCTCTGTGGTCACAAGGCATGTCCCTGGTGTATACACCTACATACGCACATACATATGTACATACATAAAAGCAAGACACTCATATACATAAAACTATACTTTTTTTGAGCTCCTAACATGTAACTTGAATGTTTGGGTTGCATGGCTGACCCATTTTGGGGTGCATGTATGCAGGCTTTGGTTTGTTTTGCTCCTTATATTAGAATTAGGCCTTGAAATACTGCCAAACCACAGGGTAGCTCTGAGTATCTCTTCTAAAGAAATGTAAAAGATTTAATAGTCAGATGTTTGGTCCTTGGCCCGATTCCCCTCTGATTAGAATAAATCCACAGAAAAGATATTTTGGGACAACTGGAAAAAGTTGAATGTGGACTGAGTTTTAGCAACTATCATTTAGTGGCTAATTAAAAGTGGTGTCGAGGTTATTATTAATGGTGCCATTGGCTACGTGCTAATGTGTTGTGCTTTAATAAATGTACAGTAAGTATTCAAAGCTGAAATAGTGTGTGGGATGTTTTAGATTTCTTACAATAAGCACAAAAGAAAGAAGATAAGTACATGTTATCAATTTTAATAAGTTTTCAATTGGATTGACTGCCTGTTGTAACTCACCCTTTTTGTGAATGTTTCAAAACTGCTCTAGTAATATTGAGAAAGGTGTAATGTTAGAGATGTCCTTGGTGCATTTGCTACCCTGAACTCCTGTATCATTGTTTAATTTTCTACTAGATGACTGGCCTGGGCATCTATCATGAGTGTGTAGAGTCATGAACTTTGCTTATCCAAAAAGACTTTGCCTTCAGCTGCTGGGAGGTATTCTGTAACCAGTGATCCGTCATGCTTGCCATGTACCTTTGTGTGCATGGAGAGTCTAGCTGTGGATTTCAGGTCAAGGCTAGGTATTAGGTTAGGCAAGTTTGCCTATATGTTAGAGTCCTGGCAAAAACTGAACACCGAACCTATAAAGAGCTTCGTTGTTGGCAAGTCTCTGTGCATACTATCATGTACCAATCAATCTGGGGCATTCCCTTTTCTAACCCCTGGGAAGAGGACTTTAGAAGAAAAACTGGCTTTTCCTCTGAACTCTATCCTGTGAGCTTTGACCTGGGCTTATTTAGTTTGTACAGTTTCTTCCTGGAAGAAACTGTAGCTGGGAATACCATAGCTTGCAGGGCTACCACGAACCTGTTTAGTGAATTATTGAGCTGAGGTAATCGTGAGGACACCCTCCCCCAGAACCCTCCAGCCTTGCAATTCATGTCAGAAGTAAAGGTAGCTAGAAGGGAAAGACAAGATGGTGAATTTGGTTCACCGTGACATCTCAGATCACCCACGTAGAGCAATGTTGTGTGAAGTCAGAGCCTCCAGCTCCTGTGATTTCCAAAGTCCCCTCTGTCTGCTGTTCATTAACTCTATTACAAAATCTAAGCCAGGCCCTGGTGACCCACACATTTAATCCCAGAAATCAGGAGGCAGAGGGAGGTGAATCGCTGTGAGTGCCAGATCTACATCGAGTTTCAGGACAGCCAGGGCTACCCAGAGAAACCCCGTCTCCAAAAACAATTTTTAAAATTTAAATTGTTTAAAAATTATTTCTGAAAAGTAACTGAGTGGGGTGTTTTACTCATCACAGGAAACCCACCCCACCTATGCTCTAATAAAATTAGTTTCCTTTTATTTCCTGACATGACCCTCAGATGAACTTCCTGAGGACCAGGAACTTTTAAGACCCCCATCTCTACCTGCAGCAGCTACAGCCCTGTTGAGCAGTTAGCAGAAGTTTATCACTATACTTCTGGTTCTGTCCCCCACAGAGTTCAAGACACATTGCAGACTTTCAAATGCCCCTTGACTTTTGAAAACTGACTCAGTATTTTTACTTCCTATGAAAGCTGAGATCACAAATTCAAAATTATTGAAACTTAGGGTTTTTGAGTCACTGTCTCAAACGCTTGCTATTGCATGTTGCATATTAATCACCCCTGTGTTCTCTACAGGCCACAGAAGGACCCTGTAATATGGCTAAACCAGTTGGGTTTGACTTTGACAAAAAAGCCAAGCAAGATGCATGGAAGGTAAACTTACTGTGATTGACTAGAGCACAGTAGACTTGGTTTCTCAGTAAATGGCTATTGATGGGGCCTTTACAGTTTACTAAAGTTCTTTTTCTCATTACTGTTGCCAAGATTTGGCTTGTGCTCACAACCTTGCCTTGGCCTCGGCTGGAATTACACATCTGATTCATCTCTCCCACTACTACTGAAGCTGTGATGTTCCTCTATTGAATCAAACCCCTGCTCGTGGTTGCATAGTGGTTTTTATCAGCACAGTACGCTTCTCAAGTTGTTTATTATGAAGGCTGAAGGACTTTGTCTTCTACTCCTCAGGAAACTGCCAGGCAGAACCATGTGGATCTCGTATCCAGTTTGAGTTCCTCATCTGAAGCCTCGAGCCAGGGGAAGGATGGAGCAGATGAGAAAGCCCAGGAGTCTAAAGGCATCCTGGTAACTTCTGAAGATGGCATCACAAAGATCACGTTCAATCGGCCCACCAAAAAGAATGCCATAACCTTCCAGGTGATGTTCCTGCCCAGGGACTGGACACAGTTTTCTTTACTTCTATTTCTTTTGTTTAGAATGTCAGCATTATTTCTAATTTTTGTGGAAGTTTAGAGCATTTGGCTTCATTCAGCAAAATCGGGCATCGTTTACAACTTGTGAGTTTGTAGTAGGTTCTACATGTCCTGAAGGCAATGAAGCTTTGCTGTGAATGGAAGCATGAGTCAGTTAAATCAGTCTCAGTGAAGAAGCATTAATAGGAGATGCACTGAAGCTCCCTAAGGGGAGCAGAAACCTCCCTGGAGTGTCTTCACATCACTGTCTTCTGAGCTTTCCTATGCTTGTGGAGCCTAGTTTTATACAAGAAGCTGGGGGAGGAGAGAAAACCTGTAAAAGAAGAGACAGGGAAGTGATGAAGATAAGGAAGGGGAGGGGAAGGGAGATGAGGGGAGGGGAAGGGAGGGAAAGGAGAGGAGGGGAGGAGGGAAGAGGAAAGGGGGTTCATTTTCAGCAAAGCATTAATAGCCCTGTTTGAATGTGCTGTTTCACTGGGCAATTTTAAATTTCCCCTTGAACTGCACTGATAAGTTAATCACTTGAGTCCACCCCCCTGATAATGGGCATTTATCAGATACTTGGAACTGAACTGGAGAATAAAGACTGTGGGAATCTTGTAAGGTTGCTCGTGCGCCTTCTGATTGGCACAGTGTTTAATCCTGAGAGGTTTGTGGGTTTGCCCTGAGTCCCTTCTGTGTAACTGCATTCACTCATGCAACTGTAGAATTTCAGCACTTACTACAGAGAGGACCCTGGCACCATTGTTTAGCAAAATAGTTCAGCAGGTTAAGAAGTAACTTGGTAAGTTCTTACAGCTGGTAAGCAGGAGAATCTAAGTTAACCCATCTCTTTCCTGGCCCTGGTACTAGCCAGTTACCTTGGCTGATGTGTCTCCTTTCTGTTATTCTCAGGAATTATTTCCCATCCCCTGCCTTGTGGGAAACAGTCACAACATTTTACACACTTTTACTTTTCCAGTGTCTTTATAAACACCCACCCTCCTCATCACTCTTTCCCACATTGAAATTTATTAAAGTAAAACCTATACCAATTTTGAAACATACTAAAACTATGGCAAGACTTTCAGAAATGTTCAGAGTACAGTGCCCTTGTACCCAGCACAGTGTCTCAGGAATCCTGCCTCTGGAATTAATTGTCACTTCCCAGACTGCCCAGGACACTTACCCTTTCTTGAAGGCACAGCTGAGATGCTGTTCCGGGAATGGTTTTCTCAGCCACCTTCCCTCTCACTTGCTGGAGGCAACCTCAAGAGTTCTAGCAAGCTGTGTGCTGGCCATGCCCTTGCCTTCCCCATCCCTGTTGGAGCACAGTAACTGTCCAGCCACAGAGCTAAAGGACTGGGTCTCTGTCTTGTTCACTTTTGGTACATCTGCCACAGCACCTGTGCATCATATGCACCCAGGAGTTGTCAGGGGAACGGAAATCCTCTCTGGCAGCCTCAGTTTTGGTATCCAAATACAATCTCTAAGACTGTGTATCACTGTGTTGAGAGAATGCTTTAAGACTGATACAGTGGCTCCATCCACTGGATGATGGATCTCATTTTCATTGTTCTTTTATCTGCCTTTTCATTCATATAGATGTATCAGGATATTATGCTTGCACTTAAAAATGCCAGCATGGATAACTCGGTCATAACTGTTTTCACAGGTAAGAAGACATTTACTCAGACTTACTCAATTTCTACTTTAGGGAGTCTCTTACTATGCAAGGAACTGACCAATATTGCTTGAATGTCTTTTCCAGTATATAGTGGTCTAATTTGTAAATGTTCCATAATATCATGGATGTAAGATGAGTACTCATTGATAATTATTAATGATAAATTATATGTACCAACTTGACTGACATAGTAAAGCTTATTGTGTTTGTCACAAGAGTCAGGACAGGAAATAACTCAGCTGTCCAAAAATGGATAAATAGACAGCTTTAGT
This sequence comes from Rhynchomys soricoides, assembly GCA_019843965.1. Taxonomy (NCBI): domain Eukaryota; kingdom Metazoa; phylum Chordata; class Mammalia; order Rodentia; family Muridae; genus Rhynchomys; species Rhynchomys soricoides. Next base: position 972,778 of record JADRCH010000055.1, on the reverse strand, counting down.
CTATCCATAGATTCTCCTAAACAATGAAAAGAAATCACAGCTTTATACACACAAACATGTAGAGCAGTTTTTAAAACAAGGTTCAGCAAAATCATCAAAATAAGAGTAAATGTTCAACTCATGTGAGTTCTATGGTATTGAACTGAAACTCTACTCTGTTGAGAGAGTCTGAAAGTGACTTCACTGGGGCAGCTGGGATGGCAGGGCTAGGAAAAACATCTGGGACATTCTGAGGTGTCAGTACAGTAGCCCCTCAACTGAACGTTTCTTTCTGTGGTTTTCAGTTATGTGCCTTCTCCCTTGGTCTAGAAATAAGTAGACATTTCTAGAAAATTAACAGTATGTTTTCAATAAATATTATATAGTATGTTGTTATTTTTAAAGTTTGTCGTCGTAAATATCTTACCCAACCTACTGAACTTTGTCACAGGTATGTACGTACAGTCTCCCTCAGCATCTTCTGAGAATTAGTTCCATGACTCTAATAGAGGACTTTTACACACACACACACACGTTCCCTGTGTAAAATCGTGTGGTATTTGTGTAGAAGGCCCACACACTCCGTTTACTTTAAGTTCACTCTGGGTGCCTTACAGTGCTTAACACAGAGTGATGCTATGTCAGAATTCATCACATTGTTTAGAAGTGAACAGTCACAAGAAAAAGTCTGTAAATATTCAGTACAGATGTATTTGTCTGTTTGTCCTCAAATGTTTTCTATTGCTTGACTCCATAGATGTAAAACCTGAAAACAGAGAGGATCAATTAGAAAGGAAAAAACACAATACATACTTTAAAGCCTGGGACCATCCCCATGTCTCAGGGATTTGTGGACCATCTTGGAATGTTTCCCCAGAGGATAAGGGGGAACTGATGGGTCTTATTTTGGTCTGGGATCGCTCCAGTTTTTACAATTATCAAGAGAAGTAGCTGAGTTAGAGTGCTTGCCTATCATGCAAGAAGCCCCAGATTTGATCCCCAGCATGATCATGGTGACACAGGACTTAAATACTGGTGATCAGTAAGTGGGGACAGGAAATCAGCAGCTAAGGGTCATCCTCGTGGCATTGGGAATTTGAGGCCAACCTGGGCTACTTGAGAGCCCTTCTCAAAATAAAACTTATTAAGAAGTAGCCATTTCATGTTAGGCAAACTATATTTAATAAACACACACTTTCAGTGGCTCTTAACACAGAGACAACAGTTCTTACTGTAGACAGTCCTACACAGTCTATCCACTCATCTTGAGTGTAACAGCTCCCCCTGAACCCACTTCCTTCTCTGCTTCAGCCCTGGGGGCTCTTCTTTCAGTCTGGTGTGTCCACCCTGGAGACCTCATACACAGAACCTTGTTTACACTGTTTCCTCTCTGCTGGCCTTGTCTGTCCTTCAGATCTCAGTTCAGCTGTCCCTGCTGTCCCTTCCTGTGTGAGCTCAGCCCCAAACACCCCAGTAGACCAGCCCTGTTCCATCTGCCATTTATTTATGTCCTTTAACACCCACATCCTGCTAGTCCCGGGTAGGTTAATGGGATTCACCAGTGTGCTTCTAGTGCATGACCCAGAGCCCTGCACACAGCAGGTACACAATGGCTGTAGAATGAGTAGCTACATGAAGGAATCGTGCCTTCCACTGAAGGTGTGTGTTTGTTCAAGTGTTGATTGTACTGTTCCCAGGAACTGGTGACTACTACAGCAGTGGGAATGACCTGACTAACTTGATTAATGACGCCGGTGAAATACAGGATGTCACCATATCTGCCTTACAACTGAGGTAAGAGTGACATTAGTCTGATCCCAAGGGGTTCATTCTTCTTTTCTTTCCATTTTCCCATATATGCTTATGGTGTACCTGTATGTTTGCATATTTTACATGTGTGTAAACCCAGGTGTGTGTATGTGTATGCGTACATGCGTCAGGTCTTAGGTAGACAATCATCTTTTATTGCTTTTCCACTTTTTTTTTTTATTGAAACCTGTTTACTCAAATGCCAGTCTCACTCATATGGCTGGTCTTGCTAGCCAGTTTGCTCTAGGTTCCCATCTCCACCTTCTGAGGCCAGAAGGATAAGCAGGCTTCCACATCCACCCAGAATTTATTCAGGTTCTGGGGATCCAAATTTCACTCCAGTCCCCCTACTTGATTGGCAGGTATTTTAAATGATGAGTCATCTCCTCGCCCCCCCCCCCCGGAGGGTTCATTCTTAACACATCAGTAAAATGCCCACCCGTTTGTGCTGACATACTTTATTTCGATTCCCCATCAGATTTCCTCTCTTCATCCTTCCCTCTCCATGGAATTGACTAGCAAGTGTAATGTGAGAAAGAACAGAGGGGGTGTGAGTTCTTGTGCGTGGTGTGAACAGACAGTGCCTGTGAATGCTAGCCGTATGCTGGACATGGTCTTGGAAGCTGTTGAAGGAGGGCTTCAGCTTCAGCTTCCCAGTTCTGCTGAGTCTCTTGGTCTCCCTGTGCTGGAATATGGAGTCATGCATTCAGTCACCAACCATGATCTCTCTGGTCATAGGTGGACCACAGTCCTGAACTCACTGCCCAGAAAATTATGTGAATCAGAATCAGCTTGTGGAAGTCATAGTCTGACCTTTCATTAGGCCCCATATACAAGGATCTTGATTTAGTCTGGGAAGGTGATCCTTTAGGGTGGTGTCAGCTTTAATCCTTTCTATAATTAGGTAAGGCTACTTTGAAATTTTTAATGCTTTCTTATTTCTATTTCTTTAGGGAATTTGTAAACAGTTTTATAGACTTTCCTAAGCCTCTGGTTGCAGTAGTAAATGGCCCAGCTATAGGAATCGCTGTCACCCTTCTGGGACTATTTGATGCTGTCTATGCATCGGACAGGGTAAGGCCACTCCCAGCGCCTGTGGGTTTCCTTTATAGTTGCTAGAACTAAACAGATTATGGGGATGGTTATGGTTATGCTGGTTAGTTTTTGTCAACTCGACACAAACAAGAGTCACCTGGAAAGATTAATTAATATTACTTAATGTTTTAATTTTTGTTCTTACTATAGTGTTCCTCTGTGAAGGCCAGAAGTAAAATATTTTGAACACAGGCAAACTACAAAGAAAAAGATTTAAGTTTAAAAACTTGAGAGTAGGTTTTGATCAATAGTGGAGCGTTAACTAATGTGAGTAAGGCTCTGAATTGGATCCTCAGCAACATCAGAGAAAGAAAGGAAAGAGGGGAGGGAGAGGAGGAGGCAAGGATCAAGGAAAGAAGAAAGAACCGTTTTATGAGGTGACAGTGATTGACTGAGGGGGGATATAGCAGCTACACAGAGCCAAAAGATCTAATATATAGCGTAAGGATTATAGTCAATATTAGTGGACTATAGCCAGGAAATTTGCCAAATTAATGGATGTTTTATGGCTGCCCATGGCTGGGGTATGGCAATGTGAGTGATCTGGTTCCACTAAAGTGGCTGTTTGCTTATATGTATCCCATAGTAGCATGTTGTTTAACCTTAAATACATATTGTGAAATTATTATTTGGAGAAAAAACACTCAGATGTAAACCAGTGCTAGCATTTGGTCTCCATAACTTAACTCTCACTGGTCCCTGACTGCTGAAACCCGAGGCTCTTTCTGAGCTGTGTTATTGTAAACACAGATGTGATGACAATTGTCTTAGCACTTGAACTTAGAACACTGACCCTGGAATTATAGGCCAGTGGCCCTCAGGTTCTTCTGGCACCTTCTCCTTAGGAGGTGCTAAAGGTTCCTGGTAACCACTGAAGAGATTCCCTGGGTTTTTACTGACTCCATAAGCAAACACTGTAGTGAACAAGGGGCTCATGTTCAACCTACTAAGGTACCCATCACCGTGCCATCTGTCTGTGATGGATACTGGTCTTAAATACAACAAGGGGCTAAACATGCTAGTAGCTTCTCTGCCAGCAAATGTACCTCTTCTATGTGAGTTTCAAATTTGCTCAAATGTTTGCATGCTCACAGTGTGAAGGTACTTCGTTAATACACATTACACATAGACACACTTTATACAATATACACAGCAGCCCTGTGAGGTCGTACTAGGTTTACAGACAGATGAACCTGTCACAGGGAAGGTAAGGAACTATCTCAAAGCCTTTAACCAGTCTGTTGCTAGAGCCTCAGCCCTTAACTGCATCCACCATTCTATCTCTGCAAATAAGCACTGCAATAACTGCTCATTGTCAAGTTCATATGTACCTGTTTATGGCTCCTTAGCTATTGCTGCTTCTTTTTTCTTATCTGAGTGTATTTTTGAAGAACATGATCCTGACCAAGTTTTCTGGAGTGAAAAGAAAAGTGACATTAATGAGAGTATTTTATATTTTTATTTACATTCTACATACATTATATATTCTCACAAATATGCATTAAATAAATACTATGTCTCAGTACTGGAAATTAAATCTAAGCATTCGTCTACTTATATCAGTGATTCCCTTTCAAAACTATATCTTATTCATCAAAAAATATAAAAAAGAAGTGTGTGTTGGTTTATGCCTGTAATTTCAGCACTTTGAAAGATGAGGCAGGAAGGTTGTCATGAGTTTGAGGCCAGCCTGTCTTGGCTGGAGAGTAATATCCTGTCTCACCAAAAAATGTTTTCTTAAACATAGAAAAAAATGAACATGCTTATCATCTCAATCCCAACACTGAAAGTGACTGTGGAATCTGAAGAAGACAGAAGATCTCTAGGGCAAAACTGAGACAAATGGAAGGTTGAGAAAACAATTGTTCAATTCACCAACAAAAGCTGGTCATTCCAAAATATTATCAAAGTATATGCATAAAGCAATCCAGTGTAAAAATGGGCAGTGAGGAGAAATAGCACACAGAAATGAAACAGCGGTTCTTTAATCATGAGAGAGAGCATTAAAAATAGCCTGCTTCTCCAAGGAGCAGCAAAGGCATCAAGCAAAGGCGAATGTGTTACCTCGTGTGATGGCCCAGGTTTAAAGCCTAGGATCCACATGGTGGAAAAGAGAGAATCAACTTTGTCTTTTAACCTTCATACACACACACACAGAGAGAGAGAGAGAGAGAGAGAGAGAGAGAGAGAGAGAGAGAGAGAACACAGTAGATAGATAGATAGATAGGTAGATAGATGGATGGATGGATGATAGGTGTCACGTCCACTCTACATGAGACACACTTCTCACTCCTGCTTATGTCTGTAAATCCAGTACTCATCTGGGAGACTGAGGCAAAAGAACTGTTGTAAGACTGAGGCCAGCCTGTGCTGGACAGCAAGTCCCTTTATCCAAACATTTTGATGTAATGGGAAACATAAGCCACAGACTATAAAAAAGTCTTTCCATGATACTTACTTGTAACCTGAGTCTGTAAGGAATTCAAGTAGAAGAAGGCAAATAATTTAACTTTAAAAATAGTGGGAAACATGTTAGCATGTTTCACTAAAGATGCTATTCCCATGGTTCTTAAGTATACAAAAATATTCTCAACATCATTTGTCATAATGATATCATATCAATATCATAAAGGTCATATCAACTGAATATGTGAGGCACCACCATGCACATAATGATGTGATTAGGCGTCTAAGCTGGCAAGACAGGGAGCCAGTAGGGTTCTTCTTCCTCAGTGTGGGATGTCCATGGCAGTCACTCTGGGGAAGAGGTCAGCAACTTCTTTAAGAAAAGCACACACTTTTCTCACAGCTGGTGATTCCACTCCAGGGTGGAATCAACCCATGAGAATTGAAAGTGTACTTCCAACAGGACACCTGAACAGAAGTATTCACAACTACTTTTTTGACTGAATCGGAAAAAGATTTGTTTGTTGGCTTCATTGGGGTATTATTGACAAGTGATAATTGTTATGTATTTTATCAAGCAAGTCTATGGCTCTTGACTGTTAATAGCCACAAAAATGGAAACAGTGCATGTAGATCAAAAAATGACACGACAACAGTAACAGCAACAACAAAGAGGTGATTAGCACCCAGTAGTGCATGGGTGACTCCCAAACCTAAGTGATGGGGGCAAGGAACAAAGTTCGGTTGGATATAGGATTCCATGAATGTAATATTCTAGGACAGGGTGAAATAGCAGGGATAGAGAGAAGATAGTGATGCATGTGGACGATAGAAAGAAAGGACTGCCATAAGGGGACTTTCCAGTTAGGAGATAATGGACTTGGTGATAGCTATATAGTTTTCTCTTTATAAAAATGCGTTGATAAAACACAATAAGTAAATTGTGTATATACAGAATAACACGTAAGATATTAGTTTAAATATCTTCATCCATTCACACTTGTGAACTACCACAGAAAAGAGCATTGGATGCTCCTCTAGAGGATCTGGATTCAATTCTGACTGTTCACATGGTACCTCCCAACCATCTATCTGTAACTGCAGTCACAGGGGATCTGACACCTTCTTATGGACTCCATGATCACTGCATATCTGTGCCCTGAAGTACGTGCAGGCAAAAGAGCATGCACATAAAATAAAAATAAAAGGAAGGAGAAAGAAGAGAACAGTGAGATGGGCATAGTAATCCATTCCTGTTAATTCTAGCACTTGAGAGACTGTGGTAGGAATGGTAAGAATCTAGGCTACCTGTGCGCGTGCACACACATGCACACACACACACACACACGCATGCATGCACGCACACACACATTGTAAAGTTAAAATAATCACTCAAAAATTACTTCCTTTTATTACCCCATCCCAAATAGGCAACGTTTCATACTCCATTCACCCATCTTGGCCAGATCCCGGAAGCATGCTCCTCTTACACGTTTCCAAAGATGATGGGCTCAGCAAAGGTAACTTAGAAAAACTTAAAATGTAATGTGTCATCTTTGTTGCCAAGGCAAACCTGTCCTCTGTCTTCTTTCCCTTGGGCAAAGCTTTAATGGTGACTACTTGTTCTGTGACATGGAGGAACCAGGCTAAGGGGTGATCTGAGATAAGGGGAGGGGAGGGGCATTGTCTGTACTTCTTAATGCAGGGACAGTGTCTGACAGTGGGTGACCTAGAGCTAGAGCACTGGTGGCAGCACAGGACCTTGGAATGTATTTACGTTTCTAAAACAGAAATTTCAACTGTAAAGAGGACATTTGCCCATCAGCTTCAGTTTTTATATTTCTATAAAAACTGCAAGATAAACGGCCCCTGTATCTTCACTCACATGCTTAGATCTCAACACTAGGACAACCAGCCAGACAAGGAACTTTTGAATATTCCCAAATTAACCCTGTGGCCATAATTTTTCTTCACACCTCCATCCCATTCCATCTTGTTATCATTAACAGTACAAACAGAAAAGCACGGCTACTAGGGGTTCAGGTCATTTCTGCCCTGAGCTGCCACCTATTCTTGCTGCTTCACTTCTGACCTCTCAAGAAGCAAAACCAGTTATGGTCTCAGCTGTTTGCAGACCCTCACTCAGTGAGGCCATCAGCTTCCCCATTCCTGTGAAAGACAAGCAACCCCAGAAGCCATGAGTACATCTGTGTCTCCCAAAAGCTGGCTGTTCTGAAGTTGACCAAAGCCTTGCTTTATGAAACTAGGATCACATTTTGCTTTGCATTGCAGGCAGCTGAGATGCTTCTCTTTGGGAAGAAGCTCACAGCAAGAGAGGCTTGGGCTCAAGGCCTTGTCACTGAAGTTTTCCCTGAAAGCACTTTTGAGACAGAAGTCTGGACCAGGCTGAAAACATATGCAAAGCTCCCACCAAACGTTAGTATCTGGGTTTTACTTTCGGGGACCATGGAAACTATTTGCAAAGGGGAAAATGTGCCTCAAGAGGGCACATCCTAAAAGACAAGACATATCTTTAGTTGGCTTAAAGCACATCTGGATTTGGAGTTTAAAATTACTATTATGTTGGGAATTAGATGTTTTAAAGAACTTGCCAGATAGACATTTCATTTCTGTGCCACAAAGGCAAAGGGGAATGATCCCAGAAGGATGCCAGTAGATACCCAGCTCTTTTACTTTGGAATTCAGGTGGGAGGTGAGGAGGTTGACTTAGGAAATCCTCTCTCTATAGCAGTTCTGTTTGTGTAAGTAGCAGCTAATGGCTATTGTTCTTACATTCTTGCTGTTGAGTGTGTGATCCTGGAACCAGAAGCTTTTGTGCCATATGGGGATGTTTAGAAATGTACAATAATAGGTCTGCCTCATGCTCACTGTAGTGATCTCTACTGGTTAGGAAGCGGTGAGTTCTATTACCTATGTCTCACAAAGATTTAATGGGATCTGTTTATTAAAGCAGAGGAAGTCAATAGTAACGTATATCTTGAGAGCTGAATAGATGGCTCAGCAGCCAAGAGCACCCGCTGCTATTCCAGAGAGCCATATTTAAATTCTAGCATGCACATAGTAGCTCACCATCTGTAATTCCAGATCCATTCCTCTTCTGGCCACTGTAGGCACAGCATGCACATAGTGCACAGACACATAAGCAGACAAAACACCCATACACACAAATAAACAATTTTTTAAAAGTAGAATTCTCCAGGAATAGACATGTACACCTTTAAGCCCAACACTTAACAAGGAGAGAAAGGTGGATCTCTATGAGTTTGGGACCAGCCTGGTATACATAGTGTGTTCCAGACTGGCCAAGGTCACATAATGAGACCCTGCCTCAAAAAACAAAAAGGAATAGTGTAATATCATTCCTGTTTGATTAACTTTTAACATAGTTGTTGGTTCTGTTTCATCAGGTGATGAGAGTTTCCAAAGAGTTAATCAGAAAACATGAGAAACAAAAGCTATATGCTGCTAATGCTGAAGAGTGTGCTGTAATCAAGGAAAAGCTGATGACAGAGGAGTACACAAGTGCACTCATGAACTTCCTGTCCAGAAAGGCAAAGCTGTGAAGACCACCAGAGCAGCTAGACTTCTCAGAGAAAGGATGTGCTGTGAGTTTTAGTTTCAGGGGCTTGAACCACACACCCCTTTGTGCCCCTTTTCATTCCTAGCAAAGCAGTAATGATGAGAGTGCCTCAGTTATGACCAATAAAAACTTCCATAAAACAAGCCTTAAGAATTTATGCAGCATAGCTAGGATTGATCTAACCTAGAGGGTGATAGACCTCTACAGTGAAAACTTTAAATCTCTGAACAAAGAGATAGAGATGGAAAATGGAAAGACAACCTATGGTCATGAATTGGTAGAATTAATACTGTAAGAATGACTATTCTACTAAAACCCATCTACAGATTCAATGCTGTCCCAGTCAAAATCCCCATTTAGTTCATCATAGAAATAGGTAAAATCTATTCTCTAAAATTCATATGGGTCCACAAAAGACCCCAGTATAACCAAAATGAGCCCGTTCAAAAAGAGCATGCCTTTAATCCCAGCACTTGGGAGGCAGAGGCAGGTGGATTTCTGAGTTTGAGGCCAGCCTGGTCTACAGAGTGAGTTCCAGGACAGCCAGGGCTACACAGAGAAACCCTGTCTTGAAAAATCAAAAAAAAAAAACCAAAAAAAAAACAAAAAAAAAAAAACAGTGCCATAGAAATTACCATTTCAGACCTCAAAATATACCACAGAGCCAAAGTAATAAAAGCAAGATGGCTCTAGTACAAAAAGGACATGTTGACCAATAGAACAAAATCAAACATGAGTACATGTAACTATAACCTGCCAATATTTAACAAATGCGCCAAAAATATACACTGGAGAAAAGACAGCATCTTCAACAAATGGAGCTGGAAAACCTGTATGACCACTTGGAGAGAATGAAATTAGACCTGTACCTATCACCTTGCACAAAAACTAATGCCAAATGGACCAAAGACCTAAGTGTGGATCCTCAAACCCTGAGACTGCTGGAAGAGACACAGGCAGTGCTAGACATGATATAGGTTGTAGGGAAGGACTTTCTCAATAAGATCCCATTTGCCCAGGAACTATGACCACTAATTGATAAATGGGACCTCATAAAACTATTTCAAACCAATCTGGAAATCAGTGTGGAGAACCCTCAAAAGGCTAAGAATAAATCTACTGTATGACACAGCTTTACCACTCCTCAGCAAATGCCCAAAGATCTCTATATCCTATTCCACAGATACTCAGCCATAGTCACTGCTGCCCTATTCACAGTGGCTAGGAAATGGAAATAACCTGTCCTAGTTACTTTTTCTGTGAAGAGACACCATGACCAAGGCATGTATAAAAGAAAGCATTTAATAAGGAGCTTGCTTAATGTTTCAGAGGATGAGTCCATGATTACCATGATAAGGAACATGGCAGCAGATAGACAGGCATTACACTGCAGCAGTAGCTAAGAGCTTATATCCTGGTCTGTGAGTTAGAGAGAGGGGGGTGGTATTGAACCTATCATAAGCTTTTCAAATCTTCCAACAAGGCCTCGCCTCTTAATCCTTCCAAAATAGTTCCACCAAATATGGACCAAACATTCAAATATAAGAGCCCTTGGGACCTATTCCCATTTAAACCACAAAACAATCTAAACGTCCTTCAATTAGCAGCAGATAATTAAAATATGACACGTACATACTATGGAATGCTATTCAGTCACAAAGAAAAATGAAATCATGAACTTTGCAGGCAAAACCCAGACCTAGAGAGACAAACATCACATGGTCTCTCTAATCTGTGGTTCCTAGCTTCAAGTTTTTAGATGTGAATATATAACCTAGAGTAGCTGTAGAAACCAGGAAAGTAAAGGGGGAACACTGGGGACCCAGTAGGAGCATACAAGTGATTAGAATGGAGAAATGGAAAATGGAGATTCCAAAGGGGAGATCTGGAAAGGGGGAAACTTTTGAAATGTAAATAAAGTAGGAAAAATAAAGAAAGAAAAGAAAAGAAAATGGAGGGCTATAATTAGGGAGGGGTGGCAGACAAATGACAAGAGAGGAGGGTAAAGTGATAGTAAGGATGTCTGAAATGCTGTAAGGAATCATAATAATATGCCATTAACATTCTGTACATATGGTTGCCCTTGGTTATCCCCACAAGTGGAAAGATGAGTCCCTACTGCTAAAGACACCATGTACTTCAAACACAGGGCCCAGAAGACTCAAGCTGCATATGACCTGAAAGTTGCCTCTCTGAAGATCAACTTTCATGGTACTTAGAAGGTGCCATGAAAGCTTCCAAGAAGAGGAGCAAACATGATTTCTACCTAGCTGTGGTAGCTTAACAATGACTAGCCTTGCACAATAACACCAGGGGTGCAATAGTTGTACACATACCTTGGCAGTAATCAACAACTCTCTAATTAGACTGAGGACCCAGTCAACAAGAGAAAAAAACATGACAGGTACTAGGAACCTAGTATCTACCCAGGGCTAGTAAAGTCTGGATCTCAGACGACAATTGCCATCTTGCTAAGCAGTGTAACTCCTAAGTACATTCTAAATATTAACCTTATACTCACAGATAATTGTAGTTCTCACACATCATCAAAGAAAGTTCTTTTTGCAACAGACAGACACCATCACAGAAAGCCAGAATTGCTCAAAATACAGAGAGCAAGAGGCCATGTGATACCAATTAACAAGCCCTTATTGCTAAAGTGATACATCCACAAAACAATTCCTATATAATGTATGTATTATATCTAATGTGTGTACAAACACAAAAAGACAACATGAATTTGAGAGAGGTGGGCAGTAATGAGAGGGAGGGGAGATTATATAATTATAATTTCAAAAAATTAGGTTTTTGGCAATAGGAAGTCTTACGGTTTTTGTCATGAATCGATGCTGCCATGAGCACTGGAACATTGAGCCTCCCGCCATGCTCTGAAAAGCACTCACAGCCTTACAAGCAGAGGTGACATCTCTGAACACCACAACAGCACTTTGTCGTCCACTAGGAGTGACTGAGATAATTGGGCCAAGCACTGACAGTCTTTGGATCACTGATTTGAGGTCCTCCGTGGGTTGCAAGTTCTTTTTGGTCCACCTGGCAAGGGAGAAAACGGGAGGAAAACAAATAAGAATATTCATTGCCATCCCTCCCCCAACATAGACCTACCCAACTTACTCAAGAGGCAAGAAGGGGACAGTGCATCATTTCATGGGAGAACAATGTTCCTTGTTGGCTTTACAATCCTCATTCTTTAGTGTGGTGTTCTGTGAGGCACCTGTGAGCTGCCTAATTTCTAACTCTGCAAGGCCTTTGACAACCTTTTCGAAGCCTACAAAATCGGCATAGAGTATTTTGCTTTTTAAAATGCTGTTTCTGGTGAAGACCATTACAGAAAAATACAACTGATTTTTAAAAAATGCAGTGTTGTGAACCACTGTCCTAACTGATGTATTTACAACACAGCTCCTACACCTAAGGCTCGAGGGTCACTGGGGTTGAGGGGGTAGAAAGATTGTAAGAGCCAGAGGAACAGGGAATTTTCTGTGAGTGTCCCTCCTAGAAATGTCAGAAGCTACATATACCCATGAAGTCTCACCAACGTGGCTCCCTAAAAATCTGAACAAGGATGACCACAGACATGCTAAGATGGAAGGGGAAGCCCAGGAGGTCTCAATCCTAGACAAAGAACTACAGGCAACTAAGGAAAGCCGAGAGGGAGAAATAGTCTTCCCCAGGGAAGAGCACACCGATTAGTTATCTATTACCAAATGGTCAGCCCTGAAAACATGTATTTAGGAGTATACAAATATCAATGTAAGAGGCCTGTAGGTTCTAGTGCTCAGGAATAAGGACTAGGGGAATCAGGAACATTAAACACACAGGGTTGTCTCTTCAAAGAAAGAGATGTATTATCTGCCCAGAAAGCTGAGAGTTGACATATTTAATGCCTGGTGACCCTGGAACTATCTGTGTGGCCTAGGCCACACTTGATCTTCCCCAGACCCTTTTCTTGAGCTTGATTGTTTCAGTCAATCTACAGAATCTATCTTTATGGAAGATGTCACTTGTATTTTACAAAGAGTTTTGGTGTAGTCATGTCTTAAGCTTTGCTTTAACACAGGATTATGCTAATTATCACCAGGAAAATTTTTTCCAAATTGTGCTGTGCTTAAATATGCCTAAAATAAGCTCCCTGGTGTCAGAGCCCTGAAATTTGAACCAACACCTGCTACTTAGTCATGTTGAACCGAACTGTCTATACATATGGGGAAATGATATATGATCTCAAGAATTAAACACCATTAATTTTTGCATTCACTAGTTAGTTTCTCAGTAGCTAGCATATTAAAACCCGTAAGTTTTTCTGCCTTAATTTTATCCTACTATTCTTAGTACACATTGTTCAGTTTTATGGATGTGAACAGAAGTAACCATTAACATTTATTGACAAATTACTAGTGCTGATGCATATCATATTTTATCCCTTGAAAATGATGCCAGAGACAAATGATGAGGTTGATGCTTCTGTTTTCACAGGTTGAGATTGTAACACTGAGAGAGTGAAGCTTTTCTAGAGTAAATGCCTCTGAAGTGCCCAAAAATTCAGTTAAAAAGCTAGGCAGAGTCCAGTCAGCCACACCCCAGAAGCCAGCTACTCTCCAAGGCTTCTGTTTACTACAGGCAAAATCTCTGTAGGAAATATGGAAAGACACTATGTGAGAACCTTTAGATTGGGAGTAGATCAGGAAGGGTTGAAGAGATGGTTCTGTAATTAAGAGCACTGGCTGTTCTTCCCAAGGACCCAGGTTCAATTCCCAGCAGCCATGTGGCAGCTCATACCTATCTGTAATGTCAAGTCTAGGGCATCCATGCAGTCACACAGGTAATTCACAGATATTCATGTAGGCTAAACATCCATACACGGGGTGGGGTAGGGAACCTACTTTTTGAAATATTTATGGACTCTTTGTGAGTTTCACATCATGCACCCCAGTCCCGCTCATCTCTCCATCCCCTCATATCTGCCCATTGCCCTTGCAACCTCCCCCCCAAATTAAAAACACACAAACAAACTGTCTTAGTTAAGGTTTTACTGTTATGAAATGACATCCTGACTAAGAAATTCTTATAAAGACAATATTTAATTGGGGCAGCTTAATAGTTTCATTATCATTGTGGCAGGAAGCATGGTGGCAAGTGGGTATCTATGGCTTGCCTGTGCCATGTTTGGGAGGGCAGGTCTGTGGGTGTCATGGCAGTTTGCAGGTCTCTATCTGACTTCCTCCTCTTATGCTGTGCTGCCTGGTGGTAGATGGGGCTTTGTGTGCCTATGGCTAGCCTGGTCCACGTGGCAGTGGAGGACCAGTCTGTGGGTGTCTTTCCCCATGCACCTTGTGGCATGACAGATCACAGGTCTCTATCTTCCTCCTCCCATGCTGCACTGCCTGGACTGGATTTGATTTTTATGTGTCCTAGGCATAAAATAGCTTTGACTACTGTCTTAGGGTTTCCTTGCTGTGAAGAGACACTATGACCATAGCAAGTCTTATAAAAGAAAACATTTAATTGGGCCTAGCTTACAGTTTCAGAGGTTTCTGTCATTATCATCATGGCAGAAAGCATGGCAGCATCCAGACAGACATGGTGCTGGAGAAGGAGCTGAGAGTTCTACATCTTGATCTGCAGGCAGTCAAGAGGAAACTGGATTCCACACTAGGAGGAGCTTGAACATAGGAGACCTCAGAGCCTGCCCCCACAGTGATATACTTCTTCTAAAAAGGCTACACCTACTCCAATGAAGCCACACCTTCTAATTAGTGCCACACCCCCACGGGCCAAGCACTCAAACACATAAATCTATGGAGGCCAAACTTATTCAAACCACCACAGCCATCAGGCCGGGCATCAAGCTAAGATGTACACAGGACTTCCATCTGCTCTGCCCTGACTGATACAAGAACAGCATCACCAAAAAGGTGCATCTTTGCCCATTGCCAGAGGGGAATCTACTTTTTTCTTTTTTCAAAGAAAGAACTCTTGTTAATTCTGGGCTTGAAATGTCAAGTCTCAGGTTCCTGAACTTGACAAATGCAATCAAATGTAGCAAAGGCTTGGAAAATCAAAGTGTGATTGTCATTACTACTCAAGGAAATCAAGAATGAGCTAGTTGTCTTAGTTGTCTGAATCAAGCCAGGTTGGTTACTTGCTAAAGCAATCCTCCAAATGAGTGTAATAAGACCCAGAGGCCGTGCAATGTTATAGTCACGGTGTCCATGACATGGTCCGGACTCATTTGGCATGTGAAAGTTTGACTATTCTCAATGAAAAGGATGAGGTATGTCAATTCTGAGATTACTGAAGGGTAGGAATTGTCACACAGACAAAGCTGGTCTTCTAGCTGTTCCAGAAGACCAGGAAAACCACACTTGACTGCATATGGAATTTCAGCTCATTGAAAATGAAGCCAAGCAGAAAATTTCAAATGGAAAACTCTGAAAAACAAATTCACTGGAGGGACTCACTGGCCACCTGTAAATGACAGAGGAAGAAATCAATGAAGCCAGGCACAGTGGCATACATCTGTGATCCCAGCACTCAGGAAGCAGAGGCAGGAGGATCCCAAGTTTGCAGTCCAGCCTGGGCTGCCTAGTGAGTCAGTGAATGTAGAAAATAGAGGCATAGAAATTAGTATGAAGAGCAAAGTAAAGTGCAATGATATAGAGGTGTGAAAATGTTAGGAAAACCATATGTGTGTGTGTGTGTGTGTGTGTGTGTGTGTGTGTGTATACATATACATGGAGCAAAATGAAGAGGAAGTTCCAGGTTACTGTTTTACCATAAATTTCCAACGTACAGCCAGCCATAGACTGTGCATCATAAGAACCATGAAAACCAAGCATTTGTAACAAATCAAATCAATCAAAAAGTCACACTGAAAATGGTTGCAAAGGGTTGGAGTGATTTCTCCGTGGGTAAGAGCACTCGATGTGCAAGCCTATTCAATACCCACATAAAAGCTGGGCAATACCACATGTGCCTGTAACCCTCAACACTGGAGATGTACCATGTGTATAGACCACAAGATGAATGGTGGCTAAAGTGTGATCTTTGCATAGAATGGAATGTTATTAACATTAAAATAGGAGGAAAGTCTGATGCATTACAAGATGAATTCACTAGGCCAAGTGAAATAGCCAAACCTAAAAGGACAAATATAATTCTACTTACCTGGAACATGTTGAATGGGCAAATTCATAGATTGAAAAAAGAATGGTTGCCAAGTGCCATAACGATATGGAACTCAGGTATTGCTATTTTATGCGTATAGAGCTTCAGTTGGTGACTCGAGGGATGGGCAGTGTTGATGACAGAATATTGGCGTGAATGTACTCAGGGCCACTGATCTGTTACACAAAGGCATGCTTCAACAACAAGTTTAATGCTTTATAGATTTTATAGGACTTAAAATATCTTTACAAAATCAGTAACAAGAAAACTGGGAGATATGACTAATTCAGTAGACAGAGGTAAAGAATTGGACAAAGTTCAGCACTGAGTCATGACAACAATTCCACAGGCAGCGACAGTAGGGAATTTACTGGAATTACTAAAGGGGATCTACAGAGATTTATAGTGAACATTATATTAATTTTCCACCACAGAATGAGAAAAAAAATCAAGGATGCATACTTCTGCCACATTGTACTGGAGGTCTTAACTTTTATAATAAAGTAAGGGGTAAAAAGAATAAAAACAGAAAATTAAAACATAAAAATGCCCGTGGATACTTTGCAGGGAATTATATGATCCTCCAATCGCACTTGTGGGCATTTATCCAAAAGAAATGAAATCAGTTACCTCTATATATCTAGATTCTATAGTCTAATCCTGTGTGCATTGTGATACTGTTCACAAAAAGTAAGACATTTTCCTGTCTTCTGACATGGATTGTTTTATGGTTTCGGGTGCATTTCCTTGAGGTTTGACCCTTGGAAACTTTCTTTCATTGATTTTCTTTCCCTAGTTTTGGCTCCAAGTTTGTTTTCCTAGGGCCGGGGCTCCATGTCTACGTTTCCTTCCTGGATTATTTCTCCTTCTTGCAGGATCCTTTTACTCTTATCAAAGACTTTGAGAGCAGACGAGCATTTTGTTTCCCAGGACCTGCTTTCTCTGCAGTCCAGCAGCTGGCATCTGCTTAATACTATGCACTTGTTCTTGAAATGTTGAAAATGGCAAACCCTACACATCACAACAAGATGACCTCAGTATCTTACCTCCTGACTTAGAAGGGGTTCAATGGCTGTCATTCCTGGCTACAAATTCTCTTCACTAAGAGAACATTCTAAAAATGGCAGGATCTGGGTACCACTCCCGAGGTGACAACTCAAGTAGGCTTTCAAGGTTTCAGCAGGCACGGTGTGTACAGGCAAGAGAAAGCGATAGTTTAATAATCTGGGACTCTGCTTGAACTGGGTTATAGACAACTCCTCCTCCTCCTCCTTCTCCTCCTCCTCCTCTTCCTTTTTGAAGGTGTACTCATTTTATACGTATGAGTGTTTTTCCCATGTGTATGCTTGGAATATCAGAAGAGGGTATTGGATTCCCTGGAACTGGAATTATAGATGATTGTAACATGTGTGTTGGGAACTGGAGTCCTCAACAAGAACATTTTCAGCTCTTAGCCACTGAGCTATCTCTCCAGCCCAACCCCCTTCTTCTAACAATGCACTTGGAAGACCCACTCCTTTGCCACACATACTGTGCACACACACCCTCTCTGGACAATGCATCCAGCATGGACCCCTACCTGCATTAGACTACATGTACACGTCTCTCTAAACAATGGAATAGGTTTCTCCTCCCTTAACACCAACCTAACTTAGTTTCTATTTAAACGTGCTCTCAATGTTTAGTTACAAAGGGTGGAGAGGCTCATCCAGCCTGAACTAGTTTTAGTTGTGTATGCGTCAAGGCAAAACTATATCCTCAAGTGAATTATAGAGAGAATCTATTTATTATCCAATGCATAATTGGGTTTGTATATAATTAAAATCAGATGTACTGTAAGATGGAACATGCACAGTAGAAAAATGATTATATGACCTAATATATCGACTATAATAGAGGGAACACCTTCAGTACAGTCCTTAGTAACCAAACTTCTCCTCCTCTTCAGCCCTAAAAAGGAGAGTCTCGGAAACTGAGGCCATTGACTTATCTGTTGCTCTTTTTCAGTGTATTTGGACCCATTGAATAGCTTTTAAAAAGCAAAATTCATGTGAGCCTTTATTTCAGTTTCCTGAATAAGAGGCCAAGAACCTAGAAACACCTGATGCAGACCTCAAGCCCCTATAAGACTCTACCAGGGCTTTAGTTGCTCCCCTGCCAGCATCTTACCCAGTGACTATTTCCAATGAGAGAAGGACAGCATGGTAGCAGTCTGGACTTCCTCATTTAAGCAATGCTCAGTTCCCACTCCTCGGGTAATTCTGCTTAATCTGTTAATTTCCGTGGTGAGACTATTCTTCTTAGACTGTAAAACAACTCCACTTAAGCACGGATGTAATTACACAAATGCTGAGATTATGGAATGTGATAGGATTTCTTATAGAAATAGAGAATGGCATTCATCTATGTGTGTGCCTAGTACCTGTACATAGACACACACAGTCATCAACCTAATAACAGTCCATGATGGACCACAGGTACAATGATGGTAAGTATCACAAGGGAACTGAAAGTTTCCTAATTGAGATTGTAGTCATTCTAAAGTTACAATGCAATGAACCACGAGTTTGTTTTGAGGTAGGTATCCACAAAAACCAACTATGCAGCCAATGATACATAGCACATAAAATTATGAGCAGTACATAATACCTCACAATGATATGTTCTTAGCTGATGAATTTCAAATACTATACTTTTATCATTATGTTAGAATGTACTTCTACTTGTTAAAAAGCATTACTGTAGATCTGCTGCTATATAACACCAGTAGTCACTTCATAATATTATGTTTTCTGCCTCTTTCTGGGTAGGGTGCTGTAGTGGTTTGAATAGGTTTGGCCCTCATAGAGTCATATGTTTAAATGCTTGGGCTACAGGAACCGACACTGTTAGGAGGTGTGTCCTCATTAGAATAGGTTGAAGGAAATGTGTCACTGTTGGGGTGGGCCCTGAGGTCTTATGCTTAAAGCTCTGCCCAAGGTGGAAGAGCCAGTCTGCTCCTAGCTGCCTTTGGATCAAGATGTAGAACTCTTGGCTCCTCCAGCACAATGTTTGCCCAGATGCTGCCATAATTCCTGCTATTATGATAATGGCCTAAACCTCTGAAACTGTAAGCCAGGCCCAATGAAATGTTTTCCTATATATGAGTTGCCTTGGTCATAATGCCTCTTCATAGTAATGGAAACCCTAACTAGGACAGGTGCTTACATACAAACAACTTTGTGGTATTTTCATATGAACTTATGATACCTTTATCATATTCACCTTTGTTTGCCTGTCTTTTATGACAGGATATCATTATGTAACCCTAACTGCCCTGGAACTTGCTATGTAGATCAAGCTGACCTTGAACTCACAGAGACTCACTTGCCTCTGTCTCCCAAGTACTGCGACTAAAGATGTGCAGCACCACACCTAGCAATGTTCATCTCTTATTGCCCCCTCCCCCCTATACTAGATTCTTTTATATCTATCATAGCCTCCCTTTCACTTGTGTGTCTCCTCCTGGACAATTTCCCATATAAAAGAAAACATGTATGCTGGCTAGTTTTGTTTTCAGCTTGACACAATCTAGAGTCACCTGGAAAGAGAACCTCAATTGCCTAGATCAGACTGGCATGTGTACTGGCTAGTTTTATGTGTCAACTTGACACAAGCTGGAGTTATCACAGAGAAAGGAGTTTCAGTTGAGAAAATGCCTCCCTGAGATCCAGCGGTAAGGCATTTTCTCAATTAGTGATCAAGGCGGGAGGGTCCCTTGTGAGTGGTACCATCTGTGGGCTGGTAGTCTTGGGTTCTATAAGAAAGCAGGCTGAGCAAGCCAGGAGAAGAAAGCCAGTAAGCAGCATTCCTCCATGGTCTCTGCATCAGCTCCTGCTCCTTGACCTGCTTGAGTTTCAGTCCTGACTTCCTTTTGTGATGAACAGCAGCATGGAAGTGTATGCTCAATAAGCCCTTCCCTCCCCAAGTTGTTTATGGTTGGACTATTTTATCACAATGATAGAACAGTATGAGATTCATGTGCTTCTCACCTGGCTTGTTTTGCTTAACATGATGATCTCCAGTTCCATCCACTTTCCCTCAAACAACATAATTTCACTCTTTACGCTTGAGAAGTCCACTTTGCATACTCAACACACTCTTCACACCTCCATCCGCTGATGGGCACCTGGCCACTATCACCATTCTGTGATAAACATGAGTGTGTAGGAGGCACTTGTATGCTGACTTCATTTGTCACCTCTTCTTTGATAACATCAAGAGGCCACGTCCAGAGGTTGACATACATTCTAGGCTTGTGTGATTGCAGTGTTTGCACAATTATGAGATTGATTTCTTGTGACTCAGTGTATTTTCCAGAAGGTATCTCTAGGGTTTAGCAGCAAATGACCATAAATGAGAACAGAATGCTTATTCATATATATGTATGGAACTAGCTTGAGAGATTATTGGGGCTGATAAGATGCACATGTGTGGTGTTAGTAAGCAAGCTGGAAAATCCAGTGGGAATTCACCTTACAGTCTGGAAACCAAAGGTTAACCTGAGGCTAGAATTCCGCCCCTTTATGGGATCTTAGTCTTTTCTATGAATGTTTTAAGCTGACTGAATGACACGCCTACCACACTATGGAAAACAATCACCTCTACTCAATGACTACTGATTTGAATGTAAATCTCATCTGAGTAATATTTTCTTTTTTCTTTTCTTTTCTTTTCTTTCTTTCTTTCTTTCTTCCTTTTTTTTTTTTTTTTGTGGCTGGAGAGACAGCCAAGGGTGCTGGGAACCGAACTCTTGTATTTTTGGTTGTGAGCCTAGCCTTTAACGGCTAAGCCATCTCTCCAGCCCCTGAGTAATATTTTTATAACAACACCTGGACACATGTTGAAACAAACAATTGGTCCCATATATTGTGCCAAGCTGACCTGTATATTTAATAAGCATGTAACCTGGCTGCAGTTCACCATTTAGATTTTTTATTTGTCTTTGAATCCATCTGTAGTAAGCAACATAAACATTGTCTTGAATGCCAACTCAGTAACCAGGTGGGAGCTTAGGTTGGAGTAGCAAACAATCATGTTCTTACCGTACAGCATGGTAAATGGTGTGTATGTATATGGTAGAGATGATGTAGGCATAAATTTTTCTCAACCTACTTTTATAAGTGTTCAGCCTCTCCTCTAGCACATGACACACCAGAGATATTGGAAAAGAAAAGTTTTAGGGCAAGGCCAAAGTAGACCTGGGTAGAAATAGTTCTTTGGGAGCAAGTCCAATCTTTGTTGTCAGGATGTCAGCCGTACAGTTGTATTAGTTAGGGATTTACTGCTGTAAACAGACACCATGACCAAGGGTACTCTTATAAGGACATTTGATTGGGGCTGGTTTACACATTCAGAAGTTGTCCACTATCATCAAGACAGGAACATGGCAGCATCCAGGCAGGCAAGGTGCAGGAGGAGCTGTAAGTTCTACATCTTCATCTGAAGGCTGCTAGCAGAATACTGACTTCCATGCAACTAGAATGAGGGTCTTAAAGCCCACACCCACAGTGACACACCTACTCCAACAGAGCCACACCTACTCCAACAGGGCCATCCTTTCTAATAGTGCTACTCCCTGGGCTGAGCATATACAAACCATCACACCAGTCCTCTAGCAAAACACCAGTAAAAATCATCAACAGCAGTCCGGTCCAGTCAGCAGTTGCCATTCATGAATCAGCAACTGTAAACCAGTCCACTCTGAAGACACCACACACCAACCAACAAGGGCAGTTAGATCCAGAGGAAACTGTGAAGCTCACCAACTGCCCTGAGTCCTCAGAAGCAGCAAAAAGCCACAGGAACCTCCAGAGAAGTTCTTCGGTGATTTTCTCTCGATAATGCCACCACAAGCAACGCTTAACAATGCAGTATAAGGCGAACCAGTACATGTGTGCACCATCAGCGAAAAATAGCAAGGCAGAGCAAAAATGAACCAATGCTTGAGCTCCTACAGTCTGTGTGGTCATATTTACATTCCATCTAAACATCATGTGTGCTTTCCCATGTCTGCTTTAACAAAACATCCTCTCACCTGTGTGTCCCAGCAAAATATCATTTGACATAACTAACTTTCCAACAAAACCAGAAGTTTTTACTTCAGACGGATGGAGTACCTGTTGCTTCCCTGGGGCTGGTGCCATGCAAAGTTTAACTCCAACTGTCTACAACACAGGGGGAGCAGAATCAATTATACTACCTACTACCAGGACCCTGTCTCTGGTTACTACTGTGTTGTTTTAATAAAAAATATTTTAGAATCAAAATAAAATTCTAAGGTCCCCGTGTGGATCATTCAGCCATTGTCTGTTCAAGACTCCTTTGTTGCACTTTAAAAAGAAAAGGAAAAATGAGTCCCAGAGATCATGAATATGACATATTGAGCCAATAAATGCAGTTTACAAGTAATTATAATTTACATGCAGTTTACAGAAAGGATTTACAATATTATAAAAATATTTTAAAAAGTAGGGTCTGGAATCCTGCCAAGTTCTCCAACAGAGATAATACACCACCATCTGTGACTCTAGATGCTTGTAAAATCTGTTTTTCAGCATGATATGGCTTTGGAAACTGCTGTTTTATTTACATAGCAAAATGGAGAATTTTTGTCAGAAGCCAGTGTGATGTAAGGTCTGATCCTATGACTACTGTCACTATGTGTTATGATTTGACTGTGCTCCCTACACAGTCCTAAGTTAGAACATTGATTCATCATGCCATATGGGTGAGGCCATTCATAAGAGGGATTAATGCCCATCTGGCAGGAGTATGTTAACTCTCAAACTAGACAAAATTAGTTTATTACAGGTTGGAAAGATGTCTCCATCAATAAAGTATCTGCTGTGCAAGAATGGAGAAACCCAAATTCAATTCCCCGCACCCAAAGAAAAGCTATCTGTGGCTAACATCCATAATCATAGTGCTTGGGAGGTGGAGACAGGCTGGTCTCTGGGCTCACTGGTCAGCCAGTCTACCTTAGTGGGTACAGGTTTGTAAGAGATTCTCTCTCAAAAACAAGCTGGGAGTGATTGAGGAAGACATCCGACATTGGCCTCCGGTCTACTCACACTCACACACACACACACACACACACACACACACACACACAGGAGGGTGTTACAAGGAAAGCATACCCCATTTTCTTTCTCCCTCTGTCCACATGTGTCTACTTGCCCTCTCAACTAATGCGATGTTTTAAAGCAGTGCCACGTCCTTACCAGAGGGAAGGACTTTCTGTCATCCAGACCCTACATTACACTGGCTATCTTGGACTTTCTGTCATCTAGAAGCATAAGCCTACGTGGAGTTATTTTCTTCTTAAGTTACACAATCTCAAGTATTCTGCAATAGCAATAGAAAATGGATCAAGTCCTTATTAAAGGCCTTGCCCTCTCTGTGCAAGTGAAGATATAGATGCTAAATACTAAACAGAATTTTGCCAGTGTGAAGTTCGAGGTTTCTATGGTTACCTCAGTCTAATATTTATGCATATTAAAGTATATATTCTCACTGTACTTTATACCTGCCAAAATCCAATTGTACCAACCAGTTTTTCTTGCATAAGGCCACAAGATGAGATCTTATTGATCTTATTTTACAGATGGACAAGGGCAGGAGCTCACAGTACTACAATCAACATTTAGACAAGAATGCTGTTCTTTTTGACAATATTCTTCAGGGGCATCTAGGCTTCTTTAAAGCATAGGTGCTCTCAAGGGCACCAGTTAAGTCACGAGAGATTGAGAATGATAGGCTTGTTGAGTGTCTAGATGGTCTGGTTTCTAGAAGATAGGGCAATTCAGCACATTGCCTCTGGCATCCAGGGTCATGGCAGAAGAAGGATTCACAACTAAATCCTGTTAGATTTTTCTTAGATCCTTTGAGAGTTATTTTGCAGCAGAGCTGGGTTTTTGCCCCTCCACCCAATGCTCCTCACATACCCCTTTTGATGTGCCCTCTGTCACCAGCTGATCTTTGTGTTCTTATTTCTGTATGAGCTTTTGTCTCTCAGAGACTCCATCCCTAAACAAACAAACAAAACCCACAAATGATCAAAACGGTCTGCACTTTTCAGAGAGCAGGTGCATGCCGGTAGAAGGAAATATGTGAAGATGGGTGTCCAATCTTGGGTGCTGGTATTCAAGCTATATTTTCATTGGCCATAGTACGTTGTTAAGTAAACATGTCAGACCATGTGAAAGCATCCCAGCAGGGCTCCAGCTTCCACCTGTTTCCATGCAGGCCTGAGCACCTTGTTCCATCCTTGCAATGGCTCTTCCTTTCCAGTGTAAAAATCTGGCAGACTGGGGATAAAGCCAAGGGTCTTGTCTTTGGTCATGGTAATGGCAGCATTTAGAAGATGGCTCCCTCTCCAACAATCTTGCTCCAGCCCTGCAGATCTTTGCTCACTGGCAGTAGGTAGGGTAACACACAGTTCTACCCATTTCCAAGAGTTTCCTTGCACTGAGAGCTTCTTCAGTAATTTGGCATGTGTGAAAGTAGAGGCAGTGTGCTCTTGTGTAAGGGAAAGCCTGCCCCATGTCCTCCATGTTTCACAAAGACCACATTAAATCTTTTTTTTTCGGGGGGGAGGAGGGGAGGATGAAGAGTTTCTGCTTGTGACCATTCTGTGTTCTGTAAACATAAGCATAGGACAAAAATTCAAAAACCTACCTGGCAACGATGGTGCCCATGGGCGGCTCATAGGTGCTTTTCTGCCACAGGTGACATTTCTTCCAGTTGCCACTGATATTGTTGATTATTTTTCTTTTCCATGAGGGCATATGTCCTGGCTTTGGGGACAGACTAATCTCTTTTGGCAACTGATGTCTTGCTAAGATCTTTTCTAGGCCAGAGAATTCAGGCTTCTCACCTGTTGGCAGAATAAGTATTAACAGAATTTAGTGTTTATTTCCTCCCCTGCAGAACACGATTCTGAAATGTGTGTGTGTGTGTGTGTGTATGTGCATGTGTGTGTATGCATGGTACTGAGAATGGAACTCAGGGCATCCTGTGTGTTAGGTGCATCCTCTTGCTGTGTTTTTGCAATTTAGTAATTCCTCCTCAGCTCTGCCATCCCTTTATCCCAGCAATATTACTTATATCTTAGTCTAAGAGATGCATTGAACTATAAGTGCCTGCATTAAGTATGCTAGGACCACTAGCGTGTAAATGTCCGTTCCTTCTGTATAGTTTGCAAACTAATAGTAAGTTTTATTACTGTTGTTGTTATTGTTATTATTATTTTTATGCATCTTGCTCCTAACTTGGAACACCATCTTCCTGCTATTTGCCTAAAAACTATTCTGCATTTGGAGACCCAATAATTGAGACTTGGGATTTGGACCTGTGTTTCCTACTACTGGAATTCTCTGGGTGGTCAGTAGCAGTTAGAATGCTAGAATGGTGGAATCACCTTGAAAGGATGAGATGATTCCAGAGGTTTATGCCCTGCTATCAGAAATGGAATAGCGCCCCTCTCTAGTCAGACAGCAGCTCCTCGAAAGGTAGATGTTGCTGGTTATATCTTGGACCAGCTCAGACCCTCTCCTCTTCTCACTTGTTCTCAAGGAAACTATGGAGTGCTCAAAATGTGTCTTGAGATAAAGGTGAGCTAGCTAGACAGCCCAGGTTCTTTGCCAATCTTCTAGTTAGTTGAAAACATGATGCCCTATCTCCATGACTCAAATGACCCAAGGTGTGAAAACCAGGACGGGCTGCTTTCCAGAGTCCCACAGTCATAGAGTCAAAAGGATACACATAGTCAATACCTCAGTGATACTGAGAAGCTTCTCTGGTCTGGGGAACCAGCTCCCAATGCATCATGGCTTCTGTTGTCCCTTCCTGCCTGTCTGTGAACAATAAAGCCTCTTTGTATGGCTTATGCAGGGCAGGAGTTGTCCTGTCATATTGGGCTTAGACAAGTAAGAAAGCAATGTCCAGGCTCACTGGGAAGCTGCCTTTTAGGCTATTACTCACTGTAAGACAGGGGGATCTACAAAGTCACTTCAAGATTTGGGAAGATACTCCAAACACCAAGGAGAGGCAAGCAAGGGGCCAGAAGCAGAACTCATGCGTACTACAGGCTAGTAACCCATTCTCCAGGCTGTGGGATTGATATACTGAAATCCAGACAGAAGAAAGAAAAAAGTTTGGTACATGACACCTAGCAAAGACAATACTCTGCATTCCCAAACTCGCTCTTACCGAGCCATCCTTAATATTGCTTTTAATCACTTTTAATTCATACCTGTTAATTGCATTCTACATTCATGTCACATCCACTGATTGGGTCACATTGAGCCAATTGGCCTCTAACAAAATTCCATTTCTGCTGTAAGACACGGATTTAGTGCCAGAATGGAACAATACCTTTCCTACAATGAGGCACCCTCACCACAGGAAATTACAAGAAGGGTAAACAAAGCAGAGAGGGTGGGAAGAAGAAAAGAAAAAGAGAATGGAAGGGAAAGCCAGGTAGTTGAACTACACAACTTATTAAGCTACACAGCTTATTTGTGACATAGATTACCTGAATTATATGATCATACAGATTTATTAATTCCTCTTCAATTAAGAACAGAAAGCAAATAGCTCCACAACCCATTTGGATGTATTAGAAGGCAGGACATTGGTCATCCACTTAATGCTGGAATGGCCTCACAGAGGCTCAGGGTACACGCAATAGTTCTAAATTGACTCAGATGCCTATCATTTCTGAAGGAACAACTGATGGTTCTTCCTATAGATTGGAAATGAAGGGAGACCTTAAATACACCAAGAATTTTTTTAAAGGACCATTGCTTGGTAATTTAACTAAACGGCATATGACAATGAATAGGTCCACCCCAAGGGTCTCAAACCTATCCCAAAATTGGCTCAATAATGGAACTGTGAACTGTGATGAAACCGCCTTTAACTAGCCCTCCGTGGTTATCATTTAGTTATCTCAGTGACCAGGAGCAGCCCTCCCTTGTCCTGACTCCTCATACACACAGAGGGAGGTAAAGATAGAGAGAGAAGGAGAAAGAGGGAAAGGGGGTAATGGGGGGGGGCAAAGAGTTAGACTCCTCAAAGTGGAGAAGGGATACCAGAATCTGCTCAGAGGGGCAGGATTTACATGTTTGGGAGTGGAATGATTTTCTTTTCTCCCTCAGAAATGGCTAATTTGGGCTAGCATAGTCTAACTGGTTCCTGACATAGAAGGGCTTCCCTATCTTCTCAGGAAAAGTACAGAGCAGACTCAGGAAGTCAGATGTCCTAGATGTTAACTGAAAAATACATTGATCTTCCTCTCCCTGTTGATCTTCCTTCCCAGGAGCTACCTGACTTCTACCTTGTTATGTCAATTGCCAGAATTTCGAAATTGAGCTTTATACTCAATTCATTGCACCTGTTTTGTTGTTAGTGATAATGGTGGTCTTTTGCCTCAAGTGAACTGTTTATAAAATTCTTTTCTTACATACTACAATGGTTCAAATGAGCCTAGATTTTCTGTGGCATCAGTGTCATAGTCTAAAGATACAAAGTACTCCATAGGTGGATGGATTGAATGCTTGACTTCAGACGGTGGTACTATTTTGAGTGACACCAGAGACTTGGGGAGTGAACTCAGGCTGGAGGAAGTAGGTCACTGTGGGCAGGTCCTTAGGGTTTCCTTAGGTACAGAGTCAGTGTGGTTCCACACATTATGGCATTTTTCTTCCCAGAACCCTGACTTTAAGAGATCTTGTAAAACAAACAAACGGATTAAAAACAAAACCACTAACCAGCTGAATGGGGCCATGGGTCTTTTTAATTTCCTAGCACTGTTGTAATAGTATCTCAAAAAGATGCAAATGGATGGATTAAAACAAGTTTATCTCATGGCTGGAGGAGATCAGCAGGCCCATACTTCCTCTGGAGACCCTGTGGGGGAATCTTATCTCATGGCTGGAGGGGATCAGTATACCATGTTCCCTCTGGAGCCCCTGTGAGGGAAGCTTTCTTTGCCTGATCCTAGTTCCTGACATTTTCCAGATGGCCACAGAAATCGTCGGAACTCCTTAGCATCATTTTCAATCCCTGCCTGCCTTGTCCCATGGCCACCTTCCTCCTGTACGTATCTTCTCACCAGATGCTCACCTGAACATAATAAGTTATATTCATTCCCTTGGAGATCGTATTTCCAAATGTGGCCACCATATGGGGTGCTAGCGTTAAGACTGCAATATATCTTTTGAGAGGGACACAATTCAACTCTTAACATGGGGAAGCGTGCAGTGGTGACTGGCTGGCACCACAACTGCCCTCTAGCCATAGAGCAAATAGGGCAATGCTGGAATCCAGTTGTATTAAGTATACATATATATGTATACATACTTTTATATTGTATATATTACATAAATCTATATAATGTACGTATGTGTATATATGCATATACCTATATACGCACACATACATCTGGAGGAATAAGGAGCAAGAGTTTGGATTTTCCACAATGTTAATTAACCCCGCTAGAAAGTAATGGTTTTGAGCCACATGGAGTAGAATCTCAAGAGGTATTTGGTACGGGTTAAGGAAATCTCGTTTGAAATAGGATGGAAACGTTCTGTACAAAAGTTGGGGAAGGGTGGCACTATTATTTGTATATTTCCTGTTTTGTTTTCAAAATTCCTATCTTGGTGCCAGAATGGTGGCTCAGTGGTTAAGAGGACCTGCTGCTCTTGCAGAGGACCCTGGTTGAATTCCCACTCTCCACAAGGCAGTTCACAACTGGCTTCAACTCCAGTTCCTGGGGATCGAGTGCCCTCTTCCAATCTTTGCAGGCATCATGCACACATACAGTGCCCTTACATACACAAAGGCAAAACACTCCTACACATGAAGTAAAAATAAATACATCTTCAAAAAATAAATAATAAGCTCATTTTAAAATATTTACTGCCTCAACTTAAGGAGGTAGGAGGTGGAGGTGGGCGTTTAGCACGTGAGGCGGACGTGAGGGAAGAACACTCACAGGATCAGTGCCCTCATAAACAGCTTTGAGAGCCTTTGCCTCTCTCCTCATGGGGCAAGAAAGAAATGAAATGATTTCTTGTCCATGAGTCAGAAAGCCCTCTCAAAAGACATTGGATCTGCTTTGATCTTAAAACCTCTCAGAACTCCAGAATGTAAGAAAGAAGTCTCTGTTGTTTCTGAACTACCCCAGATAGTGGTTTGCTGAT
The DNA here is from genome assembly GCA_019843965.1 of Rhynchomys soricoides. Classification (NCBI taxonomy): domain Eukaryota; kingdom Metazoa; phylum Chordata; class Mammalia; order Rodentia; family Muridae; genus Rhynchomys; species Rhynchomys soricoides. The sequence continues at coordinate 943,453 of JADRCH010000055.1, read as the reverse complement.
ACAAAACCTGGCCTAGATGGGTAAGGAAAGGGAACTATTGGGCAGAGAGTGAGGAGAGGAGGGGCCTTCAGCAATGACCCCACATGGTGCTGGAGAGAAAGGCTTGCTGAGTTCCTCTGCCAGAGAAGAGGGGTGTCAGGTCATGAGCTGGTATTTACTACTAGGGAAGAGGCTTTGCAGTCCCTCTCCTTGCTTTCCTCACTCCCACACTCTTGTCAATGGTACAGAAGCCACTGCAGGAAGAGCTGAGACAGAAAAAGACAGAAACTCGGCACAGCACCATGCCTTCACTTGGCTTCTAGTCTCAATACACCAGAGCAGAGGGAAGCAGAAAGAACTTAAACATCCCAGGAGTGAATTTAGAGTGGTTATATTAGAACTGGTATTTCAGTCAAAATGACCCTCCCAAAGCTAAGCAATTTGCTTGTAATTTCACCTACAGTAGGCAACAATATCGAATGGAAATCAAAAGGAAAAGCTAAAGCAGGGGCAGAATGGGTCTGGAAGGAGCTGGGGGGGTGTTAATATGATCATGTGTGGAATTCTCAAAGAATTAATACAAAAGTGGGGAGAAAAGAAGAGCTTCTAGAAAGAAGAAATTTATTTTCTGCTTCTCTCTGCCAAGTTCAGTTTTCTTAAGCTAATAACATATACTTGAATTTTAATAAAGCCTCATGTCACCCTCCCATGTGTCTGAGACAGCATGCTACTCACAGGAGAAGCGTGAGTTCACTCACTTCCTGTCATTTCTGGTAGCTTTTAGTTGAGCCTATGTGGTGGCCAAGTACTCCTTGATTTATTTATCCATTTTCTGGATACCTGACGCTCCCCCTGTGAATTGCCTGTCCACACAGCTATTTTATTTAAACTGCTTGATGTGTGTGTGTGTGTGTGTGTGTGTGTGTGTGTGTGTGTGTGTAATGTAAACTGGATATATTGATCCATTCACAACACTCTGGATTAGGAAGTGAAGATTCACTTGGATACAAGCAACAATTTTGCCCCAACAAGTTTAAAGTAGTCGACTGATCTGATCCTCACCTTGAAACCTCTCTCACCAATCTCAACATCAAACCTCCATCTTAATTTGTAGCTTAAGTGCATCCATACATATCTGTATGGTTTTTCATCTTTCCATAGGTGTGCTTTGCCTAGAGATGAATAGCAACTTATCTTGGCTCCTGTAAGATGATGTACAGAAGAGAAAGTAACCTCTACTCAAGGGCAAAGTCCATAGGCCACTTTGAGAACATAGGCTTAGCAAGCCATGATGTGGCAATGGTCTCATGAACTGAGGGCACCTGTAATGCCAAGAAGTTAGTACCCACATCTAGAAGAAAAGGGTTCACACCAGCATGCAAATAAAAACACTCTCATCCACTCTCTACCCACATACATTTGGTTTTCTCCTCTTCGCTTCTACAGGAATGAAGCACTTCCACCATGTGATTCGGGAGCAACTTGTGAAGGCTAGAGAGGAGGTCAAATGTGTGACACAAGACCTCAGGCTGGGCATAATCTTTTGGCTTTTCTTCAGTAAAGAGTTGTTCAGCATCTATGTCCACATCCATGATGCCCTGTTAAGTTACAGAGAAAGGTAGCAGATCATGTGAAACCTAGCGACTTGCCATGCAAGTTGTCTTCGGCTCAGCTTGCTGCCATCTCCAAGAGGAAATGGTGGAACCTGCTTCCTGGTCTCTGACTCCTTTGCATTCTGAGTGTCACAATGGCTCAGGTATTGGCCTGGAACCCCAAGAACTTGTTCTGCACCTTCAAAGCACAGAAAAGCTGCCCATGGAAGGTATCCTGCCAAATAATTCAGAGATTTTCCACAGAAACTCCAGTTTCTTGTCTGGATGTGGATGAGTTCTGAGGAGGAAGGGCGAGTTTTCCTGAAAGGAAGGAGATTCGTGTGCACGTAGCCCGTGCTCTGTTCCCTTCCCAGAGACCTCGTACCTGGTGTGTGCATAATTAAGACTTCACAGACCTAGGAGGCCCCCAAAGAGAGTGGTTACATCAGTGCTGCCCCCTGTAGATCTGAGGAAGCTTTATGGTCCAAAACTAAGGAAATGTCCAGAGTAACACAGGTAAGAGGGCCATCTGCTATTTATTCTTTTTTCCAGATTTACAAAGGAAACAAAGCAAACAAACACATAAAACCTCCTTAGTGCTAGTTTCTCTTCACTGTAGACCTAGGAGCAGAGGATAACACAAGTGCTAAATAACAATGATGCCCTAAACTTCATAGCCCAGCTGGAGCGATTGACTGAGAACCACTCCCCAGTTTGAGGTGGAAATGTAAATAATAGTGTGTTCCAGGTGGGAGGGGTTGGGGTGGGAGCATCTTGGCATCTAATTCGCAAAAGGGGATGTGGAGTCTGAGTGATCAAAAGCTGCTTACTTTCAGCGATTTAACTCTTTAACTCTTTGCTATGTTGGGGCCAAAGAGCCACTGGCTTCTGGCAATTTAACTTCTGCTGATAGCAGCAGGGGATTAAGAATAAAGGCTTAGTTACTTGGACTCTTTTCTCTCTGGCTCAAGGGCCTCTTGCTGGCCAGGGGAGAAAAGGAATAAAGAAAGTCAGGCACACAAACACAGGCACACAGGGAGAGAGAGAGAGAGAGAGAGAGAGAGAGAGAGGGAGAGAGAAAGAGACAGAGACAGACAGACAGACACTGGCTGGACCCCACCACCCATTTCATCAATTTCACAAGTGCACATGCATACTTATATACGTACACATATACCTACATACATATGTATGCACATATAGACAGAGAGACAAATAGACATTTTGCACATGCATATAGACAGACATATATACATCATATACATATACACATATATACACACAAACACACACACACACACACACACACACACACACACACATTTGGAGGATGGAGTAGAGTTCCAAGAGCCACTCTTTATTTCTTCTCTTTGGCAATTTATACATTCTTAGACAAAAGTTCTTTCTAAAATCACAGCATAGATAAAACTTTACCAAAAAGGGAGTTACAGAAGGATGTAGATAGTAAGTTCAAAACAGTATTTCATTCTACAAGCTCATTATAAGTTCAAAGCAACAGTGTCACACAGCCTTGTTTTATCACAGTGCACACCTGTGGCCTCATCCTTGGACCTGACCTAGAATGAATGTTTTTCCTTGATCACAAGTCGGTCCTAAGCCTATTTTTCTTCTTAGTGCAATTTATGAAAGCTCATTGTCTTTCTTATTATGTAGCTTTTACCTACTACTCTATGAGGAGAGGGCACATTCTATTCTTGATTCTAACTTTATTACATCTTTCTGTCAAAAGAACTAAAATCATCTCCTTAAATTTTTCCTCCTAAAATTATTTGAATCAAACCAGGAATTCTATAAAGTCATTAATTAATCTAAACAGCATAAATTCATGAAAGTTCATCTTCATGTTGATCTGTAGGGCATTTGTGCAATAGGGTGGGCAGATGCCCAGGAATCATTAGGCTATGTAATAGTGGCAGGAAAGGCATCAGCAGTGAGAAGCAATCCTGGGATGAAGTCTCTGGGGCTGTGCCTCTCCAGAGCACACCCATTGTAGCCATGCAAAATGGTGGGCCATCTCCAAGAAATTCACTTGCTTGCCATAACCTTTCCTAGATGGCTTCTGTCAAGTGTGGTTAGAGTTGCCTCTTGGTTTTAGCCCCACCAGCTAGCCAGGGCCCCAGGGTCCCCTATGATTACTGAGCTCTTGTTGGACTGGCTTGCAAGTCATACTGCAAAATGGTGAGAGATTAGGAGAATCACACGCATGATGCTCTCTTGGTATTTTTCTGCTCTTCTTGGCCAGAATTTTAACCATGCTGCAAAGCCCTCGCCAAGATTTTAAAATAACATGGCTGCACCCTATGGAACATTTGTGTCTAGAGCAGGAAATAAGGGATTCCACTTATTTCCCTGAAATAAATACTTGGGTATTTCCAGAAATACCCAAGTATTTCTGGGTAGAGAAAGGAATTGCCGTGGAAAGGACAGAATGTGTTGGCAACTGGAATACACACACTCTGGCTTCTTTCTTCTAAGCAAAGCTGAACGCATTACTCCAAGCCTTCAATTCCATACATAGAAAAGGAAGAGACCACGTTTGAAATACGTTCTTTATATGCTGTGTCAATTGACCTAACTATTACAAAATACAATGGCTCTGTATCTTGGGCAGCACCAGGCCCAATGAGCAAAGCTCCTTACACACGAGAGTAAGGAGAGGCTCACTACTTTCAGTAGGGAAGGACAGGACAGGGGTTATTTCCAAAACAGTCACTCTCTAGAGAAAAACAAACAACAAAAAAAAAACAACCAAAACCAACCAAAACCACAGGCATTCCATTAGGAAATGATACATATTCATACAGGAAAAAGCACCTTTAGGAATGGGCACATTCCTGAGAGTGCTCTGTTAAAGGCTATAATGTAAGAAGAAAAAATGACATGCACATTGGCTCAGCTCAAGGTTTGGAGCACATGCTTGAACGGTTAAAACAGTGAACAGACATGCATCTGGGCATGCTCACCTTGCTTACTAAAGCTTGGGCTGAAAATAAGGAAAGCCGTGCTAAGAGGAAAAGTCATAGCTCTGAGTGCCTCCAAAAGAAACTGGAGAGAGCATACACTAGCAGCTTAACAGCACTCCTGAAAGTTCTAGAACATAAAGAAGCTAATACACCCAAGAGGAGTAGAAGGCAGGAAATAATCAAATTAAGGGCTAAAATTAACCAAGTAGAAGCTAAAAGAACTATTCAAAGAATCAACAAAACCAAGAGCTGGTGCTTTGAGAAAATCAACAAGATAGATAAACCCTTAGCAAGAGTAACCAGAGGGCACAGAGACAGTATCCAAATTAACAAAATTAGAAATGAAAAGGGAGATATAACAACAAATTCAGAAATTCTGAGGAAAATCAAAAAATCATCAGATCCTACTACAAAAGCCTATATGCAACAAAATTGGAAAATCTGGATGAAATGGACAAGTTTCTAGACAGATACTATAAATACCAAAGTTAAGTCAGGATCAGATGAACCATCTAAACAGTCCCATAAAGAAATAGAAGCAGTCATTAAAAGTCTCCCAACCAAAAAAAGCCCAGGACCAGATGGGTTCAGTGCAGAATTCTATCAGACCTTCAAAGACCTAATACCAATACTCTTCAATCTATTCCACAAATAGAAATAGAAGGAACACCACCCAATTGATTTTATGAGGCCACAGTTACACTGATACCAAAACCCCACAAAGACTCAACAATAAAAGAAAACTTCAGACCAATTTCCCTTATGAATATCAATGCAAAAATACTCAATAAAATTCTCACAAACCGAATCCAAGAACACATCGAAAGGATCATTCACCATGATCAAGTAGGCTTCATCCTAGGGATGCAGAGATGGTTCAATACCCGGAAATCCATCAATGTTTACATAAACAAACTCAAAGAAAAAAACCACATGGTCATTTCATTAGATGCTGAAAAAGCATTTGAAAAAATTCAACATCCCTTCATGATAAAAGTCTTGGAAAGATCAGGAATTCAAGGAGCATACCTAAACATAATAAAAGCAATATACAGCAAACCAGTGGCCAACATCAAACTAAATGGAGAGAAACTCGAAGCAATCCCACTAAAATCAGGGACTAGGCAAGGCTGCCCTCTCTCTCCCTATCTATTCAATATAGTACTTGAAGTTCTAGCTAGAGCAATTAGACAACAAAAGAAGGTCAAAGGGATACAAATTGGAAAGGAAGAAATCAAAATATCACTATTTGCAGATGATATGATGGTATACTTAAATGACCCAAAAAACTCCACCAGAGAACTGCTACAGCTGATAAACACCTTCAGCAAAGTGGCCGGATACAAAACTAACTCAAGCAAATCAGTAGCCTTCCTATACTCAAAGGATAAACAGGCTAAGAAAGAAATTAGGGAAATGACACCCTTCACAATTGTCACAAACATTTGGTGTGACTCTAACCAAACAAGTGAAAGATCTGTATGACAAGAACTTCAAGTCTCTGAAGAAAGAAATCGAAGAAGACCTCAGAAGATGGAAAGACCTCCCATGCTCATGGATTGGCAGGATTAATATAGTTAAAATGGCCATCCTGCTGAAAACAATCTACAGATTCAATGCAATCCCCATCAAAATTCCAACTCAATTCTTCATAGACTTAGAAAGAGCAATTCCCAAATTCATTTGGAATAACAAAAAACCCAGGACAGCAAAAACTATTCTCAACAATAAAAGGACTTCTGGGGGAATCAGCCTCCCTGACCTCAAGCTGTACTACAGAGCAGTAGTGATAAAAACTGCATGGTATTGGTACAGTGACAGGCAGGTAGATCAATGGAATAGAACTGAAGACCCAGAAATGAACCCACACACTTATGGTCACTTGATCTTTGACAAAGGAGTTAAAACCATCCAGTGGAAACAAGACAGCATCTTCAACAAATGGTGCTGGTCCAACTGGCAGTCTACATGTAGAAGATTGAGAATTGACTCATTCCTAGTGGACACCTCTTTAATCCCAGCACTAAGGAAACAGAGGCAGAGTCAGGCAGATCTCTGTAAATTCAAGGCCAATCTGGTCTACACAGAGAGACCCTGTGCCAAAAAGAAGAGAACTGTCCATATACATGTGAGAATACTGTTCCATCTACTTTATTGTGAAATAAACCACCGGACGGATTTTCTTTTTTGGCATGGTTTAGTTTAGTTTTGTTTTCTGTGTGTGAGACTTATGGGAGTCAGTGTCTTTTGCTTTTTTTTTTTTTTTTTTTTTTCCCTAAGCACATGTGGTGGGAAGCACTCAGACATGAAAGCTCAGTAAGACAGGAAGACTGGCCACTTACTGCTGTTAGCCTGCAGGAGAGGGTGAGTTGCCATGTGGGCCAGTGACTGCTTAGGCCTTGCCTGAAGCCTCATTAACTAAATTGATCCCACAGCAGCGCAGGGCAGCACCTGGGTTGTTTTTCCTTGCCTGCAACTCTTAGGTAACAGGTAATTCTCTTCCTTCCCTCTCTCTCTCTCTCTCTCTCTCTCTCTCTCTCTCTCTCTCTCTCCTTTCTTCTTCCTCCTTTTCCTCCCCCCTTCTGTCTTTCTTCTTTTTTTGCTGTTCTTATTGTTTCAAAGAGAGCTCCTGTGTCTCCAGAGCATCTTCCACTACCAACAAGCCACAGCTGTGCATTCGACAAGGCCAGCTGGCTCCCAGAAGGCAGAGTGTTCAGCAACGTTCAGAGAGAGAAGATCATCTCCAAGTTTCTCAAAGGAAGTGTCCTGAAAAGAGTGTTTGGTTCCCAGCAGCTGAGGTGGGAGGGCCCCAACTCTCAGAGAGAGGACCCTGGTTCCACCAGTCTTAGCACCACAAAGTAAGTCCATATCGAAAAGTAGACCCAACCTCTAGGTAAACTCTTCCCAGATGGCCAGGCAAACAGCTCTGTACCAGCATCCAGAGAACCAGAAGGCTTAAGAGGAACTGCACACCCAGGTCCAACGGTAAGAGCAAAATAAAATAGGAAACTTGTGACAGAGCACGTGTTCAGAGTACCAGCCATAACACCTGCATAGGAGGTGGGGTTCACCAATAATTATGTGTCTCTTGTCTGGGGAAATGTTTTTAGATGTATCACTATCATCCACTGTAGGAGTAAGTAGATCCGAAACAAAATGTCTTGTATTTTTGGAATAAAATGGTAGCTGCTCAAACAAGATAGTATTGTTAAGGAGGTAAACACTAAAGGTTAATTTTGTTGTTGTTTTGTTTTGTCTTTGTTTTCCAAGACATGGGCTCACTCTGTAGCTCAGGCTGTCCTAGAACTCATTTTGTAGACCAGGCTGCCCTTGAAGTCACAAAGATCTGCTTACCTCTGCCTCCCAAGCACTGGAATTAAAGGCATGTGGTTCTATTCCTGGCAAATCCTGAGTTTTAAAATAAAACTTTAAAGTGGAAAAAGAGAAAAAAATCCTTCAAAGTAAAAACATTTTACTCATGTTTCTTTAAAAGGAATTATACAAACACACACACACACACACACACACACACACACAAAACTAGGATGCTTGTGATTAATGATCACAAAAACAAAGGCCTAAGTTGGGATGAAGAGAATCATCTACTATCAAAAGGTATAGCAGATGGAGGCAGGGAAGAATTTGAATGAAATCAAATTATTAATCTAAAACATATGCTAGACATCATCGGTCCACCACTGATTTGAAGTGTTTCCCATAGGTAGAATGTTTTATTTATTTGTTTGTTTGTTTGTTTATCTATGGATAGGTGTTCTGTCTACAAGCATGTCTGCACACCACATGCCTGCCTGGTGCAGGAGACCAGAAGAGGGCGTCAAACCCCTTGGGACTGGAGTTACAGTGTGAGCTGCCATGTGGGTGCTGAGAATCAAAACTGGATCCTCTAGGAAAGCAGCCAGTGCTCTGAACTGCTGAGCCCCTTCTCTAGCCCCTGATTGAATATCTTATCTAAGCACCATGAAAAATATACACTATTAATTAGAAAATATTGATCAATTTTGAGAAAATGTTTATGTAATCCTACCGACAGAGATTCTGAAGTCATGCATGCCTGCACCGTAAGTAGCAAAATACGAAAGGTACCGAGAGACCAGCAGAAATGGAAATCTTTTCCCTGAAGGACAACTAAGAAATGGTGTGCTTGTCATTCCTTTGAGTAACCAAGGGCAGCAGAGAAGCATGTAAGTTGAGGTGCTTTCCACAATGGCATCTTCCTGTCATCATTGTCTTTGTCATCTCTGCCATAAGAGGAGAAGCTAAAGTGGGCTTACTGGACACTCATTGCCTGGCCCCAGGCTTGCTCTCTTTTCCTGTGATTTAGACTTTCTCTGTTGAGGGCTAGTGAGATGGCTCAGTGGTTCTTGAAGACCAGGTAAGTTTAATTCCCAGCAACCCGAATCAGGGAGTTCATAACAATCTGTAATTTTAACTAAGGGGATCTGACACTCCTTCGAACTCCTCAGACACATAAGGAAATTAATAACAAACCTCTACTGCAATTTGAAGAAGAGATTGGTAAATACTACCAGTCAGAGAATTTATTCTAGTTCAGTTTTGAAAAGGAAAGAAATGGTCTCCCTCTGTATTAGCTAATACGGTGCAGATTTAAAGTAAGGCCATCTTGAGACTACTCCTAAAAACTAGATGCCAGCCCATGGCCTGGTGTTCAATCTGACAAAAACATTATCGACAACTGATTTAAAAAAAAAAAAAAAAATCTCTTCTCAATGCTGGACATAGTGACATACCTCTTTAATCCCAGCACTCAACAGCTCAGGAGACAGAGATCTTGAGTTCGAGGCCAGTCTGGTCTACACATTGGTTTCCAGACTAGTCAGTGCTACTAAAAACCCTGCCTTAAAAACAAAACAAACAAAAACTCCTCAAATGTCATTACTGACATTTTTGGTAGTCATTTACTTATTTATAGAATTGCTCTTAAAAAAAAATTCCCTATACCAAACTTCTGGAGAAAGGCACTTATAAGTAGATAAATTCAATTATAGTGTGTGTGTGTATGTGTGTGTAAATTTCTCTTAATTTGTAGAGGTGTCAAGAAATACTCATTTGGGTTACAAAGCTGGCTTCTTACAATATAAATGTATCCTAGACATTAAAAAAAAAAGGCAAAGGATATAATATCAGCAGGAGTAGTATTCTTCCGTTTAAGTATTCAATGTTTTGTGGTTTTGTGTAGTATAAGCATTGGTGGGATGCCTGGCATCTATTTGGTTTAGGATGTATCAGGCAAACCTCATGGCTTTATCTTTGGGCCAGGACATGGCTACCACACAGGCCTACTGGCTACTGCATGAGTTCTCAAGCCCACCCCAAGAGGATCTGTGAAGCCTCGCCAGAGCAGAGAAAACCCACAGGTCACTAGGAAGAAGGAAAGCAATGGAGAAAGGCCTGGGGAGGCCCTAAAGGGCCTAAAAGGTCTCAGAATTTTTAAGGCTCGAGAAGGTGGTCCCCAAGAGTCCAGAAAATATGCTCAGGGGTCTAAGAAGGACTAGTTAGGCCCCGGCGGCCCAAAGACCCTAAGAGGCTGGGGCCCTGGTGGAATATGGAGCGGTGGCTGTCTGCCCTAGTTGCTGGGCGACGCTTCCTCGTGCAGCTCCGCTTGGTCGGGGTGCGACCCCGCCGGGGCGCCCGGGGCCTGCAGCTGCTGTTCTCCCCTCCCTGTCTCCCCACCTCAGGAAGGCTGGGGCCCAGCCAGAGCCCGCCGAGCTGTTCGCCCAGCAAAAGGAAGAGCCTGTGCCCTGGGCTGGAGACCAGGAAGATGACGACGACGAAGAAGAAGACGAAGATGAAGACGACCAGGACACGTGGGCCTTCAAGGCGGACGAGTAAGAGCCCCGGCCACCCTGATGTCCTGGGCCAGGAAACCAGCCACAGCCCAGAGGGAAGGGTGACTTGTCTCATGCAGACCCTTGACTGGCAGCCAACTGGCTCTTTGATTCCAGTCCTTCCTCCCGGTGACCTGCCTTCCTGTGGGGCACACACTGAGTGATCCCCAGCAGTGCTCCCTGCTTAGGAGCCACCTTCTGCGTTCTTATAGCCTCAGAATCCCGCTCGCTCGTATATTGCAATGGATATTGCTCGTATATTGCCTGTTGGTTCACAGACTACCTGAACTATAAATATTTCCTGGAGACAATACTTTGTGAACTATTGACAGATCTACAGGCCACTACCGTGGTTTGTAACTTTTCTGATTATCCAGAACTTGATCCAGTAATTGCATTATCATATAGCTCTCTACAGACTATGTGTATCTTGAACAATACCAGGGATTTTGGGACACCAAATAGTTTGGCATTAGAAAATGCCTGGTCCTCTGAGCCTTTTAGTGAACCATGCATGGGATTCTTGCCCAGTTTATGTGAAAGGTTAGTTTTGCTTTCAGGTGGGGCACATTTTGTTTTGAATAACTAAAAATAGGCTTGGGGTCTATTTTTAAATTCGAGATAACTCACTGTATTTTTTTTTTCCCTATTTGTCTTACATCCTGTCTCTGGGGTTCATTTCTTAACATTTGGTCAGTTAGATCTTGCAATTTAGTTTTGTCTCTGCCTGGTATTGGCATGGCTTGCTGCTAGTTTCTAATGCTGTATGGCTCACCATTTTGCTTTCTAAGCCTTTTTGTGATGATGCTAGGATTAAAACTCAAGATCATTGACACTGAGCTATACTTCTAGTCCTTCTGAGAATTTTCCTTAACAAAACTCATGCTTCTTTGTATATAAATGTCAACCTTCCCCTAAGTGTACCTGTTGCAACACCTGTATAGGACCTTAAGGGAACAGAAGAACAGCTCCAACAAGATGGGAAGAAAAAGCAATGAGAGCTGTAGCACCAACCTGCATGTGTCAAGAATCTCTCAGGAGGTATGCAGAGCTTTGGAATTCCAGACTTTGGAGGCAGGGACAGAGCCCAGAGTCTGACTGTGGCAATAACCCCTGCTTCTGCTTTGTGAGCAGTTTCTCCTGAGCCTTCCCTTTTGGCACCTTGGTCTAGTGTATAGACAGCTCAGTTGTCTCAATGTCTCCTTCCCATTTCAATATAAGGATATGTTTTCCCCACATGTAACATTTCAGACACTACCCCAGCAATACATAGCCCAAGGAAGCTGATCATCCACTGGGCTCTTTCCAAATGCCTATAGCTGGTTCTCACCTCTGTCTTTTTAAAAAAGTGATTGTGTTCTTTATTTTTACGGGATGTGTATTTTGCCCACATGTCTGTCTATGCACATGCATGCAAGGCCTATGGAAAGCCAGAAGAGGGTGTCAGATCATCAGAACTGGGCTAGCAGATAGTTGTGAGCTAGGAATTAAAACTCACATTCTCAGAAGAGAAGTAAGTACTTTTCACCCAGAGCCCCAATCCTTCACCCCCTTCTTGCTGAATTAGAATTTGTAGGGTGTTTTTTTTTGTTTGGTTGGGGTTTTTTGGGGGGGCTTTTGGGTTTTGTTGTTGTTGTTGTTGTTGTTGTTGTTTTGTTTTGTTTTACTGATTAAGGCTAAATATAAACCTTAAGCATGATACTCAAGTTCTGCTTAGCACTGACTGTAACACAAGGCTTGGAGATTTCCTGCATTTGACAGACGATGCTGTGGCCCGTCAGACTGACACTCGGTAGACATGCATGAATGCCATCATGCGCCAGTGACCACACTGAATAGAATGTTTCATTATACTTTAAAAATCAGCATTGAAAACCCGCATGCCACTCTTCAACAAGACCACATATTGCAAACTCCTTTCTATCACCCGCCTAACAAGCTGATGGCTTGGTAAGAGGAAGTTGTGCATTCGTTGAAGGTGTGCTGGTTGCCTCTCAGAGGAGGCAGAGGGTGCCCTCTGTCAGGCTTTACCCAGCGAACATGGAAAAGTATATACTCGGGAATTTAAACATCAATACTAACTCTCTCCTTAAAAATAAATGTCATTTTAGAATCTCTCTCAATGGAACCTGGATGCAGAAGAACTCTTTGATGAAAAGGAAACCTTCTTCTCATCTGAGAACCATGGTGCAGCAGGTGGTAAGAAGCCCAGGGTGTGCGGATGACACCGCAAGGATTGCATGGATTAAAGGATTTAATATCATAACATATTTCGTATAACTATTAATTGACATTTTTTTCATATACATTCTTTCAGGCAAAACTAACAAGGTAAGGATGTTTGGCTTAAAGTAATTCATAAAACATGCTGCTTGGAAATGTTTTGCACGATCTTTAAAATTTTTCTCTTTCTCACGGCTTAAACTTGGAAGTTTCTTTCCGAAGAGTTCTTTCCACAAGTCAAAACCTTGGCCAGCTTATAGAGTTATAAACTGGTCATTAAATTACTGTTTTGGGTGGGTCTGGTAAACCAGGCCTGTAATCCCAGGTATTTGGGAGGCTGGGGCAGAGGGATGTCTGTGGTACAGAGTGAGTTCAGTATCTGCTTGGGCAACTTAGTGAAATCTTATCTCAAAGTAAGAAGCAAAAATGTCGCTGGAGATACAGATTAGTGGGAAAGCATCACTTAGAGTGTGCAAGGCCCTGCTTTCAATCCCCAGTATCACAAAAGAAAGGAAAACAAGATTTTTACGTTAACTCTTTTCAGTACAAGTTGTAAACATAACTTGCCCAGGAGTAAATGAAGTTTTCTTGTCCTTGTCCCAAGGACTTGTGCCCTTAAAATGTCCCAAAGCATTTGAAATCATCAATATCCTCTTTTGGGCTGAACCTGATCTTTCCACCTATCCTTTATAACAAGCATGTGAAATATTCAACTGTAAACATAATATTAGTGGTATCCAAGTCTCATTAATTGTGTTGAAAACAACAGAGTTGGGTGTACATTGGATTTTACTTAGAACATGAATAGCAAACAGGGCTGTATTGTATTCAAATCTCCTGCTGCCTTGTAGAACCATCTGGAAAGTCCATCAGAACAGCTGGTGTTGCAGCTGACCGTATCAGAGCGTGCTCACAGTAGATCACAGGTACGATTTCTTCCTCACACACCAGTGACTGCCGTTAAAAGTCACAGCGTTAAACACTGTGTGCACCTTTTGTATTTGCAGAACAGTAACCAGGGGGTATTTCAGCTTTGGAGTTCTCCTGTTAATAAAGGAAGTGCCATAGATAAAAGGTAAGAACACATATAGATGATACATAGATATATAGATACATAGATATATAGAAATATAGGTATATAGTATATAGATATATAGGTATATAGATACATAGATATATAGATACATAAATATATAGATATATAGGTATATAGATATATAGATACATAGATATATAGATATATAGGTATATAGAGATATAGATACATAGATACATAGATATATAGGTATATAGAGATATAGATACATAGATACATAGATATATAGGTATATAGAGATATAGATACATAGATACATAGATATATAGGTATATAGAGATATAGGTATATAAGTATATAGATATATAGATATATAGGTATATAGATATATAGATACATAGATACATAGGTATATAGATATATAAATACATAGATATATAGGTATATAAATATATAGGTATATAGATATATAGATACATAGATATATAGGTATATAGATATATAGATACATAGATATATAGGTATATAGATATATAGATATATAGATACATAGATACACAGATATATAGATATATAGATATATAGGTATATAGGTATATAGATACATACGTATATAGGTATATAGATATATAGGTATATAGATATATAGATACATAGGTATATAGGTATATAGATACATAGATACATAGATATACAGGTATATAGGTATATAGGTATATAGATACATAGGTATATAGGTATATAGATATATAGATATATAGGTATATAGGTATATAAATATATAGGTATATAGGTGTGTAAATATATAGGTATATAGGTGTGTAAATATATAGGTATATAGATATATAGATATATAGGTAGTGTCTTACTGTATAGGCCTAGCTGGCCTGGAACTTGGACATCTATTCCCAAGTGTGGGATTAAAGGTATGTGCCACCAAACCTATTAAGTACCTAAGATATGAGGATCAAACACAACCAGAAAAAAGATATCCTATGCAAATAATAGGAAATTACAGAAATTCACTCTAAAATAGCAGCCAGCACAAGGCAGCCATGTGTACCGAAAGCCCTATAAGGCTTAGATGGATTGCCCTGGGTTTCTTATATTGGAGGGAAAGGAAATGTGGCATAAAAGTACAATTCTCTATGCTAGGAACCACTTAATTTCATCCATTTAAACTCATTTAACTCTCCAGTCAGTCAGTCTAACACAATAGATCACTGCCTGCATTCCTCTTTTACAGACGAGCACATTGCAGGTACAGTGAGAGATAAGAAATCTGCCAGTCACACATTACTGGTGGTAGAACAGGGTGTGGGCAGAGCTTAATGCAAGCTCAGTCATCTTGATGTCTCCTATCAGACCTCACAGGGGTTTGAATTCCTACTTTCTGGTTTATTATATTGTGTTAGCAGCCAGACTGACTGCTGCTTAACAATTCAGAACAGTGATGTGTCGAGACCTTTCCCTGGGCACTGCTTTGTGTCACTTTACACACAAGAGTATTCCTGGTTAATGGCCATCTTGAGTTCCACTCTTTAATACAAGTGTAACAATACAGTGGTCCACTGGGGAGTGAGCATCATCCCCTGGTCAGAACACTTCCTGCATGAAACCCTCAGTAAAGCCTGACTTATGTTAAGGCTCAGGACAACCAAGATGACAGGGAAATTGTAGGGAGTTAAGTCCTAATGGAATGACAGTGCTGAAGGAGACAGGGAAGTCTACTTTTATCAGAAAGAACTCTGATGGGAGCCAAGGTTTCAGATTGGAAGTCAAATGAAGGGCATTTATGCATTTATGGAAGGAGCAAACAGCAAGCGTGGCAGTGTGGTGCAATGGTTGGGACACTCATGAAGTCCTACAGCTCACAGTGTAACACACTCTCAAGTGTTCTGAGGAGTAACCAGAAGAATGTGTTTAGGAGCCATGCTTTAGATACTGTGTAGGCTTTTGTTGTCGAGAGAGGAGTATGGTATCAATGAAGTGTTTTAATAGGGAATTTTCTCCTCAGTATATTATCAGCAAGTAAAGAAAGTAACAGGGTAACAATCACTTACCCTTTAGTGTATATAAATGGTCAGAGTTCTGCCTTAAGAAACTCCAGCTTCTCAGAGCAGCTCCGAGACACACTGTGCCATCTCCATGTGGCTCTCCCACTGGTGCCGAAGGCTTCCTCCCCTCCTGACTTCCCCCTCTCCTCACTGCACTGCATGGGCTCCTGCCTATTGACAGTCAGATTTCAAATGATTTTTCCCTATGGCATTTCAAGGGCAAGGTGGCATTCTCAGTTTAGCTAAGTGAACATTTTAGTCACTTTTGCTAGAAATGAAAGTATTTTTTATAGACTTAAATTGTTACTTTTATTAAATGTTGGGCATGAACTAAGAAGCCTTTGAGACTACATGTCGAGTAGGTGCATCAAATCTTTCAACGTTAGTATTTCTAGTTATTCTCCCTCCCTCTCTGCCTTCCTCCCTCCTTTTTTCCCTCCAATCTCTCTCCTTTCTTCCCTTCCCCTCCCTCTTTCCCTCTCTCTGTGCACGTGTGCGCTATCCAGTCTAGATTTAAATTCTTAGGCTCAAGCTGTCTGAGTACCTTAATTTCCTGAGCTCCACAGGTGGGTGTCACTGCTGCCTGATCTCTCACTTTCTTTAAAAGAAACAAGCATACAAACGATGAAGAAAAACCAGAACTAGAAACCCAGAGTTCTATGGTGTGGTTCCCCTAACCCCATTCTCTATATCACTTTTCCAATATGACTTTAATTTAATGTCTAGAGCTATTACTCCTAAGAGGGCTTCAGAAGAAAAAAATTAGCAGGGACTACATCGGGGATGAATTTTATTTGATACTCTTGAGCTCATTGTTTGATTAAAAAAAATTTTATTTTAAAAACCACGGTGTTTGACATAGAAGTCTTTGTTATAAGTAACCTATATACAGTCTTGAAAAGTTCATCTACTTCACGGTCAGTAAGTATTTACTCCACCGTCAGTGCTACTCAAAGCTGCAGGTTGCCATTCTGCACTACCCTATCCATAGATACTTACCCATATTAAGTGCATACTCATAATAGCAGTTAGTCATCTTAGGGTATTGTCATGGGCTTAACTGTGCTTGCACAGAGTCGCCCATCCGCCCTTTTAATGTAGTAAGACATTGGTGTAGTTGCATCTAATTCAAGCATATTTGGAAACCATATACCTCTTTTAGAGGTAGCTACTACATACATAAATGCTACCAGGAACTAAACATCAGCCTTTCTTTGATAAAAAGTTACTAATACTATTTTTAGAGGAATTTTTTTTTTTTTACATCCATGAGTATTTGGCCTGCATGTATGTATATATGTGTGCCATGTGAGTGCCCATAAAGATAAGACAAGGACACTAGATCTATGGAAACCAGAATCGTAGATGCTTGTGAGCTACCGTGTGGGTGCTGGGAACTGAGAACCCAGGTCTTTTAGAAGAGCACGTGCTCTTAATTGCCGAGTCATTTTTCCAGTCTCATAATAGCATTTTAATTCTTGTAACAAGCCACAAGCTATTAGTTAATTAAATCTTTCTTTTTTAAAGAGAATTCAAAAAATCTTCAGTGGAAACTGGCTTCAATGCAGCCAACAGTCCCAGGCTCTTCACTGTAAACCACTTATTAGCAAGTATTCCGGGTTTGGCAGATAGCAAGCAAGTCATTCCTTATCCTGGTCAGTCAATGCCAGCAGGTCTGTGCTGGCATTATGCCAATGGAGACTTTCTTAAGGATAGAAATGAGTTTCATATTAACTCGTTTTCAACTTTGGAAAACAACAATGGTGACTCTTTATCTGCTTCAAATTGGAATTTCAAATACAGAAACAGCATCGTGGAAGAAAATGTCACAGACGAGAGTGACTTATCCGAAAACGAGAAAATGAATGACTCTCTGCTCAGCTACTTTAAAAAGATGGACCTGAACTTAAAGCCAGAAACGATAGAACATGTGGAGAGAGCTTTCACAGAGGAAGCAAATGAAGTGTGTGTATATGCCGACTTTCTCCCTGCCCCTTTCAACACTCTGGACCTGCACAGATATGCCTTCTCAAAATGTGAAAGCTGGAAGGCAGCAGTGGACCCTCCAGAAAGTTCCATTGAGCGTTTGATACTTCGTTTACTGGAACTGGAAAGATTACAACACATGACCATACAAAGAGAGAGGCCAAGGTTACAAAGCACTTTCTGTAGCTCCATGTTTTCAATGGCAGAACAACCCTCTTCCTCTAAAGCCATTGCACTGAAAGCCAAGCCACCAAAGATTCCTGAAACATCGACTCTCCAGACCTCTGGCATAGATAAAAATCGAGACAAGAGAAAAAACAACTCTGGTTCTGGCAAGCCAGAACAAAATGTTTCCAAATGGAGCTTGAGCAGTGCTGGCAGAAGCAAGTCGAACTCTAGACCATCACTAAAATGTCCATCCACTTCCAAACAGTGTGCTGGGGCTCATGATGACCTAAAGAATTCCAAAACCTCCATGTTAAACTCTTGCCAGGACCCCCCA
Organism: Rhynchomys soricoides; assembly: GCA_019843965.1. Lineage (NCBI taxonomy): Eukaryota > Metazoa > Chordata > Mammalia > Rodentia > Muridae > Rhynchomys > Rhynchomys soricoides. Next base: position 925,227 of record JADRCH010000055.1, on the reverse strand, counting down.
CCTAAGCCTACTACACAAGCAACTCAACCAGTGGGGAAAGTGGTCTCAACAAGATGCCTCCCACCCAGGTCCCCAATGCCAGTTTCCCCTATACCCCTGTCCTTCCCTGAAAATCCAAGGGAAGAAGGTAAAGTACCAAGGACCAAAAAGAAATGTCACCGAAAAAGCATACTACTCAACAGACCTTTCTATATTCCGAAGCGAAACTGCTTATCACCTTCATTTATAGCCAGGGGCAAGTGCTCACCCACTGACCAAAAATAGCTCTCCTACATCTCAATGTGAGCAAATCTATTCCAGAAACCCAGCTAAAATATGGTTCATCACTGAGACACAGGTATTAGAAACAAAAACCTCACCCTTCCAAAGTAATTCCTTGATATGACATGGGTAGAACTCATGAATGTCACTGCTGACTCTATATATAGTCAAGGACTTCCTAACACTGACAATCTTTTGTATGTTCTACTTCAAAGAAATGTCTCATTTAGTAAAGCAAACTATTCAGAAGACTGTTCTTTTGTTGTGATTGTTTTCCAATGAGTCCATCATTAATAAATAGTATAATTGACTTATTCTGTTGTAGTTCTTGTCTTATTCTAATATACAATCAGGTAAGACTTGAAGTTCCTCTTAGTGATTTTTCTTAAATCTTCCCTGTGTTACAACTCTGAAGTGAAAGGTATCCTGGCAGTTGGGAGCCAAGGAATACCAGGAGGTCACACAACAAACCTCACACAAGAGATTTATTGGGAGAAAAAAGAAAAGAGAGAGAAGGGGGGGGGGGGAGCCTCTGCTGTGGTAGGAAGCAGCAAAGAACTCAGCAGGAGGCAGGCTTTTTATAGGGTTTCTTTGGGGGAGGGGAGCTTTCCAGGGAGGCCTGCGATTGGTGGGATATGGGGCCTGATCTTGGTGCAAACTCAGGAGGGGCTGGATTCAGCCTTTAAGATTCGATGGTTGGAGGTCCTTAGGGGTGGGGGACCTGGCCGCTCACACACCTGGAGGGCTTATACTTTTCACCTCAGGGGAACCTTCCCCTTTCCTTCCTCAACTCCACAAACCTATCATCCCAGCCTTTGGGCATTTGCTTGTCTTTGCGAAGCTGTTATTTGGGGCTGAGGTGTCCTGATGACTTATTCGATGCCTGGAACCCACATTTGAAAGATATAACTTGCAAATCCCTTGACTCCACTGTGCATTCCAATATGAACATCCAGAATGGTAGAAGTCACTTTGGTTAGTCAATGTGCCAGATCTTCACAGGCACGGTAGTCCAGCATTTTGACATGGCATCTACCCTTGGTTGCAGGGCAGCCTGTAGGCCATATATTGGACTTGCTTGCTGCAGACTTTCCATTTCCCCTCCAGCACAGACATGAAAGTAGTAACATAGTCCCCAGAGTAGCCAAATAGGACATTGCTAGAGTCCTCTGAGAGGATTAGCTGTTTGTATTAGCTTTGGTTAACAAAACTAAACAGCTACAACTCATGAGCTGGCAAAAGGCAGCTCCTGAGACTGAAGGTTTTTATTATGTCTAAGAATCAGGAAAACAAGCAGAGTCCTGATTTCAGCTGTAAGCTTCCTGAAGAATTTTGGGGAGTGGCATCCATGGAGATATTGAACCATTCAAGCAACTTAAGAAATGTAAACGTTTGATGTAATGATTTGGCATCAGGGTCAGAATGTCTGTGAGGAGGGGTATCATGTGCTTTGGTCTTAAGTTAGATACTTGATGAATTCCAATTAGTTTTTCTTTTTTCTTTCTTTTTTTTTTTGGTTTTTTGAGACTGGGTTTCTCTGTATAGCCCTGGCTGTCCTGGAACTCACTCTGTAGACCAGGCTGGCCTCGAACTCAGAAATCCGCCTGCCTCTGCCTTCCGAGTGCTGGGATTAAAGGCATGTGCCACCACTGCCCGTCTAGTTTTTCTTAAACATTAAAAGTAACGTGTTTAGTACTTCAGATACCACCAAAGATTCCAAATGAAGTAAAAGGTGACCTCATTCCCTTCTCCTGCTGTACGTAATCATAGCGCTCTCTCTCTCTCTCTCTCTCTGTGTGTGCGTGTGATCCTTCTAAATGAGAGGTAATACAGGAACTGGGATGAGGACGATGAACTGAGAGGATCCAAGCTTATGCTGAAGAAAGTTAACTGTCATTTGTATCCTCTTATTTGTGTTAGGGAGTAAGGTTCAAATGGTTTTCTTAAAACAGGTCACAGAAAGCACGTCTAATGTTTAAGTTAATAACAATTTCCTGAAACAATGCAAACACAAACAGGAATGACAAATGGAATTTACCTGTTGATCAGTCATCGCCACTATTCAAAGATGCTTAGTGACAGGCCTCCAAAGAATGCAACAATGGACGTATTTTTATAAGTCTGGAGCTCTATTTGACTAGCATTTGTGTCCAGTTTTAGTTACCTGGCCTTCAACCCCTCATTTTTAGGTTCATAATGTAACCTGTATGAACGAGATCTTTAGGAATCAGCAAGCCTGTTTTATTCACTACCTCATTTTGGTATTATCAAATTGACAAATGGACTTTTCTCCAACCCTGGGGTAATTGTGCATGGCAGCAGCAAGCTCATTTTGAAGATTTAAGCCCCAATCCTATGATAGGAGTTAGAGCTCTAATGGACAGTTCTTTCATCTGTCTCACTTGCGGATTACCAGTAAAGGAGATGATATACATCCTGGGGATTAGTTGACTAGGGAGCTAAGGTCACATGCAAACAGGCGGAGAATGGCACAGGAGAGCAGACCAGCTCAGAGCATTATCTGGCAGTGGAGGAGGACAATTTTCAAGGAACCAACACATCTTGCAAAAGTGGGAGCTCACAGGGAACAACTAGGTGGCAGACAGGAAGAATACCTCAGGGCTCTGTAGGTGTCAACCAGGAATCAGACTGGCACCAACCCAAAGCTCTTACACCAGGCCCACTTCAATCCCTTTGGACATAGGGAAAAAAGAGGGACTTTTCTCCCCCTCACAATTTGGAGATGAATTTGGCTGCTAAATGATCATATGGAAATATAAACAGAAACAATAGCCCTATGGCCAGTTCCTTATAGGATACATAAGATGCCACTGCAGGACAGGGATTTGGCTTGGTACAGTGTGCCTATTTCACATGCAGGAAGCCCAGGGTTTGATCCCAGCACTGCATAAATTGAGCCCACACTTAGAATCCTCGCACTTGGGAAGTGGAGGCAAGTTCAAGGTCATCCTCCAATGTATGGCAAGTTCAAGCCCACGCTGTGATATAGGAAATCCCGTTTCATCAAAACAGGCAACCCAACTTAAACTAGAAAAACCTGACCACAAAACCACCAGATGATTCTATATGATCCCTGTTTTAAAAGCTTTATATTTTTTAAAAAAAGTATCAAAACACTGCCATTTTCATTAGAGCAGAGGGGCTACTTGGGGAGATAGGTGAGATTTTCTGTGCTTGAGTCCTTAAAATGAAACCAGATTGAGGAAAGTAGTGTAGCAGACCAACTGGAATGGGGGCGGGGATAACAGAATATGACTTATTCAGAAAAACAATATACATGAATCTAGTGTGCTGGAGGAAAACTGGCAAAACAAATACACCTGATTACCCTTAGGTTGGCCAGAGCCAACTTCTGCCATTCTTTCTGATGGGTTAAAAATACAACTCAATTTGAAGTAACACATTCAAGCATATTTAGAGTGACGTGGCTTTCTCTTAAGTCCTGATGCTTAGTTTTCTGCTCTTTAGATTTCCTTGGCATGTCTGAGGTTGTATTCCATCAGATGCATGTTAAAGGTCTTTGGGCTCCTGGGACACCCACTCCAACAAGCTACACTGCTCCTTCTGCTCCTTTCAGGTCTGATAAAAACCCACCTTCATGGCTGCCTGAGGTGATTATGCAGCTTCAATCCCCTGCCAGCCCAATCAGAAAAACTACAACAGGGATCTTTACAAAACCACTCAGAGCCTCTGCCACTGGACCCAGCCAGGCTCGCTTCAACTCTACCTGCCAGTTAGCTAATTAACCTTTCTACACCTTCCAATCCTGTTTTGCATGTGCTGCAGAGTCTTAGTTATGTTCCTTGTTTTTAAAAGCTGTAAACATTTCCTCAAAAGAAAATGAGTGAGCAGAATTTAAGGATAAGTATTCTTGACACAGCAATGAGCCAAGAGATTTAACTCACTACAAGGTACAGAGAGAAGGAACATGACTACAGAACTGGTGTTCTGGTACCCAACGCTCTGAAAACAGGTTTTAAGCAGGACTTTCCCTCCACACTTCTCCATCATGTGACTCAAAGTACACATTTAAGTCTCCTAAAATCTTTGTGTGTATGGTTTATATGTGAAAGCCAAAAGTTAATGTTGGGTGTCTTTCCATGTCACTCCTCTTTGATTTCTGAGACAGGGTCTAATTCTATACAGTGGCGAGTCCAGAGTGTCCCGTGTCTGCCCTCCCAGCAGCGCTGGGTTACAGGAAACAAGCCAGTGCCCAGCTTTTATGTGGGTGCTGGCAATGTGAACTCAGGTCCTCATGCTTGCAAGGCAAGCATTTTGCTGCCTAAGCCATTTCCCCAGGCCCCTCTTCTGAGAATTTGTTAGGTAAAGATTCCCATTTAGCTTAAACACACAAGTCCCGAGTCACATTTAAGCAGAAGTTCTTTACAAAGCACATCTGCCATTAGTAAAACAAGAGCTCAGAAAAATACCAGGTAAGAAATGATATCTATAAAGAAAATGCCAGTAGACAGTATGGTAGCAAGAGGCACACTTTATTAAGCTTCCTATTAAAGTGTTTGGGATCATTTCCTGCTACAGTGTAAGTTACAACTCAAACGGCATCATGAACAATTAGAATACACAACATTTTCTCAGAGCAGCTTCCGTATCTTGATCACTAAATGGAATGGTTCTTCAGAAGAACAGTCCCTTACCCTATACACAGAAGAAGAAAAAGGAAGGATGCTACAATGATAGCTCAAGGAAACCCAAACAGACCGACCAACCCAAACTTTGGTCAACTTCGTATAAAGCACTAACGTGGAAAGATTACAGACGACTTGCAGTGAACATTTCTATTAGGACATTCCATGTGGGAGAATAAATTCATGTCGCATATAGGATGGCCACAAAGCATTACTTACAGGGCCCAGATGCTATCATAAGCAGGGAAATCACATACTAGAAATTGTCACATCTTACTATACAATCTGATCCAAAATACATGTAATTCCTTTGTTTCATTTCTACCTATGCTGCTAAAGTAGACTAGGAAAAATGCAAATCTGGGGCCAAAATGAGAACATTACATTTCACTAACTTTGCTACATACCATAAACTATGCATTTTGTATTCCAAAAATGTCCTGAGTATTCTTGTTAGGGGGAAAAAAAAAAAAAAGAAAGATGGTAATTGCAATGGTAAAATAAAAATCACATTGTTTTTAAAAATAAATAGCGGAGGAAGTAGCCACTAGGAATGAAGAAATAGAGCGTCGTTAGTTGTTAATCAGCACTTCAGTGTAAATACAAACACTGGAAGGCCACTGTTTATAACAAAATGCTGCTCCTGTTCAGAACTGCCCAACTGCCTCATATCTGAAGGTCCTTGAGAACAGTCTGCCAAGAGACCTAACATCTATGATGGATGCTTCCTGGCTGGCTGGCCCTCCTTTAACCTCAGAAAAAAACTGAAGAGTTTTCTGACTCTTCAAGGTGCATGCATATGTTAGAAGATCTTTGGACTAATTGCCCATGTATATAATGATTACATGAATATCCATGCATCTTGGTATTCTTTATTTCCTAAAAAGAACACAAATTTGGCTTTAAAAATTTTCTAAATGACAAAATTTTTTTTATGAACCTCAGGTTTGGTGATCACTTGTCATTTCTGCCATACAGTATGAAAGCTTAAACTTGTCAGCCTCACCTGAAAACTTTACAGCTAATCAGAAACACGAATGCCGGTCTGTCAAACAGAATCGTTCACAACTGACCTCAACCTAAGAAAGGTCCTACGTAACTCCAAACTTCTAACAGAAGGAAGTTCTAATGCAGTTCATGTGGTTCCTTTAAGGCAGGGAGTTGATGGACTAGTACTGCCGTTCTCATCTCCCCAACGTCTGCTCTTGCTATTTTGTCTCTGACATTAAAAAGACAAAGAACACCTATTAAAGGAGTTGGCAGCTTGTTAAAATCTTAGGCCACTCCTCTTATGATTTAGGCACTTGCTTAAAGCCAAAGCGTTTGGTTTTTGTTTTTTCAAAAAGGAGCTCCCACAGGCCAGGCAGACCTTGAACCCCACATCCTTCCGCCCCCACTACAGGTGTGCTGAGCTTACAGGTGTGGCCACCACACCCAACTTGCAGACTACTTCCAAATGTATACTAACCTGGTGAAATGTGGGCTTTTTGTGACTAAACTTGTTTTTTTATTTTCGAGGAAGGGCATAGCTGAAGAAACTATTATACACGGGAGCACTTTACAGATGGGCACAACAGCACTCTCTAATACCACAGCAATGAAACCCAAACTATAATGCTGAAACTACAAGTCAGACACACACTAAATGAGAATCAAAAAGATCTTTTATAGGACAGAAACCTTGGCTCATGTCTTCTGGCTGCCGTCATCTTCCAGTGAGCTGCACCTAAAACACAAAGAACAAGTAACAAGCAACTTTGTTTTTATTAAAGAGTAGGCATAAGCTTTGAAGGTATAAGATGAACTGTTTCTAGTGGAAATTAACTTATTAAATAACTATGAAGCCATGAATATCACCAGAAGGAAAGCATTAACTATCTTGAGTGAAAACAACTACAGAAGACCTGAATATGCAGCACACTAGCACCAAAGTAATCATGGTGGGAAAACCCCTACCCATATCAGTAAGGTGGGCGCTGCGCCCGTGATGCCTTAGTTAAAAAGGCTTCACTCTACCTGTAGCTGGAAATCACCGTGTGTTTACTTTAGTAAGTCTAACCATGAGGAGACGGGTGTAGGTTCATAGGTGGTTTATTATCTCATCTATCACCTTCCTGGCTGTGTAGTTCATTTCATGTCTTTAAATGGAGCATAAACCACCAGGAGAATGCTGCTATTCTGATATTCCATTCTTGAATGCACCAAAATGTGCATGCTTGTTGTAATTAGGTGCCTGGGTGAATAAAAAAATCCCATTTACAATGTAAAATTACTATTGAAACCCCCAAACGTTATTGTTCTCCATAATTCTCGGGGAGACAAACAGTAAGTTTACCCACTCCCAAACAGAAAAGATTACTACATAGGATTTTAAAAATCTTCTCTACCATCTTAAAAATACAAAATCCTTCGTGTGGCAAAACCAAGCTGATTTACATGATTCTGTCTTAAATTGTTGCTAAATGTTTATCTACACATGCTGTCAGAAATAACCTTGTTAAGAAGGTGCAGCTGGTGTCTCAGCAAATCAGACCCCTTGGAGAAGGCGTCGAATGGCCTGTGCCCCGCTTTCCTTTTTCTCTTTCCGCACCATCAAAAGGAAAAGTGAGAAAATAGCAGAAACATTAGTTAAATCCTGAGTTAGACCCCATAACCTACTACACTGAGGAATAACCTCACTACACTGTACGCTGACACAATCTGAAGGACTTTTTCTGGATGAAATAATTAAGACCCTAATTATTAAAAAAAAATTAAAAATAAGGCTATACTGAGTTACATCTGTAGCAGGTAATACTTTCAGGAGAAAAACAAAGACTGCTTTAACTATTTACAGTTTACCTGACTTACCAGCACTGAAGACAAAATCTTTTAAAAATGGCTACAAATGCCTTGTTCACAAAAGACTTTATTATCTAGTGATGCATACTGAGAACATACAGAAATCTGCATGGTCCACTTCCCATGCAGTAGAACAATCTTCTCATTACAGTAAGTGAGTGTCAACTGTTTATGCAATAGACAACACTTTAAAGTCACATTTTAAAAGAAAAGCTTCATTTACAAAAGAAATAAAAGGTAAAGAAGCAATTACCGCTTTTAAAAAGCAGCTGCTTTGTTCAAGAGTGGAAGGTTTATGCCTGTATTGAAAGACAACATGATCACAAATAATGCAAACAATGAACAAAATGAAAAACACTTTTACCATAAAGCAGTACACTTTCAAAATGACATACAAATAGTTAAAAATCTCATTATGTTGTCTGTCTTTTAAATATGAGGACTTTCAGAAGTAGGCCTCAACATTTTAATTAGTAAATGAAAACTATGCAGTTTCTATGTCACTAAGAACTGTATTTAACAAAATGTATAAAGTCTATAGCAAGTTGATTTAAAAAAAAAAAAAGTAAAGTCAATAAGAAACAGTACACTGAAGGCGCTCTATCCATCAAGGGCATACGCTTGCTTCAAATTTTAAATGTGATGAACAGAACAGAAACTGTAACTATGCCACAGTTGCGATGCAGAAAAAATAAAACAAGATCAGTTATCACACATGCAGGGAATTCTGCCACAAAGCTATCCCTCATTTTCAATTATTCCAATAAAATAACATCTTAAAACACTGGTGATGTTGATGGTTTAGCTTACCTTCAGTGTACTGAATGTTGTACACAACCTGCTTTAAAAGAGGAGACATCCCTGCAGGCAGGCTCAAGAAGGAACAGACTCCCTTCGGCACTGACTACACCAAGGGCATGCTGCTGTGGCCTGCACACACACACCTAGGAAAACGTGAATATAAACAGCATTTATGCTGGCCATTGTATCTGAAGAGCAAACTGAAGCCAAGTCTGCTAAAAACAAATCAACCACCCAGCACTGCTACTCATAACAGATACTTTCTGTCTTTTATGTGAACTGCAACCATATACATTAGCACTGTAATTTTGTGCAGTCTTGGCAATTAAAACATTTCTACAGTGAAATTTCACATAAGACACAAAACAGATTAACTAACATTTCTAAAAGAAATATCACCCTCGGTGTTAATTCAAATATATCATGCTTCCTCAAATTTGCTGCAGAAATATTTATAAGTTTATATACATTAATAATAAACTGCTGTGAAATTTCTTCAGTCTTTGTATTTAATTACTCAAACCCTTGGAGTTTCTTCATCTCATTTAAATTTTTTCCTGGATGAATGCATGCTGCAGGGCCTGGTTGATGCTAATTCGCTTAGCTGGGTCCAACATTAGGATCTGGTCCAACAAGTCCTTTAGCTGGTGTACTTTTTTACGTTGATCTTCAGGAAGTCGCTGGCACCCAATCAAGTCAGCCAACAGGTCCTTAGTTGGATTAATGGTGCTCATGACAGTAACTTTCTCCTAAAAATAATTTTTACAATGCATAGCTCTAAATAAGTTACATGTATGTAAATCAGACTTTGTTTTTTTGTCTACCAAAATATTAATACATCAACAAGAATACTAATGATGATCAAACACAGTTTTGAAACTGTTATGTGGTGGTTTTAACCTCCACATCTTTTCAAAGAGAATCAAGAACTTAAATGGAAAAGATCCAAAAATTAACCATGAACATGCAGTGAGCATCTGCTGCCTGAACTGTGCTTCCTCTGGCTTTACTCTTCAGTGGCAAGTGAACCAGATCAATCCCAAGACATGTTAAATGTTGCTCTGTGCTTTGATAAAACAAGGGCTCAGTATTATAGATGGAAAATTAGCAATTACTGCTTCATCTTGTAGGTTTTAGGAAGAATGGAACGCGTACGATAGTGTATCAGCAATGCTGCAGAAAGAAAGGGGTTTAGGAGAGGTGGTCACTCAGGACAGGACTCAGCTCAGGGAGTCTGTGAGCAAGGGCACCGAGGCCTGCCTGAACCAGGGTGCCTCTTGGCCAAGAGTGGACTCCCAGGGAGAAGAAAAATGCTGAAGAAGGCAGCGTTCATATGATGGAGAGCTTGGCTTGTAACTGCAAAACTCAAAACACAGAAAACGTCCTCCAGCAGCAATCTAGAAGATCCTTGGGTAGCCAGACCAAGGGAATCCAAGGAAAGGGCAGCAAGGACCTAAATATGAACCTACCATCACCTCAGAGAAATGTCTTAGATCCCTTCATTGTTCTCATAGCCTGACCGGTTTTATTCACAAACTGGTAGCAAAGGGAATTGCCTATTCTGTTCTCACTTTAGAAGCAATCACAGCTCCACAAACCACACAGAACTTACTTCATGGTAATAAAGCATAGAGCATCACGGATTTAGTACAGTGGTAGAGCACTTACCTAACTAGTAAGTGTGAATCCCCATCACAGTCCCCACATTGCAAAGACTCATAGCACACATAAGCCAGACTTACCCTCTCTGTTACTTTATCAACCTCTATGTACATGAAGTTCAGATTTTGGTCAAAATGTTGATCTTTGAACACACCTTTCCGGATCATCTAAAAACAGAAACAAATGACTTTAAAACTAACTAGTACAAATCTTGCCTGGCACACTACCAACTCTATGTAATAATAATTCACAAACTCATGATTTTCTTGCTGTACTCAGAGGCAAGAGCTCTTAACATGTCTGCAGTGCTTAGTTACCTTCTCTTCTGACCAGTGTGTGCTCCCTGATGCACTAAATCTAAAGTAGAGCTCTTTCCATTCTGTCTCTCCATGGCTGCATTCTTCCTCATTGATAGCCCTTGGCTGGTGAGACCCACTAACTGAAACACCCGCAACAAGAAAGGAGCTACAGTGTCAGTCCAGCTGCCACTCACACCTCTGAGAGCTTTACTTCATAGCTACAGTCTAAGTGACAAAGTGTTAGGAGTCTCTGAGTCTACAGGAAGAAGTTAGCCTACCTTATTTGGCATTTTTCCTTTAAGATCCATGGCGAGCTTCAACATATGGTTATTAGTTTTGCCAGGAAATAAGATTTTTCCAGTATAGAGTTCATATAAGGTACAACCTACAGACCACATATCGATACCGTAGTCATAGCTTTTACCTATAACTAAAAACAAAATGGAGGTTTTAATACATAAGATAAGCATGAGTGACTCCTTAATTTTTATTTCCAGTAATGGGGCACTATCTTAGCTTGAACTATCGCCAAATCAAGTCCTTAATATCGTAGTTTAGTTTCATGGTTTTTCCCACTAATTCTTAACAGAGATACTTTAAAAAATAAAAAACAAAAACAAAAAAAGCAAAACAACAACAAAAAAAATGCCAACAGGTTTAAAAATAGGGGAAGGAGAGGAACTGGAGGGACAAGTACAAATGCTTCTTTTTCTCCTTTGACCTTTGCTGGAGGTGCTAGTCAACCTCAACCCAGGCAACAGGAAGAGAAACCAAAGGTCCCACACAATCCATAAAGGTGATAATCAGACCTTGAACAATCAAGAGCAGTCTTCTAGAGTCGAGGGTTTTCCACACCTGTTTTACTACTCTTGCTCGACATGATCAAGACTCCTGTCACAACTACCTTCATTCCACCTGAGGAGGATGAACTTGCTATGGTTCCCTTCCTCATGAATGAACTCGTGCAGCTGCTGAAGTGTGATGGAAAACAGTGCTTAGACATTGCACACGCTGCTTCCACCACAGAGGATGGCCCACGCACAAGAACACGCTAAGACACTCACTGATCTCCGGAGCACGATAAAATCGACTGACAAGATAAGGCGTTATGTCATTATCTGCAACATGGGAAGCCGATCCAAAATCACAAAGCTTTAAAATTGTTTTGGATTCATTAACCTGCAAAACATTAAGGAAATTCAATTCATGTCAGGAATAAATAGACAAATTAAAATTGTCTTTATGAATTTAAACTAATCCCTATACTAAGAACAAAAATCACTCATTTCAAAATTCCTTCTCTATTATACAAACTCCTAACTAGAAAAGCGTTCGTTCAATATTTTATTACAAGTATAGTAAGACTATTTTTCCAGTGAGGAAACACAGGGAATACCTGGCACACTTAATTTTACTTAACTGTACTTAAAATCTCATTTCATGAAGCAAAGAATTTCTAAGCTTCCCTTGAATGCTTAAAGTCAAGTTACTTTCTATAAGAGCACGAGAAATTTATTAATAGAAAACCTCTGACTAAATCAAATACCAGTTGCCAGAAAATTTCAATGGCAACGAAAGGAGGGCGGCACGTGATTAACCACAAGTGATTGATTCTTCATCGGTTACCTGGATTACATCATCTGAAACTGTCACCACTTTAAGTCTGAAAAATCCCTTCAGTAGAAAGTATTAGCAAGAAAATGTTAAATGTATCTAACAAAACTAAAAACCATGAACTCTGTATTAGTCATTTGTTCTCCTTTCCTTGGTAAATACTTCCAGATACACAGTAACAGTGACATCTGCTGAGAAAGGCTAGAGCTGCTCCCATGACTGTTGCCACTCATGACCAGAAGCATATTCAGGATTAACAAGTGAAGAGAATTCATATTCCAGAGTCCCTTCCCCCCTTCAAAAGAGACACATACAAATTCTGAGTTGGGACTTGAACTTGGCCTACTCTTCCCATCCCCATGACAATGAATAGTTTAACCAGCTCTAGTACTCTCTGGGGGAGGGGAGTTATCCTCACAAAGTATAATCAGTGTTAACAGACTAGACTATCAGTGAGACCCACAGAACTAAGTTCCTGCCCCCAGCCCAAGACAGAGTCTTGGCAGGCCCGGAACTCATATATGTAGACCAAGCTGGCCTTGAACTCATAAAGTCCACCTGTCTCTGACTCTAAGTGCTGAGATTAAAGGCAAGAGCCACTGAGCCCAGCCAAGCACAAACTACAACACAACATCAAGACCAATTTCTTACTTTGGAGACAAGTAGAAAGTTGTCTTAAAATGGTAAAGACATTTTTTTTTTATCAAAACAAACAAAGCAAACAAATAATCCATGCATCTACTGAAAAATTTTTAACACCTGCTGTACCACACCCAACCAACAACCACCCACTACCAGCCCTGGTGCAAGTGCATGCGTGCACGAGCACGAGCACAAACGCAAACACACACACACACACACACACACACACACACACACACACTTTTAGTTTACTATGCAACTTCTATTCCCCATGATGAATGCTGTACATCATGTGGCTAAAACCAGGCTAAAGGCACTGGATTGTCAGAAATGAAATCAGTTCCAGGTTTGTTTTTTTCCAAGAAGGAATATTTACTTTCCAAACTTCATGTGAAAACCTAAACTAACACAGATTAAAGAAGAAAGGTGCTAAGAACAAAAGCTTCTAGGGCACTGTCAAACATCAAACTGCCACAGCACTATACAAGTGTCCGCTGTGTAACTGTCTAAACTACAGGTGTTTACTGTATATGTATATTGTTTTTCACAATTTTTTTAAAAGACAAATCTGAAGTTAAAATGTGGTTACTAGATTTTATAATCCACTTACAATACACCTACCATTTCACTAACAGCTCAGCAATCCCATCCGTAAGTTTTATCAGGCATGCAACATGACACAACATGATACAACATGATACAACACAAACACAAACCAAGTATCAACATGGAAAGTGCATCATATTAAGTTAACAGCCTGGAAGAATTATTCTAAGATAGATGGTGTGTGTGCCTCAATGAGTAAAACGCTGGCATTACAAGAGGACCAAAGTTCAGATCCCAGACACACATATAAGAAAACGGGAGTGGAGAAAGCACCTCTATTGTCAGCACTAGAATGGTGGACACAAGATACTCACAGGGGTTCACTGGCTGGCTAATCTAGCTAATGGGTAAACTCCACATCCAGTGAGAGACTGTCTCAGAAAGAAAGAAAGAAAGAAAGAAAGAAAGAAAGAAAGAAAGAAAGACAGAAAGAAAGGCAGGCCGGCCAAATAGTAGAGGAAAGACATCCTATGCTGATCTTTGGCCTCTACATGCTCACACACTCATGTACCAAATACATAAAACCACACAAAATAAATGTGAACTAAAGAGCTCTGGGACTCACTAAACTTTTTGAGATCACAAATTCAGGGAGGATTCACTGGAGACGGAACCAGTGTCTCATGCAAGCAACAAGCACTCTGTCACTGAGCTTCAGTATCTCCTGCCCAGTCATGATCAATCTCTTTAAAATTCAGTTTGCCACAGTTCAAACATGAATTCTCAGTAAAGAAAACCTTATATATGTGGTTCTTCCTCTGGGGCATTATTCTAGAACTGTTTTTTTTTTTAAAAAAAGCATGCATTAAACAAACAAACCCAAACAAAACCCAGAGGTTGTTAAGAGGCTCATGATCCCAGAGGAAACGGGCAGGGTTGGGGGTGGGGGTTGATTCCTATAACTCATATGGCAGCTCACAACTGTCTATTATGCCAGGCCCAAGGAATCTAGTATTCTGCCATCCTTGGACACGCCACTTACTCTGTGTGTGTGTGTGTGTGTGTGTGTGTGTGTGTGTACACATAGATACATGCAGGCAAAACACCCACACACTTAGAAGTGAAAATAAAGAAGAAAAAAAGGAAAAACTAATTAACAGGAAGCAAACACATGCTGAAGAACACATCACCGGCAGAGGAGCAGGCAGTTCACCAAGTTGTAACTAACTATGTTTCAGAATGTGAATACCACAGAAAGGGGAAGGGGCCAAAGAAGGGAGCAGTATGCTTCTGCATTAATGCTATCACCATGATGACCCATCTCCAAATTTTAAAAACACCAGACACTGTGAAATCTGATTGCACTACATCAGAAATCACTAACAAGAGATGTCACAACTTCAAAGGAAGGCCTTTCAACAATACCTAGCCAGAGCTGAACCTTCCTGCTTGGGTCCCCAGAAGCCAGCTACAAAGGCAAAAAAAAAGTATCTTTAATCTCAGCATGAGATGTGGGCAACTGAGGCAAGAAAACAGTGAGTTTGAGGCCACTAAAGAGCAAGACTGGATCTCAAAATACAAGTACCTTTCAAACTCCCAGCAGCTGCTTAGCAGAAAGCAGTTCCTTGTGTCCACAGACCCAGGACACAGTTCAACACACACACTTAGCATCCTTCTCCAGCAACTCAGGGGGACCATCACCATCATTCTTGGGGTCACTGCACACTATAAATCCCTCCCTCCATCAAAATTTTAAGGGACAACAATTCATTTCCTCTTTCCTCATAGTTTTCTATGAAATTCACTGCTCAAATTCAAACAAAGATAAAATCTGGCGAGTAAGTCATAATGAGTTATTAAACACAGAATTATATGAAATGTTATTTTACAGCATAACAATAATCCTATTATTAGTTAGTAGGAAGAGATATGGATATACACACGAGGAGGCATGGCTATTTGACTTACCAGAATATTATCTGGTTTGATATCTGCATGTAGGATATTACATCTTTTAAGGAGTTTCAATGCCAAGAACAACTGCTGACTGTATGATCGTACAGCCTTAATATGAAGACCAACATCCTTACCGTATTTTTTTAATACCTCACGCAAATTCATACTTTAAAGAGAGAAAAGACAAGAAAATGGGGTCAAATATCAAATACAAAAGGCAAAAATACTTTCAAGCCCAAAGTAAAATTAAGTGCAAAATACAACTTATATAATTGTTCGAGAACCCTTACTCTGAATGCCTGATAATTTGTCACTGAGACGAGAAAATAACAGTATGTCCATAATACAACTTCCCACTAAAGCTCAGTTTTCAAAATAAACAAAGGAAGAACTGCATCACTTGAGAAGGGTCTTCACGTGAATGTACAACTCAGAAGCCATATTGCTAAAGGTAAGACTAGTGTCTGTCCCCACCACTCTACCTCTGTGCATCAGAGACCGCTGACCTGCAGGGCACCTGAGGTGACTGCCTCCCAATAAGGAACTCCATGTTCTACACGTTGATGAGTTTCAAGATAATACAGTTAAGAAGAACCAACAGGATAACTAAGCAGTTCCTCGAATTCACCCAGCATGAGGCTGCGAGATAAACTACAGTAGCAACTGACTGTCCAGGTCTTGGCACTTTACCTGAGAGGCTCAAATACGAGACAGAGATGCTGTTTGTGGTAAAAGTGTCTGAAGAGGCGCAGGCAATGGAATTTGTCATCAGGATCAGCATCATTAAGTTTTTTCAAGAACTCTAGTTCTTTTAAACCAGTCTTTTGCCTGCAATGACAAAGAGATTAGGGCACAAGAATTTAGGAGTAACATGTGACAGACATGGCCTGATACACCGTGTGTAACACACTACCTACCTAAGTGTTACTTAATTAAAATTTTTTAAATCTCAAAATATCTTGATATAATTATTCTGGTTCTTCTAAGAATGTAATTTCAGGCATGTCTCCCTAAGTGTAACTTTACTGATGAAAATCTGACTATAAACTGTCATAAACTATATCTAAAAAGCGAGTGTCTATAGTACAGAAGGTTAGACTTCTCAAACAAATACATCTCTCTGAACCTAGGACAGTCAAAGACGTCAAGAAAAATCTGTAATACTTCTAACATTTGAGGGCCAGTGAAAGCTGGCTCTACCACCTGCTCAGTGTGTTATAGATTTAAATATATGGGAATGGCAATTATTTATGCTTATGAAAGAAAAAAGCCAAGAATGACAGACACAAATAACTCCTGTCAGTAGCTCATGAATCATTTTGATTTGCTGGCTGCCATGTGTTCAAGAGCAATCCATCTCCTTTCACTTCTCTTTTCTAGATAAAAATGAGGATGGCAAAAGCAGATGGCATTAGGTAACACAGAAGGGGGTGGGTCTAAGGACACACTGGTGCACAGTAGGGACTGAAATGAGTTTGACTAATAGAACTTCTCATGCGCACACACACACACACACACACAGCTCTAAATTTAAAATCCTATAGTCAAAAATCTTTTGTGAAAATTTTAATGAACTAAGATTCTTGTCAGGTGTTTTGTTGTTGATTTTGGTTCAGTTCTGAACTTACATGAGTTCATTGTTCCTGATGATCTTTACAGCCACTTCCTGATTGGCTCTTGCATTATCCCTGGCACGTACAACATTGCTGAACACACCCTGCCCAGTGTAGCCATACACATTATAACGCTTATCTAGGACTTCCCCGATGTTCACACCTAAAACCAAATTTAAAAATTAAAGACATGATTATAAAAACAAAATCAAGAAGTCATTTACACATTGGAGTTATTTATAATTGGATCAAATCCCCACTGTTTCCATCCAATACACAACGGAAAACCAGTCACTACCTCTACTGGTCATCTTTTCAATGAAGAGCGGCATTCCTAGTTCAGAAACTCAGAGTTCCTGTGGTCCTATCAACTGCTGACAACTTTATAAACGGCTCTCTGAGGTGTCTTCTGCTGGAGTACTGCATGACAAAGACTTCCATGACTAGCACCTGAGTTCCTTTGTACGCTGCTTCTCCTGACTTACAAAGACGGTCAAGTGGTAGCCTCTCTTCCTAGAGAATTCATTCAGGCCTGGAAATATCTACATATAATTAGGCTTGCTTTAATTAATATGTAATGCTTCTGGGCTGCTGACTGGAATATAACAAAAATTCACATGCCATGACTGGCTCTGCCACACCTTTCTATAAAGACTTCAACAATGTGATTATTTGAGCAGTGTACTTTTATGGAATTCCACAGTAAAATTTAAAGTTGATGAGAAATGCAAACTTACGGTAATAGCCTTCTGCATCTGTCCAATTATCTCTGAGGTTGGGATTCTCTTTGAAATCTTTCCCAATGCCAGCAGCCCGGAGACGAGCACTCTGAAATGAGGGAGGAGACCACGTGATTACACACTTAAACTAACTCCTTAATAACAAAATGGCAATACTAGCATTTTATTATATTAGTTGACTGATACTATCGCTTATATACAAATTCAAGGTAGCCAAGACAAAATTACCAAAATGTCTTACATGTTAAAAAAAACAGGAAAAATATTTAAGAAAGATTTCCAAAAGCTTTTGGGTGTGATTAGGCACTAAAAATTAGAATAAAAGTTGAAAATCAGATCTGGTTTCCTTTAGCTGATGAGCCAGACTGGAGAAACTCCTGCAGACTGAACTCAGTTAACCAACCACAGTGTTCAACATTACCTCCTGATCTGCATCATTTCCTTCTCTGCCTCCCTGTCCACGGAGACAATGTACCCTTACCACACAGGCATGAAATGTAGTAACATTCAATAGCTGTACTAGGTTGAGCCTGTGTGGTAAATTAAAAATCACAACATCTATCTAGTATTTGTCCATATTATTCTCCACGGTACCCAGAAGGTCCTGCAATAATGCTGTAGTTTGTCTCTTAAACGCCCCCAACCCACACTCCCAAGTTTCTGTGATAAAGGCTTTGGTTCCCAGGCTGGTACTGCTGGGAGGCAGTGGACTCTTTTCAAGAGCTAACACCTATAAGATCAAAGGAGACTGTGAGACCTCAAATCTCCCCCCTCTCCTTGATTATTAAATGAGCAACTTTACTGCCACCTGCTCCTGCCATTATGTACTGTTTATTCATGGGCCCAAACCAGCAAGGCCAACTGATTATGGACTAGAACCCAAACAAATGTTTTCTGTTTATAAATTAAGTGTCCAGGTATTTCATTAGAGTAACAGAAAGGGAAACCAACTATCACCTAGGCAAACGGTGAGTGCTAATACTTCAATGGGGGCAGTATTTACTTCATGTTCTCCTTCTAGTGATCCTGTTGTGCTCCATGTGATGCATCACAGACTTCTTAGGCTAAACGCAATGTCTCACAGTGATTATTCTACCTCATTTTGATTTTTCCTGTAACATCTATCCTCTTTCTTCTTACTTAGGCCTTATATTTATGACCCTTAATATATAAACTGAAATGGCTTCAGACTTTCAGGTTAACCTGTAGTAAAGACTTTCAATAAAAAGACACTGATAAAACTTAATAGCAAAAAATAAAATAAAATAAAAATAAAATAAAATAAAAACAGAAAACTCCTACTGACAAAGATCAGCTAACCAACCCCATTCTGGGATCTAACGATTACACATATATTCCTGCTCATGTGCTGAGGTGTCATTTGTACACACATGCACAGAAGGACAACACACTTAGGCTTTTGAGTGGATATGCAGCTCTGGTAAAGTTCTCCAGTTCTCCTCTTGCATATCTTTTAAAACCTCTGATACAGTTTTGGCTTCAGAGAGGAACAAAGCTAGTATATTTCAGTTTGAGATACCTGTCCAGATGTTAGCACTTCCAATGTTGTTAATGTGAACCTCATTGCTCTGTAACTACTCACAAGCTTTAGATACAGACTTTTTCCTATGTGACTGATTTAAAATTACTCACATCAAAATAAGCAGCAAACATATCATCAGATTCTGTAAACATATCAGGTGCCAAAAGCTTCTTCTGAGATGAACCTTCAATGAAATAAATATGCATTACAACTTGAGACATAAAAGCAGAAATTAAAATCCAAGTCAACAGAAGAATCAGTAGTATTAATCAAATTTCTCCTTTTTACACATTGGCTTTCAACTAATAATTCAATTGAGAAACAGATTTTTACACTTGATATGAAATATCCATGGCAAGTACAAAGCAGAAAAACTAATGCCAACTTTTGCCATGGCCAGTTCAGATAAATAGCTCTATGATAATTTTGGATTAAAATGAAAAACTATTCTTAAAACCTTCTTAATTTAAGCCAGTGTGGTGGTATACTCATTTAATCCCAGCACTCAGGAGGCAGAGGCAGGCAGATCTCTCTGAGTTTGAGGCCAGCCTGGTCTACAGAAAGATTTCCAGGACAGCCAGGGCTACACAGAGAAAGCCTGACTTGAAAAACAAACAAAAAGTCTCATATTAAATACCTCAAAGGGTATATTTCCCCCTTTAGTCAGATATAGGTCAGCCTCTACCAGTTTAAAATTTGCCCCTAAAATACCTAATACTCATATAGAAAACTGGACAAGAGAAAAGAAATAGAATGGTTTTCAACTAGTGAACACCCAAAGCACAGCAAGAGAAATACAAATTCAAGCTACCATTAGGTTACAAGTACCTATCAAGGACAGTTACTAAAATTCTCAAAGACAACAATACTATATTAATAAGACTTCGGATAAATAAGTACATAGGTGTGGTTTATTGGATGGCAAAATTACTTAACTATCAAGAGGAGAATTTGACAACTTATAGCAAGAGCACATACAAATAGTCCACTACTGATCTAAGAATCCCATTTCTTACATTAATACTGGAGAAATAAAAACAGAAACTAAAACCTAAGTCAACAAAAAAAGTCAGTAGTGTTAATAAAACTTCTTTTCCTTCTTGAACATTGGCTTTCTAGGTAACTTCCGAAACTGTGGCTCAGTACTAAAAATGACCTGATGTGCATTCTTATTAAATTAGAATGCAATGGGTGGCCACAATTCAGTCAGATGACTGAATAAAATATCCTTTACAACAAGAAATGAGAATCAGTTGAGTCCCTGTCTTGCCAAAATCTGTATTTAAAAAAAGTAGGGCATCAAAGCAGCACACACTTGTGATTCCAGCACTGAGGAGACAGACAGCTGCTCCCTAGCCAGCCAGCCAGGCAAGTTGCAAATGAGTGAGGGACCCTGTCTCAAGAAAAGACAGGTGGGAACTGAGAAATAAAATCTGAGGTTTTCCCTTGACCTGCACGTGCACTCCTACCATATAGACACATATAGACACATATAGACACAAAGTAAGTTAAAAAGCACATTAGTTTCCTACTTCTTTTTAAATGTCCTTGAATCCAATTGCTCTAAGGTTATACAGCTAAAACTGCAGAGAAAAGCTTCATTAAGCTGCTCTAACTCACCGTTACTCTGTTCAACTGTCATCAGGTTATGCTTGGCTTTTACCGAGGCCTCAAATGTGTCAACGTTCTCCCGCTCATATTCTTTTACGTCAGCAGCTACCCGCTCCAAGATGTCGTCTGGCGAAGGGGATCGTGATCTTGTGCTGCTCTGGGGGCTGCTTGGCTCAGATGGCACAGATATATTGCTATCTTCAGCAAGATATTTATATTTCTATAATAACAATAGATACTTCAGCTTCATGAAACCAGATATTATCTAAATACATTACTTGCAAAGCGGTGCTGCATTAAGACACTGGGAGCACTGCAAATGTAAAACAACAAAGGCATCCACACCCAGCTTGCATCAGGTAGGTGCACAATACTTACAAAATCCCCAACTTTGAAAACTCTGAAAAAGTAGTTGTGTTGGTGTACATTCATCGGGTGGTATAATCTGATCTGACCATATGAAATTCTATCCTCTGGCATGACTTCTGTCTCAGTACAGCCAAGGAGATGTGGTTTGCCTTCCAAAGCAGCAAATCTTATTGCTTCATGACTGCTGAGATGTGTGTAACAGTCTTTCTCACTTAGCTTTCATTTAAACCCCAATTGTGGGCTGGCAATATGGCTCAATGGGTAAATGTGACTGCTATTAAGCTAGCAACCCAAGTTCAATCTCCAGAACCCACACACGGTAGGAGAAAAAAAAAAAAAACAACTACCAAATGATCCACATTTCCATGCTCAGGCTGTGATACACACACACACACAAGCCTGAAGCAAAATTGAAATTGCAAAATTTGCCATTATCCTTACAGATAAGGTATTTTTTTTGTATAGTACCAAATTGATTTCGCTAAAAGAACTTCCAATTTATCCACACTGTAAGAATTTTCATGTTTGTTTAAAAAGGAATTATTTCAAATTGTGATGTTTTACACAAGAAGTTTATATTACAGTTCAATATAAAACAAAACAAAGAACAACAGGTCAGTTTTAATGACTAAAGAAATGGGCAGCATCTTTGTAAGTCTCATGAATGTGTGTAAAGTCTTCTAGTGACCTGGTGGCTGTCGCCGCTTCTTTGCTCAACGTAAAAACCTTTCTTGTACTGATTACCAAGCACTGGAAGGACCATCCATACCTGCACAATTGCTTGCCTCTGTATCCTCCTTTGTTCTATCAGAGCCTCTTCATCTTCTTCTTCCACATCAAAATCTTCAAGGCTTAAAAAACAGTTTTCAGACATTTTTGCAGATTCCCAAGCTGTTAACTTGTGCATTTTAAAATTAAAGCTGGAGCCACAGTCAGCCATCACTGACCCAAGGCTCAAAGTTGTCAAATGGGAGCCCAGCAAATGTTACCCTCACCTTGTTCCCTGCACCAAAACAGGAAACAAGAAAGATCTCTGCATTCAAAATACCCACCAGTGACTCTTTTGTGACCTTAGAAAAGAGTTTTTACTGCTCTGATCTAAGTTTTCTCATCTCTAAAGCAAAGGCAGAACAGGTAAGCTGACGATTTTTTTTTTCTGGGTCACAGAAAGCTCATAGAAGCTTCTGGTCTATTTCCTATCAAAAATGCAAGCAGGCTGTGGTGCCACCTGCAAACCCAGCAAAAGCCAAAATGATAAACAAAAAAGGATTAAAAACAGGATGCATACAAATACTTGACTCTTTCCAGATGGGCGTGGCTCAATGTCTAATTCTACCTGGACTGTCCGCCCACATGTTCTTCAAGGACCGCCCCGATCTTTAACAAGTGCACTGTGACTATGCCAAGCTCTTCACAGAACCCTTCTCCTTCACATCCTTGCTCAGTCATAGAACCAACAGTGGCTCCTTAGTCCAAGCACTGCAGATTTTAGGGGTGGATTGTTTTATGAGGGGAACTGGCCTGTGCATTACAGGATCTAGTATCCTTAGCCTTCTGCCACCAGGTGACAACATGTCTTCAGAAATGAACAAAATGTCTCCAGGTAGGCAAGAAGTGCTACTGAGAAACTCTCAGCTTTGCTTCTGAGATAGTGCTTTTAGAAGCTTGCATTTTAAAACATTTTCTAATACTTTAGAAAACTTAGTCACTGGATTGTTTCTCTAGCTCACTGTAACAGATATACTGTCCACCAACTAGTCCAACAGAAAAGCATGCAACATCTGACATAAACTGAAAAGTCTAAACTTTGTATAGAAACTTCTTCCCCTAAACTGGTCTGCTCTTTCTAATAAAAACAAAAGGAAGACAGTAAAATGATGGCAGATATTCAACTCAATCTACAAAAAGCAGAGCCCTTAAATTCTGAAAAACATACCTAATAAGCACAGATGAACATAGGGATTCACTCATGACAGTTAGGCAGAAACTGAAGACCTCAGTACACCAGTTTTCCTATACTAAACCATGAAATGGTGACAGTCTGTTCTTACTTATCATCAGATGAAGACTCTTGCTCAACTTTCATTCCTTCCGAAAGACTTCCTTTAAATTTATCTTCCTTTACTTTGCTTCTGCTCCTTCTCCTATGACCACCCCGTGATCGAGACCTTCTTCTCAAGCGTGACCTGCTCCTTCGACTCCTATCTCTATTTGAAAGAAAAAAAAGGACACATAAAAATTTATTTAAGTAGCAAATAAAGTGAGCAAACGACACCATGTGTGAGAAGGAATAAAGGGGGACTTCGAACTCTATGCTCAATTTTTCTGTGAACGTGATGTTTTCTGTACTGGCTGGTCTTCTGTGTCTACTTGACACAAGCTAAAGTCATCAGAGAGGAAGGCTCCTCACCTGAGGAAATGTTTCGATGAGATCCAGCTATAAGGCATTTTCTCAATTAGTGATCAATGGGGGAGGGCCAAGTCTACTGAGGATGGTGTCATCCCTGGACTGGTGGTCCTGGGTTCTGTAAGAAGGCAGCCTGAGCAAGCCATGGGAAGCAAGCCAGTAAGCAGCACTCCTCATGGCCTCTGCATCAACTCCTGCCTCCAGGTTTCTGCTCTGCTTAAGTTTTCTGTCCTGACTTCCTCTAATGATGGACTATAGATTTGGAAGTATAAGCTGAATAAACCCTTTCCTCCCCAACTTGCTTTTTGGGTCACTGTGTTTCATTGCAGTAAAAGAAACTCAAATCAAGACACCTTCAAAATCTATTCTATTAAAGAAAAGTACCCAGAAATAATGATACACCATTAATGCCAGCACTCAGGGGAGGCTATGAGGACTGAGAACAGCAAGACCCAAATTCTTTAAAAATTTGTTTTTAAAGATTTTGTTTTGAGGGCCTAAATGAATGTATGTGTACAGCTGGTACCCGCAGAGGCCCGAAAAGGGCACTTAAGCCCCTGGAACTAGTAGTCCACAGCAGTGAGCCACCATGTCGGTGCTGGGAACCAAACCTAGGACCTCTGCTAGAGCAGCAAGCAGTCTTGAGGAATCTCACTAGTCTTTCACTTAGGAATTTAAACTAACAACAGTTAATAATACTTATTGAACTACATTATTTTCTTATGAATATGGAGTTAAGCGCAACAGAAACAAATACTTATGTTTCTTGTTTCTTTGGTTGTTCTAGAGTCTGTGTGCTAGTTAAGCACTCTACCACTGAGCTACACTACCAGCACCTCTATACTCTGAGTACCAAAGCTATGATTCACGGGCTACTGCTCTGTATTGTGCTCATGCATATGTTATCTTGTGTGTAGACATGCTAGTGAGGCTGAGTGCACACACCCCTGTGCAAGAATGCAGAGACCAGAGCAGGATGCCTTTCTCTATGGCCCTCCATCTTAGCCTCAAGACAGAGTCTCCCAATGACCTGGAGACTCACATTTGTCGCTAGAGTGGCCAGCTCTCAGGACCCACCTGTCTGACCCTAAATGCCTAGTTACCGGTAGCCATGCTTAGAATTCTATCTGAGTGCTGGGTATGTGAACTCAGGTTCTCATGCTGGTAGAGCAAGTGTTCATTTTCATATGCACTGAGGCATATCTCCAGCCACACATTTATTTTATTAATACAGCAAAAGTGAGGTTTCCTCTGGGTCTCAGCTATGTTTACTCTCTAAGCTGCTTATGCCAGATGTGCTTATGTGAAACAGTATTACTAACTACATAAACTTCAGAAGTGACAGGGGAAACTAGAGTTTTCTGTGAAACCTAAGTTCAAACTACAAGGACAGGACAACAGATGGTCCTAAGAACTAGAGTCAAAGGAGACGTTGATCACCAAGAGGCAAGATCTTTTCCCACACAAAATGTTAACTGTGATGACTAGATGTGCCTGGCACAACTCCTAACTTTACACACAAGATAGAGTTGTTACTTTATAAAGTCTTAAAAATTTTATTATTTACACTTGTATGTGTGTGTGTGTGTGTGTGTGTGTGTGTGTGTGTGTCTGCGTGCGCACGCCCAGAAAACAACTCTCAGACTTGGTTCTCCTGTAGGATCTGGGGATTAAACTTAATCAGGCTCTGTGTAAGCACCCTTTCCTACTGGCCTAGTTATGCTTTAATAAAACCAATTTAAAAGCACACTACTACTTACTACGTACAGGAAAGACAAACATGCGTAAGTCTAATGTCTGATGTGACCCTACGGCTTTCTTTTTACATTTTAAAACATCAATTAATCTACTTATTTATACTGAGAGGGAAGAGAAAGGGAGGGCTGTGATCCACCATGTGGGTCATGTGGGTCTAGGTCCTTTGCAAAAGTAACCAGGGCTCTCAAGCACAGAGCCATCTCTCTAGCCCCGGCTTACTATTCTCGCAGAGGACCTAGGTTCAGTTCTTAGCACCTGTATCAGGAAGCTCACAACTGCCTGTAACTCCAGTTCCAAGAGATCCAATGCTTTCTGACCACTATAGTGACACCACAAAGAGAAAATGTATCAGGCAGAAAGCTCACACTGAGCAGAACCACTCTGACTATCCATTTCCATTTCTAGGAAGATAGTTTTAAAGAGTAAATTAACAGAAACATGTAAGGTGGTTCTAATGTAAGTCTTTGGTGTGCTGTCTTCCTAAACTATATTCAAAAAGATGTTACTTTCTATATGAAGTTTTTAGCAATGAGTTGAGATGTTTATTTTTAGTCAGAAAATTCTAACCAGAAATCAAGTTGCTTATATAAACTTTTAGCAAGGGCTAGTTAAAAAAAATGTAAGTTTTATCAATTTTAAAGATTGTTTTTATTGTGTGCGTCTATATGCATGACCAAGTGTATGCACGTGCCATGTCCAGGAAGGCCAGAAGAGGGCACTGGATCTCTTGGAGCTGGAGTTACATGTGGTTCTGGTCACATGACATAAATGCTGTGACCTAAATTTGGCTCTTTTCCGAAGAGCAGCTGAGCCATCTCCCCAGACCTTTAACTGAATTCTTAAAGACTAATGGTTTGTATAAATCAGAGGAAAGCACACTAAAGAAAACTGTGTTGAGCTGGAGAAATGGCTGCTCTTCCAGATGACCCGAGTTCTAGTCCCAGCGCCCACATGGCAGCTCATACCTGTCTGTGACTCTAGTTCCAGGGACCTGACACTCTGTGCAAATATACATGCAAGCAAAACACCAGTGCACACAAAAACAAAAATTAAAAGAAAACTGTATGCAGTATCCCATGCTGGCAGAAGGAAACTATGTGATCACAACTAAAATGTTTCAGAGAAAAATGGTCTGTGGGAAAACCTGCCAATGCAGCTAACTTAAGTTTCAAAAAGAGCCAAAGGTTAAAGAATGGAGAAGAGAGCATCTGCCCTTCACATTTACCTTCTCCGAGGAGACCTGCTTCTTCTTCTAGGAGACCTGCTGCGTCTCAGTGGGGAACGGGATCGTCTTCTAATGGGAGACCTACTTCTTCTTCGGGTTGGAGACCACCTATTGATGGGGCTGGCATCTTTTGATCGTTCGCATCTACCGAGGATATCATCTCGGGGTCGTGTTCTTAAGGGAACAAATCCAAGTTCAGAGAAAAATAGACCAAACTAAAAGAATCTGTTTGATATTTAAAAGGTTTAAGATTCACAAACTTAAAGAAAGTAACTAATTTACTTTGAATCACCACTTAAAGTCGGATGACCCCATTGGCATTATAGTGTTAGAGAAGGCATACAGTAAGTTTATTTCCCATGACCTCAAAATTTAAAAATTTAAAGACTATATATTAAAAAGAAACTCTTAATTTTATGTACAATTCAAAAGAAACCTCCCTAAATGGATCATAATAACATATTTCCTCATTTTGAATCTCTACATATTGGCATTGCTATGCTTAAGAATCTTATTTTGGAGGTCCGTGCAGGCACCTGGGCAGGGGCGAACCAGGGGTGGGGGACGCCAGTGTGCATGGTATCCCAGGGCATCTGTTGGTGGCTCGGCTGCTCTCCGCCAGGGTTTGAGGACACTGGATCCCGAACTCAGAGCCTGGAGCTGGTGGCAGGAGCAGGTCAGGAGAAGAGGGCAGGCCGAGGTCTCCAGAGAATAACGGGAGACCGGGGATCATTTGTTCCTGAGCTGTGCAGCCCTACCATGCCCGGTGCATCGATGCCGTGTCCATCTCCCACGCCCCCCTGCCCCCCACCCCCACTTTGGGTTCTGCTTCTGTGTCTGCAGCGCTAGTCCACCTGGTGCTTTAGTGTTGGGTCAGTGGGAACTTGACCATCATCCTACACCCATGGGGCAACTGAGAGCGAAACATCATGGGGAGGGGAGAATCGCACCAGGAGCAGCTGTCTCAGTCAGATCCGTCCCCATCACCAAACTCCTGTAGTTCCTTTGAGCTGATAGACATGGATGTTAGCAGTTCGTATGAACCCATTTCTCCACATGGGTTTTATTTTAAGGAAAAGATTGCAATGAGAGAGTTGTTTCCACTGATAGGGGCAGATATGATGTTCATTTGGGGGAGAGGATGCAGTATTGCTGTGTACTGGGATGAGCTACCATCAGAAGTGAGACAGTGCTCGTGGTTTGACAAGGGAGACAAAGACAGTAAGTTTGTGTCCCCTACTTGGAGAGCTTCAGCCAAGTTTTGGAGGATACGTACATGCTTGTGGTAACTGGATGGTTGGAAAATGAACTAGAATCTTCAGAGAAATTATTGTGTTACACGACTCAACTCATGGTGCATTACCAGCCAATTGCAGGGACTGATGAATGGGGTGCAAAGTCGGCCAAGATCAGTGAAAGGAGGTGTTGAGAGCATCCCTGTTGATATTCACTGTGGTGAACCTTTACAAATAGATCACTTAGTGTTTGTAGTCCACTGGATTGGACCAGCTTGTGATATCCATTTTCGAAGAACTGTTCAATGTGTTAATGATTTTCGAAATGTTTCCTTGAACCTGCTCCAAACACATTTTAAGAAAGTCCAACAAAGCAGCAGACTGGAAAGGTAAGTCAACTCTGTCAGTCAACTGGCATAGTCCTTTGCATTCTACTGGAGTGGACATAGATGCAGCGGATAACCCTACCCAGCATCAATCACCTCAACAAACACTTTACAAATGATACAATTCTGGATGTCTTCTTCTACAACACCTACTGTCAGACTATTGTGGATACAGTAGCTTCTGAAATGAACTGAATATATACACTTTTTCTGCAAAGGAACCCTGATTTCAAAGGGGGGGTGTGTTCACTGCTGGTCATAGTTTAGGTTCACTTATATTCTTTGAAATCCTAACAAATCAGGAAGATTCTATTGGAGATATTGAGTACTGCTGAGGACTGAGGAGATGTATCAACATTAGAAGAACTGAAGAAGCTTCAACTCTTTGAAGAAGCTTCAACTCTCTGAGTTTGTCACTGTCTCTGAGAAGGAGAAAGTTGACAAAGAAGCTCTGGCTTTACGTACAGACAGAGATCTTCAGGAAATGGGGATTCCCTTAGGCCCCAGAAAGAATTCAATGGGTATTAATAGACCAGCCATGTCAGTTTCTGAGGTAAACATCCCCAAGCAAAATGGTGACTATCTGGATGTTGGCATGGGCGGGTGTCTGTCAAATACTCCCAGCTCAATTACAAACCAGAAATATTCTTTGCCTTTGGATCTTCCATTGGAATCTTTCTTACTGTCCAAGGATTAAGAAGAATTGATCCTAATTATAAATTTCCCACATGCAAAGGTTTCTTCAATATTTACCATCATTTTGATCCTGTGGTCCAATATAGGACTGAACCAATGCTGATCCCATACCATAAAGGCAGGATCTTCTGATATTCTGCACTTTTGAAATGTTTGTTTTATATGTAATTATATTTAAGACTTTAGTAAATACCAAAATAAAACTATTAACCATTTGCTTACAAACAAACAAACAAAAAGAATCTTGTTTGTTTATGAATGTGGGCATGTGTCTTAACACACATGTGGAAGTCAGAGCTAACTTGAACTTTCTAAGATACTAGTGCACATATAAGGAGACTAGGCAGATCCACGTCTATGATTATTCTATGAAGAAGCCTCAAATACAACCAACAGATATCTCTGTACAAAATAGTGAAAAATAAACCCATGTAATGTTTATCAGCAAATATGGAACTTCTACTCTGTAACATATACATATATTTATGTATATATGAGTGTGTGTGAACACACACACACACACATATCTTGTATATACTTTTACCAAAACATATTTTCCAAAATAAAAAAAAAAAAAAAAAAAAGTATACCATCTATACTTTGAGGTAAATTGAAAGATTCCATTTGTAAGAAAATGTGTACACAAAGTGGACTAGCAGAATATGAACGCATTGTGAGGGGCTGTAGCAGGCTGGGGAGTCCAAGAACTTACAGGTTTCTATATCATTTGGCCTTTGCTTTAGTCTGAACTTCTTTTACACTTTTTTTTTTTTAAAAAAAAAAAAGAAAGAAAAGAAAGGAGGGGTGTTTTGAATAAATACTTAAAGGTTGGCCTTTAATAAAACTTTCAAACTGGAATACCCAGGATCACTAGGAAGCACTTCAGATAAAAACAATCA
This sequence comes from Rhynchomys soricoides, assembly GCA_019843965.1. NCBI lineage: Eukaryota > Metazoa > Chordata > Mammalia > Rodentia > Muridae > Rhynchomys > Rhynchomys soricoides. Next base: position 895,456 of record JADRCH010000055.1, on the reverse strand, counting down.
GTAAACCTAACAGCCTCAAAGCAGAATGCTAAAGGAAAGGGGCAGTTTTAGTGTAATGCTATTAGTAAGTGAAGAGCAAGCAGCCTCCTGAGATGGCACTTTGAAAACTCTCCTCAAAGTTCTCAGGATGTGACGATGGAAACTTCAAAATGAACTTAGAGTTACACTGAGCATATTAATATTAAATAGTAAACAGAATTCTACCATCTTTACAAGCCCATATCTTTTGTAATACTTGACAGATTAATTTCAAAATGCACAATTCCTATACACAATAAACGAGCTTCTAAAACACCTCTCCCATGCTCCCCAAATTTAGTTCTATGATCCTACCCAAGCAGTAAGAGGCTGAAGTGAGAGTATTAGGTTGGATGCCAGTCACAGATCTATCATTAGACCATGCTTTAGAACCCTCCCCACCAACGAGAAACAAGTTTATGAAGGACTCCCTCTCACAGAGCTAAAATAATCCCATACAGACTTTAGAAAATTGCGTTGATTTAAACAGTTGACTAAGTTAGAGGCTAAATTAAGTCAGGAACGTGAAAAAAATAGACAGTCATTAAACTATTCTTAAAGCATACATAAATTATGATAAAAAACTTTAGTGTTAATATAATTAATGCACTAAATTATATTGAGTTATGAAACTCATCACTATTTTACTTAAAAATTATCTTTATATTCACTTTTTTCCTTTAAAATATAAATTGCTAGTAAAAAGCAGGACTGTTCCATGAACAGGTTACCTTGGAGAAGAAAGTCGTCTCCTTTCTGGTTCTCTCCGTTTCCTTTCTAAGGATCGGCTCTTGGCCCTTCTGCCTGGAGACAGAGTTCGGGAAGGCGATTTGCTCTGCTTAGATCTTCTGTCATTGAGAAGCGGAGACCTACTTCTTCTTGACTTGTCTCGTTGTTTTGGAGACAAACTTCTTCTTTTAGGACTGCGGCCAGGTCTTCTACTGGGTGACCTATTTTCCTTCCCAGATGAAGCATCTTTTGAAGGTGATTTAATTGGCTTCTTTTCTTTGTCAATTTCAGATCGTTTTGACTTCCGCTCTTTGGACCTTGACCTCCTGTCTTTGGATTTATCTCTTAAGTCAACTGGGGACTTGGATTTTTTAGATCTATCTCGACTTCTTTCATTTACAATTGGTGATTTTTTCCTATCCTTTATTTTACCTTTCTCTTCACTCTTAATCTTTTCATCAGCAGGAGATCTGGCCTTCCCTACTTTCTCTTGGGACCGCCGTCTAAGGGTAGGGGACTTCGATTTTCTTGCTTGGTCTTGAGATTTGCTTCTTTTGGATGGACTTTTGGATTTTCTCCTCTCCTTGGACTTGCTCCTGTTTGCTTTCTCTCTCACCATTTCCACAGCTCCCTTGCTTTTCCTTTTGTCCGATCTATGCCTAGTCCGTTCTTTGGATCTGCTCTTACTTCGTTTTTTTGCACTATTTTTGTTGTCTGTAATTTCAAGTTTTCCCCGGGTACTAGAAGACCTGGTACTGGACCTATTCCCATTTCTTGCCTTTTCGTGAATCTCTCCTTCTTCTTCAGAGCCAGACTCATAGCCTTGCAAAATGAGCCCCATTCCAGACTGGACCTTCCCCTCCATTAACTCATTATCAAGCTCAGCTTTAATCAGGGCTCTCTGCTTTTCCAAGTCTTCCAGCAAAGCTAAATCATCAAGTTTAGTTCTTTTTGCAGGGGACAGGCCTTCTCTGTCAGAAGCATCGATAACTTCTTTCCTTTTATGTTTCTTATGCTTATGCTTATGTTTGTGCTTTTTATCTTCTTCTGAGGAATGTTTATGTTTCTTATGTTTACTTCTGTGTTTATGTTTCTTTTTTTTGTGCCGACTGTGTTTATTTTGAGATTGGTCTTCTGATACTTCTCCATTTTCTTCATTTACACTCTTTTCAGAATTATCAGCATCATCCATCCTATAAATGTACAAAGCACATTTTACAATCACAATATTTACCCAGTATTCATTTATAACAACGGTAATAGTAAAATGACTCTTAATGTAACAATTAGTCACTAAAATGTTGTAAGTGTCAGGTATTTTTATTTAAAGGAGGCATTTGACCAGAGCTGACGTGGTAGAGACACAACAACTGAATTAAAATCTAAAAGTATTAGATGAAATATATTAGAGTATGGCTTTGGAAAAACATCATTTAACTGAAAGAAACTGAAACCAGTAACAAAAAAATCCAATTAATTTTAGTTATACAGAAACCCCAGTAATTTGATTTTTAAACCAGCATTTCTCACAAATGCAAAAGGCCCACTTTCCCTTTTTATAAGGCATAGATATTAACATATTGAGAAGCTAATCTTTCCCACTTGCTCAGAAAACTTGGTTGTCAACAATAATCTACCTGTTTACTTGCTGTGAACACATCTCATCTAAACATCCCTTCTTGAAAAATACTCTATATCTAATACTGGCTAAATCCAAAGTGGTTAGTGTGCCCTAAGAAGCTTCGGAAGAGCACAGTAGTAACAACACAAACAAAACAATCCCATGGTCTAAGACTTCAGAGAACTAGCTGGAATGAGGACTGCGGCGGTTTGAATATGCCTAGCCCACAAAGAGGCCCACTATTAGGAGGTGTGGCCTTGCTGGAGGAAATGTGTTGCTGTGCAGGAGGACTCTGAGGTCTACCAGTGCTCAAGCTCTGCCTTGGGCAGGAGAGCCTCTTCCTAGATGACTGCAGAGTCTCCTTCTGCTGCCCGTGGATCAAGATGTAGAACTCTCCGTTCCTTCTCCAGCACCATGTCTGCCTGCACGCTGTCATGCTGCCAGCCATGATGAGAACTGACTGAACCTCTGAAACCGTAAGCCAACTCAAATTAAATGTTTGCCTTTCTAAGAATTGCCTTGGTCATGGGATCTCTTCACGGCAATAAAACCCAAACTAAGATAAGGATTCTTGGTCTGTAGCTACCAAGCTACAACACCAGAAAAAAACATTCTGGAGGTCAACAGTAATCTGATACTGGCAACTCTGCAGGATTTAAGCCTGTATTTGTTCAGCAAATGATTTACTCTCTCTGAATTTCAAATAAAAATTGCTATCTCAAATTATGTCAATATTCACAGGTGCCATGTAAAAAAGAATGAACTAAGGGAGGTTCTGGGTTTTAAATGCTTTTGCTATGAGTTTATGACTCCCAACTTGTCAAGGTGAAGTGTTCAATAATTCTGGATTAAATACAGGCTCAACAGAATTGCAGATATTCCTTGACTTACATGGTGTTGTATTCCAGCAGAACCACTGTAAATAGATTCAAAACATTCTAAGTAATATAAAATACTTAATGTGCCAAACCTACCAAACATCAAAGCTGACAACCAGTAAGAATTAACTTCTCCCCCTGAAGACACTTCACCACTACTACAAGATGGGACCAAAAGCAAAATCAAGAGAGTCTTACATTTAGACCAGCACGCTATTCTGGAGGAAGATACAGTTCACCTGACTTCAAAGGATACATTCCTGGTACTTTTGTGTAAGTCGTTTGTTTTCTTGCAAAAGAAAGAATCCTGAATCTATTCACCAGTCTCTGAACATTTTTAAATGACCTGCTACTACATTCAGGTATTCAGCAAGGTAACTGGAAATTAAAAATGTCCAAGGTCATATTTGCTTCCCTAAGGGAAAGTATAGTACAGTGTGAAAGATGACTACACAGAAACAACCATATAACATGGAGAAGTACCATGACAAAAGACCCAAACAAGGGGGTATTGGAACACAGAAGGGTCATCTAAACCCATATTTGAAAACAGTCAATAAGGGTGTTTTGTAGATGCCAGGGGTAGAGTTGTGTGTTGGGGGAGGGAGGTCCAACCCATTTGTTAACTGGGTACATTAAAGGAAAGATGTTAACTGAGAAGGAATGTGAGCTTAAAAGAAGAGGTGAATTAACAGTATCCAAGCGTGAGCTAAAAATTTGGATCAAAACAGCACTTCAAATAGAGAAAGCAGACTGCAAAAGTCAGTCGCGTAGAGAAAACCACACTCTGATCACGATGGTCAGGGCATGAAACCTATGAAAGACTCTGGTCTAAGGTTAATCTCTCAAGTGAAACAATACCAGATGACAAAATATATGTGGTTCCAGGAGTGAGTGAGACACAACTAAAAGTTCACTGGGAACCCAAGGGTACAGGAACTGCAGGGTTAGAGTGGGGGCTGGATTACCTACAAGAGCACTGCCATTTCTAGGACTGTAACAGAGGTTGGGTCTACAGTCTTGTCCTCTTAGGTCTCAGTTTTCAAAAACTTGGTAAGGGAGAAGGATACAGGACATATTTCTGAGTGAGAAGTTATCAGGACATCAATAAAGGAGTGAAACACACAACAGTCACTACATGGCATCAAACAAATGGAACCCTCAAATCGACCAACTTCAATTTCTGCCACGATGGAGTATATGAAAGGAAATGCATTGAAGAGGTGTGCAGAGGGACTGTCCTACGGTGACTCAGGTTTTAGTGTGGGGCGGTTTCTTGCTAGTAGAGTATGAGATGATTCAGGACAACTGTAGTGTGCTTTCCTGGATCACTCTAAAAAAAAAATCAAAGACTTCAAAGAAAAAAACATTATCTTTGTACATAACAAACATACAGTTTTATGTTACAGGGCAGGAGGATGTACATGTACTTAATCAGACTGCCAATGGTATTTCAACTTTGCTCCGGATAGAGGATACACAGATTAATCCCTTTCCCCTTCAGCAATCTTTCATCCAGAAGATAGAGTTTTTTCCCCCTTGAATCTTGAATGATTATGGGGAAAGTTCAAGAAATATTATACTAATCTTCTTAAAGATAAAACATTCATTTTAAATGGTGTATAAAATCTAAGTATCCACAGTATAGAATTTTAGTCACAAAAGTAACTATAGATCACACTACAAAAAACTGTCCTTAAAATGAAGGTAAACAATCCCCAGGCTAGATGCATGGAGTTAAAACTTGGTTCCACTACTTTATTTGTTGTGAGAATTTGGCAAGGTGAAAAGTCCTGTCCCTCTGGAACTTGCTTTATAGACCAGGCTGGCCTTAAACCCAGAGATATGCCTTCCAAATGCTGGGATTAGGGTTTGGCAACTTTAAGGTGTCTGTCTGTAACCTCAGGTATCTCTTCTGTAAGATGGAAAAAAACTGTACCTTAAAAAGATATTAAATGATTCTTTGTAACAATGTTTAACCACCACCCCCCCCAAGATGTTATTGTTGTATACATATTAGACAAATATACCAGTTCAAACATACCCTGTGGAAAGCAGGGTGGTTACTAAGTTACTGTAAGGAATACTATCAAAAGCAGCAGATGATTCTAGAATCAAGCTACTTAACTCAAAATGCTGCCCCAACTTAACACAGGTAATTACATAAGAGCCATGGTTTTTTTGTTTGTTTGTATTTGTTTTTTTGCGTCCTTAGCACCTAGTGCTCCCATATTCCTATGTGCACACCCTGTAGTCCTTGGTACTTACTACGCAATGGCACAGTACCTAGCATGTGTAAAGCCTTAGTTGTACTACCAGTACCAGAAAATCCGTATACAAATTATGTGGCAAAAAAAAAAAAATCATTGTCAACATTAGTCTCCTAAGCTTAATAAAAAGCTGCTGGTTAAGACAAAGTATGGACAACAAAAGCTATATAAATCCTACACACATAAATCTATTCTTTATATTGGCATTTTACAATGTAACAAATGGACGTGCATACTTGCTTGTCTACAACAAATATCACAAAACAAGTATTTATCAACAACCTTCTAGCCTATATTCACATCCAGGATTAATGGTGAATCTAAAGGAAATAAAACAGTAGGCTTCAGGCTCAGCAGTTTGTTTTACACTAAGCTACTGAAGTCTTGTTAGTTTCATCATCCATAAAATACCAGCAATAACAGTATCTAGCTCCACATTATTGTTACAGGAATTAATGAGCTACTATTTGAATGATTTGAATAGCACCTGGTCCCTAGTGACTTCCAATAGATTTTCTTTTTAAAGTTGAAGTAAAGAGACTGACAAATGTACAGGCCACTAAAACCAAAGCCCTTTGAGCCTTTGAGGAAAATGTAAACTATGTAATATGTGTGTTCTTAATTTTCTATGTTGAATAGTTTCTCTGTAACTACAAGCTATTCAGTGTAACTCCAGGCCATTTAGAGCACTATAGTCAGCAACACACATAGTGTCTGCTTTCATATCAAAGTGTTATTTACTTCATTAATTACTTTCAAATTAGCAAAAATAGGACACACAGAAAAAATTCCATTTACACAACTTCGGTGAGGGAAGGGAGGGTAAATTAAGAACTACCATGTTATGTACAGCTGCCAGAGCCTAAAGAAATCCAAGTTTATAATAGGATTATTTAAATATGCAAATAGGGCTGACTCATACTCAAAATAAATGTGAATGAACTCTCCTGTCAAATTAAGTAAATGGACATAATACCAAGAACTTTTCAGATTACCAGAACGCTATTCAGCTATCTGTACAGCCAAAGACACCCATCAAACTAAACTAATATGCTGTAACTGCCACACCATGAACTTGGAAAAATAAGCTATGTCTCTGTTCTCTGCTAAGCCCAACTGCCACAACAACAATGCAACTTTCAAACATACTTAATAAAAACAAATTCTCTATCAAGACGAGTAAAGCAAATGAAAGGGGAACCCCGAACTAGAATCTTGAGCAAAGAAGCCAAGCTATCTAGTAGCAAAGTCGTCCTCTGACACAAGTTGCTGGAGAGGGTATCAAACGCTTTCCTAAAAAGGCTGGAAACATAGATAATGCAGATGTAAAGGGGGGAAGGGTTTGCTGTTGCCACCCAGTCTTCAGTGGTATTCTCTTTAAAGTTAAGTTTTCCTAGCATAAACGTGGGTCACAAAACACTGCTCTTATTTAAGCAACAGCTAGATCTTTGCTTACTCAAGGATGTGTTCTCTTGGCTTCAAAAACTTCTATATTCGCTTAATTATAAACATGGATTAGAATGGTTTAGAAGTAGCAACGATTCCTAATATTGCTATGTTCTTCCTAAAGGGTTATAAACTAGGGCTAAAAATTGCCAGGCCTCAAAACCCAAGTAGTCTATCTTACTTTGTCTCAAGTTTGTAAGTTAGAAACAAGCTACCAATGGACAGAGAAATAGCCGGTTGTGGTTGGAATGAAGAGTAAAGGGCGAAGGACTTCGACAGCACAATTTCCGGGACAGTCAAAAGTGTGACCCTAGCACCCCCGTCTCTGCTAAAAAAACATCAGCAGGATCGCAAGGATAGCATATGCGTCAGGAAAGTGGGGCTTAGCCTGCCGGCCGCCACTGCCCCTCAGGTCCCCCCCCATGAGGTGATCGCCGAGGGTTGAGACCAGAAAGCTCCACGATCCCCCGGGGAGGAGCAGGAAGGCGCGACCTCAGGGCAGCAGCAGCCACCATGCTAACTGGACCTGTAGAGGCCGCTCGTGCCGCCGCCTCCCGGGGCAACGACGCGCAGCAGGCCGCGCTGCCGGCACCCCAACAGCCGCCGCCCCACCGACAGCAAAGCCGGGGCCGCTCCCACGCCTCCCGCCGCACTACCCACGGCGCGCGGAAAGGCAAAGTTTGGCTGTCGCCGTTAGGCCTGAACTTTCCCGCCCGTCGCGCAGGTCGCCGCCGTCCCCTGCACAGCGGCCTGGAGGCCCAGCTCCGACCACCCGCACGGTGCACATACTCAGGTTGCTCCCGCAGCGACGGGGGCTCCGTGGCGGCCATCTTGAACTTCCCGACTTCTCCGCGGTGCTGGCGGCAGCTCCGCGAACCGTGGACGCCAGGGGAAGCGGAGGAAGAAGGGAAAAGCAGTCGCGCATGTGCAAAGCACGTAGAGAAAAGCGGCACTCGGAGTCCGCGCTAAGAATCCGGATAGAAAAATTCTGCGTCCGGGGGCGGGGCGCGGGGTGCCGTGATGTAATTTCCGGAGCTGGGAGTGGGGGGACGGGCTATGGGGAAATGAAGGCCTTATTCCCATAGATCGCTGGTCGGTGTGGAAGTTTAGAGTGTTTAAGTGTAGGAACCTGCTGGAGAAAGGAGCAAAGAAAGGGATCGGATGCTGGTATTGAGAGTGCATTTCTGAGAGCTGATTCTCTATATGGTCCAGTAGTGGGTGAAAATTGCTCTGTGTCTCGTGTTGCTGCTGATTGATTAGCAGAGAGCTCGTAGACCCGTCCTAATTTAAACTGCCAGAATATCTCCCAGGCCCCCTTTCGACTGTCTGTTCTTTGTGGTATACTTGATATGGGAATTAAGTTTTCTGTTTCTGGGAAGAGTAAGTTGGAGATAATGGACGTCTGATACCGAACTAAGACCAATTTTAGATTTACATACACCATTCTTAAAAGAGCAAAATAATGCACTTCTAAAGAAGCGGATGCTGGAAAACTTTTCCATTGAAGATTTTGTTTTTTACAACGTTCATTTCCACGCTATTATCAATTTGAGAGCGAAATAGACGTTTAAATGCATCCCAAGCTGTTACTGTTACTGTTAGTAAAGGTTGAAACATTAGCTTAATCATGCAGGAAACATTTACAAAATGACAGGCCAAACAGTTCCTTTTTTTTTTTTTTTTTTTTTCCCCTCGCTTCGGAGCCCTGGTCTCGGAACGGCCAAACCCTTAGCCGAAGTTTCCGCGGATCAGGCAGAAGTGAGCGCTCCCCGGCGGAACCAGCTTCCCGGAAGTCTTTGGCCGGCTAGAGAGACGCATGCGTACTGAGGCCCAGGAGAAAGCGTGGGCGTGTTCAAAGTGATCCGCGGCGGTTGTTGCTTTAGTAATGCGGCAGGCAGCTATAGAGAGAGGATTTGTCGGTTCCCTGCTCCTGCTCAGCTTGTCTCCGCCTCCTGGTCTCAACCCCGACCTCTCCTCTGCCGCAACGTCAGCAGAGCCGCTTGCCAAGATTGCTCTGTGCGTACTCCAAGATCCCTCAAGTAAAGGTCCGCCCTGTTCGGTGACTCCGTGGAGACCACAGCGTTTGGCACGCCGCCAGCAGACAATGCAAAAAGTTGAGGTTTTGGAGGCAAGCGTGTCCTTATGAACGCTTCATCTTTTCCTACCATCTGTGGTTGCTTCAAGTATTATTCCAAACGTCATGCACATCCTTTAAATAATTGGGAAATATATTTGAAATAGGTTTATTTCTATGGAAAGCTTTTAATCTCGTGCACGGTTACCATGGATCCCAGTGAGCTCTTAATAGGCTAGTTGTAACAGACGACAAATTGCGAGCATCATAAAACCCTTTGACTGTTGAAGTTTCCAGGTGTCTTTGAAGACTGTAGAAGCCCTTTGGACAGCACTTAGGTTTAAAATTGGGATTTGGAGCGTTTTATAGGAAGATGCCAAACTGGTGTTAACACGCTTGAGGCATCGTTCCTGTTTTACAACAGTTCTGTGCATTTGTGACGTTGGGCAAACTCAAAGAAAAATCACCCCTCATTATCCACATTGAGCCAACAGGAACATGTTGGTTTATCTTTAGCCTTTTCCTATGTGAAATATTAAATTTTCACACTTCTGTACAGTGTCGTCGGTTGCTTTTTTCACATAACAGTTCTCAGCTTTTGCCGCACTCTGGTTGGCAAACATCTAACTAGATTGTTGTCCTTGTTACTAGGTGTCTAGATTGTATCAGCTCTGCAACAGTATTAACTATGGAGAGAAACAACTAGACCAATGTTTAGAACAATGTAAGGACTGGCTGGCAAAGTGACTCAAATGGGAAAAGATGCCTGTCAAGAGGTCTGAGGAGCTAGGTTCAATACCCAGACCCCCTTATGAACTGTCTTCTGACCTCTATTCATGGACACACAAAATAAGATGTTATAAAAATGCTCTTATATGAACATAGGATTTATGTCAGCAAGGGATGGCACTGTTTGCTGTGCTACCAAGAACAAGTCATTTTCCCCTAGTTTTACCAGCCAATAAAATGGGGATAATACTTCTCATTGTATAAACACAAAATTAAACAATGAGCAAAAAGGCCTATATTAATACGTAGTAGTTACTTGTGATGGTTTGTATGTGCTCTGCCCAGGGAGTGGCACAATTAGAAGGTGTGCCCCTGTTGGAGTAGGTATGTCATTCTGGGTGTGGGCTATAAGACCCTCATCCTAACTACTTGGAAGTCAATATTCTGCTAGCACCCTTCAGATGAAGATGTAGAACTCTCAGCTCCTCTTGTACCATGCCTGCCTGGGTGCTCTCATGTTCCCACCTTGATGATTATGGACTGAACCTCTGAACTTGTAAGCCAGCCCCAATTAAATGTTGTCTTTATAAGAAGAGTTCTTTGTCATGGTTTCTGTGCACAGCAATGAAAACCCAAGACAGAAATTGGTACCAGGGAGTGGGGTATTGCTGTGATAGGCCTAGCGATGCTTTTGTTTAGAAGAATGTGACTATCTTTTGCCTTGTCTGAAGAGTCTGCCTGAGGCTAAAGTGAAGAGACTCGGATTAATTGCATTGACAAAGGAAGTCTCAGAAATGCCCATCATAGACTTTGTTCTCTGGTTAAGTCTCATGAAGAACATTTTAAAGAATCGTAGCAAGCTGAGAAAAAAATATAAAATCTATGGTTTGAGTATTAAAAGGGCACCAGGAAGTGAAATGGAGCTGAGTCCTGTGTTCCAGGAGATTGCAGATTAAAGGAGCAGGACTTTGGGGCAAGGTCCTACCCAGCTAAATTTAGATCCTGGGATGGTGGTACAAAGCTTTAATCCCAAGAGATAAGCCAAGCAGATCTCTGAGTTCAAGGCCAGCCTGAGACAGAGCAAGTTCTAGATGAGGTTAAATCCAAGTGTGGTGGTACATACCTTTAATCCTTGGAGACAGGCATGCAGATATCTGAGTTCAACGTCAATCTACAGAGCAAAATCCAGGACAGCCAAGCTTAGTCAGTGAAGAGTTAGGAAACAGAAAGCTGGTGACAATGTAATAGAACAAGGGGGGTGGGGGGGATGGTCTAGCTCTTGTAAGCAGCATAACTCAGTAGCTTTGCCATGTGGCTCTGGCTTTAGAGTGAAAATTAGAAAGGACTACTGGGACAGTTGATGCTGGTTAGCTGGAGCTAAGAAATTAGTGGTGATTAAGAAGAGACCAGCATCACTGAGATGAAATCTTCTGGGAAATGTTTCCTGAGAGCACAAAAAAGCTGTGTTCCAGAGATATCCAAGGTTGTATCTTGTGCTGTAGCTGATACTTGGTAATATGTATGAGTCACCCAGGTAGTGCTAGTTTTGAAGGCATGAAGGCATTATGAAGAACAGCGGAGGCTTGGCACTGTGAAAGGCCATGGAAGGCCATTGGTGAAGGTGCAGCCTCAGTTATGGTTTACGGCCCAGGACTGATGGGGTCATGCAAAGGATTTGAGGCTTGGCACCATGAAGAGAGACTATGAAAGGCTATTAGTGAAGCCTAGTTGCAGGAGAAGACCCCAGTGTATTGGAGATGCCAGAACCATGGGATGATCGTCAAGAACAGCAGCAGTAGTAGAGTGGATCAACATGAGCTTAGAGTGCTACAAAGGGCAGAGCTAGGGAAGAGACAAAAGCCTTTTGGAAGAGCCCAGAAGATCATGAGTGAACCCCATACATTGAAACAAGAAGCTGTAACACTGAAGTTGCCTTGGAGACCACCCAAGATTTTTGAGATGCCAGAACCATGGGATATGTGCTGAGGAATGTTGCTAACAGGGAGTGGAACCAGCCCATGAAAAGAAGTTTGTTGCAGTCAACAAAGATGAAAAAGGAGTTTGAGATCTGAAAACTGCTTTGAAGTCAGCCATGGAGATGCAGAGTTGGAGTTTGCCCAGCTGGTTTCCTGTCTTGCTTTGGGAATTACAGTTAAATGATTGCATGGATCTCAGAAGAGACTTTGAACTTTGGACTTTTAACGACTACTATAGACTATGGGGGCTTTGGAAGTTGGACTAAATGTATTTTGCATTATGCTATGTTTATGTATGGCCTCCATAGACTCATATGTTTGAACAAGCCTATGGGAATCAGGAAGTGGGATGTGATGGTTTATATAAGCTCTGCCCAGGGAGTAGCACTATTAGAAGGTGTTCCCTGCTAGAGTAGGTATGTCATTTTGGGTGTGGATTATAAGACCCTCATCCTAGGTGCCTGGAAGCCATTATTCTGCTAGCAGCCTTCAGAACACATGGACACTCCTTTACACATGAATAAAATGTCTGCATTGCCTCCTGATGACTGCCCAAAACATGCAGCCCTGGTCTTGGCTGGTTTTTGTTGTTGTTTGGTTGTTGTTGTTTATTTTTTGTCCTTTATGCACAAAAATGACATCCTTATTAACCCACTTCAAATAGCAAAAACAGAAGAACTACAGCAGCCAAAAAGAAGGTAGAGACATTTGGAGACTTTCCTTGATCCTAGAACTATGGACTAAGTCTTTGATGGATTAGGTCATCCTTCTCATTTTGGCAGGTGTTGGGACCTACATGCTAGGATCTAAAGTCAGAATCAGGCCTCCAACATGGCATCAATTGTGCTGAGGTCTGGGGGCCTGTTACACTATTGCCACACTAGATGTAAGGTGTTTGATGGGTTTTCTTGTTTTATTGTAAACAATGTTGGAATTAGAAATTAATGTTTTACATTAAGAAAAACATAATTGTAATCTTTATACCCATGATTATTCATGTTTGAATATATACATTTTTAGGTTAATGCATGTATTAGTCAAGGTTCTCTAGAGTCACAGAACTTATGGATAGTCACTGTATAATAAGGGAATTTGGTATGACAACTTACAATCTATAGTCCAACTCAGCAACAATGGTCAGCTGTGAATGGGAAGTCTAAGAATCTAGTAGTTGCTCAGTCCCACGAGGCTAGTTGTTTCAGCTGGTCTTCTGTAGCAGTAGACTCCAACCAATGTGCTGGCAAGTAAATGCAAGCAGGTGAAAAAGAGTGAATTTTACTTCTTGCAATGTCCTTATGTAGGTCTCCAGCAGAAGGTGTGGCCCAGATTAAAGATGTGTACCACATCGCCTGGATCTGGGGCTTGTTTTGTAACAGGCTGACGTTGAACTCAGAGATCTCCTTGCCTTAGTCTCCTGGAATTAAAGGCATGTACTACCTTGGCTGGGCCTAACTTTTCAAAGCCTCTATGCCTCAAGATCCTAGATCACAGGTGAGCCCTCCAGTTCTGGATTGTAGTTCATTCCAGATATAGTCAAGTTGACAATAGGAATAGGCATTACAATGCATACATATGCTTTCCAAAATAGGATTATATTATAAATTAGGTTTAGTAATTTGCTGATGAAAGTGAAGGTGGAATTATGGCAGAAGCCAAGGCATGAGGGCACATGCTTTTAATCCCAGAACTCTGGAGGCAGAAGCAGGCAGATATCTGTAAATTTGAGGCTACTCTGGTCTACATAGTGAGTTTCAGGATTATGTAGCGAGACCCTGTCTCAAAAGAACAAAAACAAACCCTGTGCTTTGTGCGTAGGGGAGGGTGTTAAAGAGGTAGTAATAAAGCTAGAGAGGAAGCTGGTAAAACTTGGATTTCATAACAGATTTACTGCATGGAGTAACTTAGGGATCACAGGGTGACGTGATTAACTTCGTTTTAGCAGATTTATTTGGCTACTTTGCAGAGATAGATTGCAAGGGATCTGGTTCTCTTCGGTGAAGAGGTAATCTAAATAGGCTATTCTGGTAATCTTACTGAGAGACAGTGGCAGTTTGGATCAGTGTGTGAATGGGAATGTTGGAAGAGGGTGTTTATGTTGAAGGAGCAGGTTACCTCACTCACTAATGGATTCGATGTAGGTACGAGAAAGCCACTTAGAAGTGTTTTGCTTGAGGAATAAGCTCAATGGTAAAGCCCATCAGTAGTCTGTACAAGGTCCTGAGTTCTAACCTCAGTACAGCATTTTAAAAATGCCTTAGCTTAGGTAATCGCCCTTGGTATTTAACAGCAATGTAAGAAAAGGAGCAGATCTAGATGCACGGAGGGGTGGACATTTTGTCCTAGTCTTTTTATACCCTCAGAATAGAACAGCTATACATTATGATGGTTTTCTTTCGCATGTAACACTTAGTAATTTTTACTTAACTCTGTAAGCATTTTTAAACTCCATTGTGTCCTTGTCCTTGTCACAAGTTGTCTAGCTTATTTATATCAGCTTTGCACTATCTATATAACTAATGAGGCAATAGCTAGAACAGTGTTTAGAAAGATGCAGGCCTCATCATTTACTATTTAACTGAAATGAACTTATTTGATTTTTTTTTACCTTACTGATTTGTAATATCACTAACATGAGAAAGGTTCTCTTTGCATAAACAATTATAAGAATTAAATAACAAGTAAATAATTATTTTTATCTGCTTAATCTCAAGCCAAATGTCTAATAGAAAATTAGTTGGACTACAGCTCAGTGGTAGAGCATTTGCTTAGTATCTGTGAGGCCCTAAATTCAATCCTTAGCACCACAAAAATAAAATAAAATAAAGTAAAATAAAATAAAATAAAATAAAATAAAATAAAATAAAAACATGCAAGAAAGAAAGACAGTTGAGTCTTAGAACCGGATTTAGTAGTTCACACCTATGATCCCAGTGTTTGGCCAGTATGGGAGGTAGGTGGGATCAAGTGTCCAGGGTCATCCCCTTCTGCTTGGTGAGCTTAGTTTGGGGTCTCAGTCTGTGCTACAGAAGACCTGGTCTCAAACAAACAAAAAAGGAAACCAAGTCCCAAAGCCTTCAGCTATTGTTGAGGTATTTTTTCCTTTTCATTTATTTTTACTATCTGTGCTGTATTTGATTCCCTGTTGTTAACGTGGATATACTTGCCAAGGTTGTATATTTGTAATAGTTCAATCCTTTTATCGTTATAAAAATATACCTCTGTGTCCTAGTTAGCTCTAATTGTCAACTTGACATAGCCTAGAGTCATCAGAGAAAGGCATCTCAATCACAGCATTTCCCCAATTAGACTGATTTATGGGCATGTCATGGTTGTTAATTCAGGTAGGAGGGCCCAACACTGGCAACATCATTCCCTGGGCAGGTAGCATTGGACTGTACAAGAAAACTAGCTAAACATGAGCCTGTGAGCATGTCAGCGAGGAGTATTCCTCCACTGAAGTGGAAATGTTTGGGTTTTTTGGAGACTCAGTTGTGTCATGTGATGTTTTTCTGGAAACTGTCTTATGAAAGGATGTTTTACTGAGAACAGGCACATGGTAATTTTCTGGAAGCTGCCCGGAAAGGGGGCATGTGATGTTTTGCTAGAGCAGACACTTGAAAGAACACGTGATGTTTGGAGAGGGTGTAAATATAACCCAGCAGACAGTGGTCGAGAGTGGGGCATTGGTTCACCTTGCCAGTCTTTGCTGGTATTCCTCAGGCTTTGCCAAAGCTGGTCTTTGCTGATAGCACTGTGGCATTGGTTCGCCTTGCCTTCTTCACTGGTCATTGCCTGTTGTGACTTCATAGAGAGAAATGCAACAAAGAAATTCTGGCGGCAAGAAGCCATTTGTGTGGATTTGGGCAGATTGGCAGAGTCTTGTGGTTTCTTCTGGATCAAACTGCCTTTGCTAATTCATGAATGATGTGTTTGTAAGTAGATGGAGCTACTGCTGCTAATTCCTGTAAACTGAGCTGCTGATATCCTGACAATGAAGATTACAATTGTTGAAAAGAACTATTTCTAAATAGGTCCACAGCTCCTTTTGCCCTATTAATCTTTTCTTTCCACTACCTCTTGTGGGTGGTGGACTAGAGGGAGGTTAAGGTTTTAAAAAACATTTATTTAAAGTAGGTTCTGAAAAATCTAAGCCTACACTCTGTGATTTCTGCTCTACTTTCTCAGCAGTGAGTGAGTTTCCTGGTAGGTGGAATAGCAAGCAGGCCTCTCCTTGAGTTCATGATTGAGTTCTTTCCCAGACTTCCTTCAATAATGGATTGTGGCCTGGAAGTATCAACCAAATAAATCCTTTCTTCCCCCAGATTGCTATTGGCCAGAGTATTTTATCATAGTGTATTAGTCAAGGTTCTCTAGAGTCACAGAACTTATGGGTAGTCTCTGTATAGTATGGGAATTTGTTGATGACTTACAGTCTATAGTCCAACTCCCAACAATGGTCAGCAGCCGCTGTGAATGGAAGTCCAAGGATCTAGTAGTTGCTCAGTCCCAATTTCAGTGAAACTGTTTATTTGCTCTGTTATTGTTTTCCTCTCTGGAATGAGTAGACATTTGTTCACATTTCTTCAGGAAAAGTCAAACAACAGAACTGCTATCTGAACAAGAACTGACTGAGCCAAAGGTGACTGAGAAGAAGTGATGAGATGACCCTGCAGTAGGCATCGAAACATGCTTAAGTGGCTGATCTAGCTGAGGGTGGAGTATCCATAGGAACAATCCCTCCTATATGGCTATCTTGTCTTTTGGCTTTAGCTAGTATGCCTCTTTTATAGTGGTGTTTGTGTGATCCCTATAATGGAAGAAGGGACATCAACAATTGATGAGCTGAGATTGAGGAGTCCATAAAGGGAATTCAGGGTTGCTTCTATGATGTCTGGAATGATACACCTCCTTGATGAATGGGATCAACCATGTGAATATGGAAATGTGTTGGAAATGAATAAAGGATAGAAGAATGCATTGCAGTCTTCGAGAGAGGTATATAAGTTGCCAGTAAGCCATATTGGTTAAGTGGTCATTACTGTGTGCAATATGAAATTGATGCTGAAATCACTACCCAGAGATAATTTGAATGTTTTAAGGGATGATTGCAAAAGGGAAGGGATGTGCACCTACCCTAATGTGCTCTTGGCTTTCCTCTGACCTGGGTCTCTATAACTCTTCCTCCTGTGTACCCACTTAAGTCACAAGCTTCTTATCCTGCACATTCTTTTAAACAGTTTCACCCTTTCCCATGATTTTGTTAATTATATTCTGAGTTCTTGATATAATCATTGACTATCTTATATTGAAACTTGGCATAGTGGTGCATACCACTATGCCCAACACTTGGTAGAAGGAGGCAGGAAAATCAGAAGTTCAAGATAATCCCTAGTTACAAAGTAAATTAGGGGCCAAGCTGGGCTACATGCAGCCACATCTCAAAAAACCAAATAGATTGTTATGGTGTCAAAAACCAGGTACTAACACCAAAATGTTGCAAGGTAAAATTTTATTTTACAGCCAGACCAAACTTGCAGTCTCCTATGAAGTAGGAGAGAGTAGTAGCAAGACTAAAAGCATGGGAGCCTCTTTGTAGCAAGTGAGCAGGTAATTACAAAAAAGCAGAATTTTTACAGTTGTTTTTCTGATAATGAGAAAAGTATATGTGGACTTATGGACAGTTCCCAGAACATATCATGAAACAATGTGTAAATCACAAGGTTATACAAACAAACAAAACCAAGTTGACCTTTAGCTTGGGACATGCTCAGAGAAACACACAATAGGGAACATTATAGAAATAAATCAAATTCTAACATGTTTAACTTGGAAAAGGAAGGAAAAAACTGGAGTCAGCTGGGCCTTAGCAAAAATGAAGGGAGGAGGAAGGACGATGGCACTGAGGGTGGCTGAAGCTAAATTCATAGCCCTTCTACCCACTGAGCTGTCTTCTGTCTTCATATTAAATAAGGAAGCTGTTTAAATAAATACCAGGTTCATCAGTAAGCACCATTAACTTCACCACTAAGACAATGAATTCCTCCTGCTCCCCAAATTCCAGTAGCACAGTGTCAGTGTGAGCCTTCATCTTGTAACTCATTGCTGTTATTTCTCCCAAGGAGATGTGAATGTCTGTTTACACCATGTAGGGCACTGTCGTAGTCAGGGTTTCTATTTCTGCACAAAACATAATGACCAAAAAGCAAGTTGGGGAGGAAAGAGTTTATTCAGCTTACACTTCCATATTGCTGTTCATTACCAAAGGAAGTCAGGACAGGAACTTGGAGGCAGGAGCTGGTGCAGAGACCATGGAGGGGTACTGCTTACTGGCTTGTTTCCCCTGGCTTTCTCAGCTTGCTCTCTTATAGAACCCAAGACTACCAACCCAGGGATGGCAGCACCCACAGTGGGCCCTCCCACCCTTGATCACTAATTGAGAAAATGCCTTACAGCTGGATCTCATGGAGGCATTTCCTCAAAGGAGGCTCCTTTCTCTGTGGTAACTCCAGCTTGTGTTAAGTTGACACAAAACCAGCCAGTACAACTAAACCCTTGTTAACTTGACACACAAACAAATCACTGTTAAGCCTCAACCTTTACTTTCTTATCCATCCCCAAGATCTAAATAACTTTAAAAGTCCCACAGTCTTTACAAATTCGTTCATATTAAAATTTCAATCCCTTTGAAATATCCAATCTCTTTTCAAATTCAGTCTTTTTACAATTCAAAGTCTCTTAGCTGTGGCCTCCACTAAAATACCTTCTTACTTCAAGAGGGAAAAATATCAGGGCACAGTCACAATCAAAAGCAAAATCAAACTGTCCAATGTCTGGGATCCACTCACGATCTTCAGGGCTTCTTCAAGGGCTTGGGTCACTTCTCCAGCTCTGCCCTTTGTAGCACACACCTTGTCTTCTGGGTTCCAGCTGCCTGTACTCCACTGCTACTGCTGTTCTTGGTGATCATCTCATGGTAGTGGAATCTCCACAATACTGCAGTCTTCTGCTGCAACTGGACTGTACTTTCACAAATAGCCTCTCATAGGCTATTTTCATGGTGCTAAGCCTCAACTTCTCTGCATGTTCCCTTCAGTCCTCAGCTTCAACTGCCACTGAGGCTGCACCTTCACCAATGGCTTCTCCTGGCCTCCACAGTGCCAAGTATCAGCTCCTACCCTTTCATGTTTCAAAACCAGTACCATCTGGGTGACTCTTATACATGATCAAGTCCAGCTGCCAATACAAAGTACAACCGTGGCTGCCTCTGGAACACAGCTTCTCTGTGCTCTTAGGAAACATTTCCCAGAAGATTTCTCCTTAGTGATGCTGCTTTCTTCTTAATAACTGCTAATTTCTTAGCTCCAGCTAACCAGCATCAATTGTCCCAGTAATGAAAAGGCTTTCCTTTAGTAGTTCTGGTATCTTGTTAATCACAGCTGACCCTTCAACCCCAGCTAACCAAAACCACAGAATCTTAAATCAAACTAGCAATGGCCCTGATAAGAGTCTTTAATCTTCCCTCTGAAATTTCACAAACCAGACCTCCATCATTTGCACTGTTCTCAACATTATC
Source organism: Rhynchomys soricoides (assembly GCA_019843965.1). Classification (NCBI taxonomy): domain Eukaryota; kingdom Metazoa; phylum Chordata; class Mammalia; order Rodentia; family Muridae; genus Rhynchomys; species Rhynchomys soricoides. The sequence goes on along the minus strand of JADRCH010000055.1, from coordinate 876,142 downwards.
TTCCAAGCTCCTACAGAACATCCCACAGAGCTCTTAACATCTCAATGGCTCTTCTAGCTCAAAGTTCCAAAGTCCTTCCATAATCCTCCCAAAACACTGTCAGGCTGTCACAGAAATACTCCACTCCAGTACCAGTTTGTCTTAGTCAGGGTTTGTATTCCTGCACAATACATCATACCAAGAGGCAAGAGTGGGGAGGAAAGAGTTTATTCAGCTTACACTTCCACATTGCTGTTCATCACCAAAGGAAGTCAGGACAGGAACTCACACAGGACAGGAACTTGGAGGCAGCAGCTGATGCAGAGGCCACGGAGGGATGTGAACTTACTGGCTTGCTTCCCCTGGCTTGCTTTCTTATAGAACCCAGGACTACCAGCCCAGGGATGACACCACCCACAATGGGCCCTCACACCCTTGATCACTAATTGAGACAATGCCTTACAGCTGGATCTCATGGAGGCATTTCCTCAAGGGAAGCTCCTTTCTCTGTGATAACTCCAGCTTGTGTCAAGTTGACACAGAAACCCAGCCAGTACAGGCGCCAACAACCAACCAAAGAAATTATTCTACCGAAGTCTAGTTCGTAAAGTCAATGAGTTTATTGAGTTTACTTATGGGAGCATGTGAAGGGGTGTGTGAATGACTCCAAAAATGCTGTCCCACTGAAAAATTCCACACCTGGCATGGGTGAAGCATCCTGAGAGCTGCGTAGTTGGAGTCCTTTCCTCTTTATTCACCTTCGACATTCTATGTCCTTTATCATCTCCAAGGACATGGGATTCTTGGAGAGGATTTTGTGCAGGACTGGGGGAAACTGGGGAAGGACTGGGATCTCAATTGAAGGTTTAATGATCTCCCCCCCCACAAGGGAAGGTCAACAGGCCCAAGTTTGTTGAGAACCTCATATAGGTAGACACAGCTCTGCTAAGATATGACTGGTTATGCTATACCTAGAGGATAGTGTTATATAGTTGTTATGCTAGTATTGGTTGTCAACTTGACCACAATTGGAATTAACTAAAACCCAACTGACTGGGTACACCTGTGAGAGATTTTTCTTAATTAAATAATTTGAAGTAGGAAGATGCATTCTAGATCCCAGATCTTTTGAGATGGGAAGATCCACCTTAAATCTGGGATACCCCTTTAGGTGACAGCCTATATAATAGATGTAGAAGAAAGAAGCACTTGTGCTTTGCCTGCTTGCTCTAACTGGCAAAACTATTCCTTCACTGGCATTAGAGCCTACTTCAGTATTCTGGCATATTCAGATATACTGAAGACCGGCTGAGATATCTAGCCTCATGGACTGAACTACTACAACTACCAAATTATTGGACTTTTCTTTCTTTCTCTCTCTCTCTCTTCCTTTATTTTATTAATTGGTTATCTTATTTATTTACATTTCAAATGTTGTCCCTCTTTCTGGTTTCCTCTCCACAAACCTTCCACCCCCTCCTCCTCCCCTTTGCCTCTATGAGGGTGCTCCCTCTACCCACCTACCTACTCTTGCCTCATCCCTCTAGCATCCCCCTGTGCTGGAGCAGCAAGCCTCTCACTGATGCTAGATAAGGCAATCCTCTGCTACATTATCTAGCTAGAGCCAGGGATCCTTCCACGTATACTCTTTGGTTGGTGGTTTAGTCCCTGAGAGCTCTGGGGAGTCTGGTTAGTTCCTATGGGGTTGCAATCCCCTTCTGCTCCTTCAGCTCTTCCCCTCCTTCAGCCCTTCCCCTATCTAACTCTTCCATTGGGGTCCCCAGGCTCCAACTGATGGTTGGCTGTGAGTATCTGCATCTGTCTTAGTCAGATGCTGGTGGATCCTCTTAGAGGACAGCTATACTAGGCTCCTGTCTACAAGCACTTCTTGGCATCAGCGATAGTGTTGGGGTTCAGTGTCTGCAGATGGGCTGGATCCCAAGGTGAGGGGGTCTATGGATGGCCTTTCCTGTTGATAGACAGCCATCGTTGGACTAGCTGGATCACAATCTGTTAGCCACTCTTCTCAATCATTCATATATATATATTCATATGATTATATTCATATTATCTGCTCTGTTCCTCTAGAAAACCCAGACTAATATAGTATTCAAACTCACTCCTACAGCTCGCTCTTCTAGGACTCTTCTAATGTCTTTGCTTTGCTACTATTCTCCATCCAGAAACTGGAGTACATTTTCAAAGCACAGTGAGATCCTCCAGCTTCAAATCATGTGCCAACAACAGTAACACTTCAAATAAAGTCAAACGTTTTTACATGCCTTGTCAGGGCCTTAATGGCTTAAGCCCAGCTGATGCTCCAGTCTCAGCTTTCAGCCATAGAATTCAGTGAAACAAAAGCAAGTGCGTGCTTGTGTAATCCTAAAATAAGCTATATGTTTTCTTCCCTGAAGGCCTACAGTTTTTCTTATTTCTCTTAAACAAATTTCTCTTCACTGTGACTACTACAACTCATTCTTCAGACACTGTCTTAACATCAGTTCCATGAGAACTCTTATCCAAATGGTAGCCTTCTGTCTGGTCCTGATATACACATGGACCTGATAAGATCTGCAGCTGGGGTAGTCAGTTAAAGGAAGTGTGTGTGTGTGTGTGTGTGTGTGTGTGTGTGTGTGTGTGTGTGTTGGATACAAAGGTACAAGGCGCAGGATGTGGAGTGAAGTCCCTAGTCCGCCCCTGGCACTTGAGCCTCTGGGAGCGGACGGGATGTGGGCAATTTCACTGTGTGGACCTCACGGACCGCTGAGTGAGTGGCAGGCTTTGTGAAGTCGCAGGAACATCGCCTGGGGTGTGGGAGAGGGTGGCCTCCCCAGGGATCTCAGGGCAGCCGGCTCTATCAGGTTCCTACACCCTTGGGCATCACAGATACCGCTGGATGCCTCGGAAGAGCTGAGAACGAAGTGGGGGGCGCAGGCAAGAGGGGAAAGGCAGGGAGGAGCACGGCCAGATCTCACGGGGATTGTGGTTCGCAGGTTGGCTTTAGCTAGCTCACTTGGTTTGGTTTGGTGGGTGGCCGTGGCTGGGAGCACTGGGAGGCCTTCTGCCGGAGGCTAGGCAGCAGCTCTTTAAGTGAAGGTGAAATCTGGTTCCATTGTTCCCTACAGCGGATGAAGAGAGACAGTCTAGGGTTTCAGGAAGTTTATTGTCATGGTGGAGAGTGGTGTGGGTGAATCCATACCCCCTCCCACCTCAGGGAGGGGCGATGTTGAAATAGCGGCTGGGAAGGGGAGTGGCTAAGCCTCTAGGTGCCTCATTAGCATGGGGATGGCTTGAGGCTATATGACCACACCTCTACCTGAGGAGGGACTTGAGGCTATGTGACCTTTTATGTGACTAAATGTCACAGACCTACGGAGAGATGTAGCCACATGTTGGGAGCTGTTTCTAGAAGCATGGTCCCTTATACGGTTCCCCTCTGCTGGAGACAATCTACTGGGTCCACTGAGGTTTAAAACCTTAGCTCCAAGAAACCAGGCTGCCTTTCATGGCCCCACGTGTGTGTAGGGGTGTGTTTGTGTGTGTGTGTGTGTGTGTGTGTGTGTGTGTGTGTGTGTGTGTGAGATAGGTTAATTGATGTGGGAATGTGGTTAAACCCTGCCTAGATGTGGGCATTACTACTCCATAAGCTGGGGTTCTGGGCTGAATAAAAGGAAGAAAATAAGCTGAGCACAAATATTTCTCTCTCTCTGGTCCCTGACTGCATAATGCAATGTAACTGGCTGCCTAGACTCCTGCTGCCTTGCCTTCCCACAATTCCCCTCCTTCCTTAAGTCGCTTTTGTTAGATATTTTGTCCCAGAAATAAGAAAAGAAATTGATCCAGTAGGTGTGGGTTTTATTGCTGTGAAGAGACACCATGACCACAGTAGCTCTTTTAAAGGAAGACATTTAATTGGGGCTGGCTTACTGTTTCAGAAGTTTAGTCCATTATCATCATGGCAGGAAGAATGACAGTGTGCAAGCAGACATAGTACTGGAGGAGCCAAGGTTTCTTCTACATCTTGATCCTAAGGAAGCAGATCTTGAGCATGTATATAACCTCAAAGCCCACCTTCACAGTGACACTCTTCCTCTAACAAGGTCACACCTACTCCAAAGAGACCACATCTCCTAATAGTGCCTCTCCCTGTGGCCAAGCATCCAAATCTATGAGTCTGTGTGGATCATACCTATTCAAACCACCACAGTAGCAAAGATTTATTTTGGGTCAGTCTCGTGGATTTCGAACACCATCTTGGCACCTTGTTTCTGGGTGTGTGGTAACGCAGAATGGTGGGGAGAGTATACTAGAATTAAACAGTTTATCCCACTATAGTCAGAAGTAGGGGAGAAAGGGGATCTGGACAGACAGACAAGGGGTAGGCAAGAGCAAGATGTTATCGTGGTCCCCAAGGATCAAATTCCGTTACCTAGGCCCTGCCTTTTAAGTTTCTATTGCCTCCAAAGAGCCCATTTAACTGTGAACCCATCAGTAGATTAATAATTGGATGAAGTAAGAGCCCTCAGGATCCCATCAATACCCCAAAATTCCCAGGGAGCAATCACATCTTTTGCACATGGTTCAGGGGAGACACTTTAGCAGCCAGTATATTCATTTGTATGTTTGTTTCCATTTTACTAGACTACAAATGATTTTGTGATTAGACCACGTTTCTTGTACTTTTATCATTCTGTGTCTAGGTTCTGGCAATACCAAACACAGCACTAGGTAAAAATACATTTGGTGAAATCATATAAGAAGATAAGAGCCTTGATTATTGTGATGTCATTGAAAATACGGAGGACTAAAATTCACTGTACACATATACAAAACCTCAAGAGAATAAAAAGAAATCAATTAAAAGAGAAAGAAGTAGAAAAGACATGAATAACAAACAAAGCCCTTGAGGAAGCTGGCATGGGCACCATGGCACTGACGTGCTTGCATTGGTTGAGGCAACAGACTCCTCATCCAATAAATATTTTTTATGTTTATCCCAGCAAGATTTTTGTTTTTGTTTTGTTTTTAAATTTGTGGCATTTACCTGGTATGTACATTCTTCATAGATTTTGTTGAGAACTGATTAGACCTGGTCATTCCAACTGTCAGGTTACTTAGTCTTCCCTAACAGAGATTATGGGCACAGCCAACAGACTAACTAAAGAAAAGGCGATTAGAAAAACCCGTAAGCATTCAGTTTTACTGTTTGTTCCATTTCGGCTTTAAAAAAGGCAACAGTGCTCAAAACAAACAATTAAGCTGAAGTTTTGGATAATATTATCAATTTCTACCCTCCTGTATATAAATTGGCTAGTTGATGTAATTTGATATAATAACATGTAAATGTGGCATTATGAACCTATATGCTACAAAGATGTTTTAAAAGTATTTCTACTTTATGCATATGACTGTTTGCTTGCATATATGTTTGTATGCTATGTTCATAGAATACTGATGTTGACCAGAAGAGGGTGTTGGATCCCCCAGAAATGGAGCTATAGACGGTTGTGAGCTTCCATGTGTACGCTAGGAACCCAACCTCTGCAAGAGCAGCAAATGCTCTTAACTGCTAACCCATTTCACCAGCCCCTGCAAAGATTATTTTGTAGAGTGATTACTCATTTAAGTAAGTATCAGGTATAAGAAAGGCTTGCAGCTGAGTTCTATAAATGCTCGTTGTATAAATGCTCATATGTCTTAAGTGCATTGTTCTAAAACATCATCTGCATGCAAACCTAACAGCTAGAGTAGAGGAAGCAACTGATCCTGCAATTACTGGTGGAAGCTTTGGTGTATCGATGTACATCTTCTTCCATCAGAGGGCAGTAAAGGACCAGTGTGATGTTCTTATCATGCAATCACAGTACCCATTGGCCTATCTTGTAAAAATGGAAATATTCAAAAAGAAGGGGGGGGGCACACAATTACAGTTTCCTTCATTCCTAGGATGTCTTATATGGTCTAATGTGGGATTTATTATCCCCTGAGGACTGAAATATCAGAGAGAGCCTGCCTGTTGATTAAATGTTTGATCTTGAATCAGTCAGTAGTAAGTGTTTGAATTCTGGAAGCTTGCTTTAAAGGCTTTGCAGTATGGAAAGATGGTGTGTGTTTTCTGAGCCTGTCAATCTTGGATAGAGACTTTTTACTTTAGGAAGCCTCTACTTGAAAGCTGGTTAAAAAAAAAAGAATAAGCCATTACTCTGTGGCAGCTTGTATTTTTTAACTAAGTCATATTCATTTATATACTGATACTTGTTTATGTACATCCTAAAGCTAATTAAATAAATACGTATGAATACTTTATTAATGTTACTTTCTCAAATGGCATCTCTTAATCTGGGCAAGTTTTAAAACTTTTAAAATGAATAAGTAAGGGGCAAGCCTGTGATCAGGGGGTAAAGTCAGTACCTCTGCTCAGAGGGACCTGTCCGGAACCTCCAGGACACAGGGACCTACAAGGAGCCTGGGACAGCAGCCTTCTGGTCTCCTTCTGTGGCCGGGGACCCCAGTCTGTGCCACAGAGCTCCATAACCAAATAGCGTAGGGAGAAGGCTAGCATACAGGGAGTGTGGAAAAACCCTTGAGTGGAGGTAAGATAGGCGCCACTGCTCAGCCGGACCCGACCGGAATCTGCAGGACACTGGGACAGAGGAACAGCCTGAGACAGGAGCCTTCTGGTTTATGCCTGTGGTCGGTGCCATGCGACTCCATACCCAAATAGTGCAGGGAAAGACCTATCCTCTCCGGAGTGTGGATAAGCCTATGATCAGGGGTAAGGTCAGCACCTCTGCTCAGAGAGACTCTTGCAGAACCCTCAGGACACAGGGACTGAGGAATGGCCTTCTGGTTTCCTTCTGAGGCCGGGGAGCTGATCCCCTGACACAGGGCTCCATACTCAGTGCCAGGAGAGAGCTGGTCTCCCAGGAGTGCTGACACACCTTTGAGCACAGAAAGACCACCACTTCTGTTCAAATTCCTCAGTCAAGAGGGACCCTTGAAGAGCCATCAGGACACGGGAACCAAGGAACAGCTGGGGACAGGATCCTTCTGGTTTCTGTCTGCACCCCAGAGCTGAGCCTGTACCACAGCTCTTCCAACCCAAATTCCTCTCAGAGAGAGCTGGTCTCCAAGGAGTACTGACATAAAGGCTGAGGCTCTGACAAGACACAGTCAGAGAAAGCAAGACCAGCTAACACCAGAGATAACCAGAGGTTGAAAGACAAGGGCAAGAATATAAGGAACAGAAACCAAGGTAACTTGGCATCATCAGAACCCAGTTCTCCCACCACAGCGAGCCCTGGATACCCCAACATATCAGAAAAGGAAAACTCAGATTTAGAATCACTTCTCATGATGATGATAGAAGACTTTAAGAAGAAAATAAATAATTCCCTTAAAGAAATACAAGAGAACACAGGTAAACAGCTAGAAGCTCTTAAAGAGGAAATACAGGAAAACACAATCAATCAGGCAAAGGATATGAAAAAAACCATCCAGGATCTAAAAATGGAAATAGAAACAATAAAGAAAGCACAAAGAGAGACAACCTTGGAGATAGAAACCCCAGGAAAGAGATCAGGAGTCACAGATGAAAGCATCACCAACAGAATACAAGAGATAAAAGAGAGAATCTCAGGTGCAGAAGATACCATAGAAAACATTGACACAAGACTCAAAGGAAATGCAAAATGCACAAAACTCCTAACCCAAAACAGCCAGGAAATCCAGGACACAATGAGAAGACCAAATCTAAGGATAATAGGTATAGAAGAGAGGGAAGATTCCCAACTTAAAGAGCCAGTAAATATCTTCAACAAAATTATAGAAGAAAACTTCCCTAACCTAAAGAAAGAAATGAACATAAACATTCAAGAAGCCTACAGAACTCCAAATAGATTGGACCAGAAAAGAAATTCCTCCCGTCACATAATAGTCAAAGCACCAAATGCACAAGGCAAGGAAAGAATATTAATAGTAAGGGAAAAAGGTCAAGTAACATATAAAGGCAGACCTATCAGAATTACACCAGACTTCTCACCAGAGACTATGAAAGCTAGAAGATCCTGGGCAGATCTCATACAGTCCCTAAGAGAACACAAATGCCAGCTCAGACTGCTATACCCAGCAAAACTCTCAATTATCATAAATGGTGAAACCAAAATATTCTATGAAAAAAACAAATTTACACAATATGTTTCTAAAAACCGAGCCCTACAAAGGATAATAGATGGAAAACGCCAACTCAAGGAGGGAAACTACACCCTAGAAAAAGCAAGAAAGTAATCTTTCAACAAACCCAAAAGAAGAAAGCCACACAAATATAAAAAAAACATCAAAAATAGCAGGAAGCAACAATCACTATTCCTTAATATCTCTTAACATCAATAGACTCAATTCCCCAATAAAAAGACAAAGACTAACAGACTGGATACAAACACAGGACCCAAGCATTTTGCTGCATACAGGAAATGCATCTCAGGGTTAAAGACAACCACCACCTCAGTGTAAAGGGCTGGAAAACAATTTTCCAGGAAAATGGTCCCAAGAAACAAGCTGGAGTAGTCATTCTAATATCGGATAAAATCAACTTGCAACCAGAAGTCTTTGAAAAGATAAGGAAGGACACTTCATCCTCATCAAAGGAAAAATCTACCAAGAAGAACTCTCAATTCTGAATATCTATGCTCCAAATGCAAGGGAACCCACATTCATAAAAGAAACTTTACTAAATCTCAAAGTACACATTGCACCTCACACAAAAATAGTGGGAGATTTCAACACCCCACTATCATTAATGGACAGATCTTGGAAACACAAACTAAACTGAGACACAGTGATACTAACAGAAGTCATGGACCAAATGGATTTAACATATATCTATAGAACATTTCATCCTAAATCAAAAGAATATACCTTCTTCTCAGAACCTCATGGTACCTTCTCCAAAACTGACCATATAATCGGTCACAAAACAAACCTCTACAGATATAAGAAAATTGAAATAATCCCTTCCTGCTATCAGAACTATGGATTAAGGCTGATCTTCAACGGCAACAAAAACAACAGAAAGCCCACATACACATGGAAGCTGAACAAGGCTCTACTCAATGATAACTTGGTCAAGGAAGAAATAAAGAAAGAAATCAAAGACTTCCTAGAATTTAATGAAAATGAAAGTACAACATACGCAAACTTATGAGACACAATGAAAGCAGTGTTAAGAGGAAAACTCATAGCTCTGAGTGCCTCCAAAAAGAAACTGGAGAGAGTATACACTAGCACTTTAACAGCACACCTGAAAGCTCTAGAACAAAAAGAAGCTAATACACCCAAGAGGAGTAGAAGGCAAGAAATAATCAAACTCAGGGCTGAAATCAACCAAGTAGAAACAAAAAGAACTATTCAAACAATCAACAAAACCAGAAGCTGGTTCTTTGAGAAAATCAACAAGATAGATAAACTTTTAGCCAGACTAACCAGAGGGCAAACAGACAATATCCAAATTAACAAAATCAGAAATGAACAAATATAACAACGGATTCTGAGGAAATTAAAAAAAATCATCAGATCCTACTACAAAAGCCCGTACTCAACAAAATTGGAAAATCTGGATGAAATAGACAACTTTCTAGACAGATACCAAATACAAAAGTTAAGTCAGGACCAGCTAAACCATCTAAACAGTCCCATAAACCTTAAAGAAAGAGAAGCAGTCATTAAAAGTCTCCCAACCAAAAAAAACTCAGGACCAGATGGATTTAGTGCAGAATTCTATCAGACCTTCAAAGAAGACCTAATACCAATACTCTTCGAACTATTCCACAAAATAGAAACAGAAGGAACACTACCTAATTCATTCTATGAGGCCACAGTTATACTGATACCAAAACCTCACAAAGACTCAACAAAGAAAGAAAACTACAGACCAATTTCCCTTATGAATATCGATGCAAAAATACTCAATAAAATTCTCGAAAACTGAATCCAAGAATACATCAAAAGATCATTCACGACAATCAAGTAGGCTTCATCCCAGGGATGCAGAGATGGTTCAATACCTGGAAATCCATCAATGTAATCCACTACATAAACAAACTCAAAGAAAAAAACTACATGGTCATTTCATTAGATGCTGAAAAAGCATTTGACAAAATTCAACATCCCTTCATCATAAAAGTCTTGGAAAGATCAGGAATTCAAGGCCCATACCTAAACATAGTAAAAGCAATATACAGCAAACCAATAGCCAACATCAAACTAAATGGGGAGAAACTTGAGTCATTCCCATTAAAATCAGAGACTAGACAAGGCTGTCCACTCTCTCCCTATCTACTCAATATAGTACTTGAAGTTCTAGCTAGAGCAATTAGACAACAAATGGAGGTCAAAGGGATACAAATTAGAAAGGAAGAAATCAAAATATCACTATTTGCAGGTCATATGATGGTATACTTAAGTGACCCGAAAAACTCCACCAGAGATCTGCTACAGCTGATAAACACCTTCAGCAAAGTGGCCGGATACAAAATTAACTCAAGCAAATCAGTAGCCTTCCTATACTCGAAGGATAAACAGGCTGATAAAGAAATTAGGGAAATGACACCCTTCACAATTGTCACAAACAATATAAAGTATCTTGGTGTGACTCTACCCAAACAAGTGAAAGATCTGTACGACAAGAACTTCAAGTCTCTGAAGAAAGAAATCAAACACCTCAGAAGATGGAAAGACCTCCCATGCTCACAGATTAGGAGGATTAATATAGTAAAAATGGCCATCTTGCCAAAGGCAATCTACAGATTCAATGCAATCCCCATCAAAATTCCAACTCAATTCTTCATAGACTTAGAAAAAGCAATTCTCAAATTCATTTGGAATAACAAAACATCCAGGATAGCAAAAACTATTCTCAACAATAAAAGAACTTCTGGGGAAATCAGCATCCCTGACCTCAAGCTGTACTACAAAGCAGTAGTGATAAAAACTGAATGGTACTGACACAGTGACAGGCAGGTAGATCAATGGAATAGAATTGAAGACCCAGAAATGAACCCACACACCTATGGTCACTTGATCTTTGACAAAGTAGCTAAAACCATTCAGTGGAAACAAGACAGCATTTTCAACAAATGGTGCTGGCTCAACTGGAGGTCAACATGTAGAAGAATGCAAATTGATCCATTCCTCTCTCCTTGTACAAAGCTCAAGTCCAATCGGATAAAGAACTGCCACATAAAACCAGATACACTGAATCTAATAGAAGAGAAAGAGGGGAAAAGTCTTGAACACATGGGCACAGGGGAAAAGTTCCTGAACAGAACACCAATGGCTTGTGCTCTAAGATCAAGCATCGACAAATGGGACCTCATAAAATTACAAAGCTTCTGTAAGGCAAAGGACACTGTAATTAGGGCAAAACGACAACCTACAGATTGGGAAAAGATCTTTACCAATCCTACGTCTGATAGAGGGTTAATATCCAATATATACAAAGAACTCAAGAAGTTAGACTCCAGAGAACCAAAAAACCCTAACAAAAAATGGGGAACAGAGCTAAACAGAGAATTCTCAACTGAGGAAACTCTAATGGCTGAGAAGCACCTAAAGAAATGTTCAACATCCTTAATCATCAGGGAAATGCAAATCTAAACAACCCTGAGATTCCACCTTACACCAGTCAGAATGGCTAAGATCAAAAACTCAGGTGACAGCAGATGCTGTTGAGAATGTGGAGAAAGAGGAACACTCCTCCATTGCTGGTGGGATTGCAAACTGGTATAACCACTCTGGAAATGAGTTTGGTTGACCCTCAGAAAATTGGACATAATACTACCTGAGGACCCATCTATACCACTCCTGGCATATACCCAGAAGATGCTCCAACATCTAATAAGGACACATGCTCCACTATGTTCATAGCAGCCACATTTATAATAGCCAGAAGCTGGAAACAACCCAGATGTCTCTCAACAGAGGAATGGGTACAGAAAATGTGGTACATTTACACAATGGAATACTACTCAGCTATTAAAATCAATGACTTCATGAAATTCGCAGACAAATGGATGGAACTTGAATATTTCATCCTGAGTGAGGTAACTAAGTCACAAAGGAACAAACACGGTATGTACTCACTGATAAGTGGATATTAACCCAAAAGTTTGGAACACCCATGATTCAATTCACAGCAACTGTTAGACTGAGTGTGGGGTCCCAGATGGAGGAGTTGAAGAAGGGACTGAAGGAACTGAGGGAGTTTGCAGCCCCATGGGGAGGGAGCAACAGTGTCAACTGGTAAGGCCCCTCGGTGCTCCCAGAGACTGGACCACCAAGCAAAGAATGCATATGGAGAGGCCCATCATGCTGGCTACATATGTGGCTGAGGAGGGCCTTGTTGACCATCAGTGGGAGGAGAGGCCATTGGGTCTGAGAGTGTTAGATGCCCCAGTATAGGGGAATGCCAGGGAGGGAAGACAGGAGTGGGTGGGTGGGTGGGTGAGGGAATACCCTCAAAGAGGCAGGGGAGGGGGAGATGGGATAGGGAGTTTCCAAAGGGGAGACCTGGAAAGGGAAATACATTTGAAATGTAAATAAAGTATTAAATTAAAAATAAAATAAAAAAAGAAAAACCATCAAACAAACAAACAAAAACCAAAACAAATAAACCAAGACAGAAGCCTAGCCTAACTGTCCTCTTAGAAGCTCCACCCAGCAGCTGAAGGAAACAGATGCAGAGACCCACAGCCAAGCATTAGACTATAGACTGGGCTGGGGAAGTCATGTGGAAGTGTTGGGGGCAGGATTGAGGAACCTGGAGGGAATACGAGCTACAGAAGAAGACCAACTGAGTCAACTAACCTGGACCCTTGGGGTTCCCAGAGACTTAACTACAGACCAAAGAGCACACAAGGACTGTTCTACCCCCAGCCCTGCATAATGTAGCAGATGTGCACCTTGGTCTTCATGAGGGTCCCCCAACAACTGGAGCTGGGGCTTACTCTGACTCTGTTGCCTGCCTGTGGATCCTGTTCCCCCCTAACTTGGCTGTCTTGTGTGGCCTCAGTGGAAGAGGAGGTGCCTAGTCCTGCAGTGACTTGGTTGGTTTCCAGGAAGGAACCTAGTCCCCCTTTACAGAAGTGAGGGGGAGGAGGAGTGAGAGAGGAGCCATATAAGGGAGGACAGAGGGGGCTGCAATATGATGGGAAAGTGAATAAATAAATAAGTTAATGGAAAAAAACAATACACATATAAATATACATATATAAATATATGATATAATAAATAGAAATACATATGTAATTTAAAAATGAATAAGTAAAATAACAAAATGGAAGGTTTGTTTCACCTCTTTTTTGTTTTCTGTTTGTTTGATTGTTTTTGTTTTGTTTTGTTTTCAAGACAGAATCTCACTATGTAGCTTTGGCTGGCCTCAAACACACAGAGATCCTCCTGCCTATGTCTTCCAAATGCTGGGATTAAAAGCATCCAGCACTATGTCTGGATTTGTTCCACCTTCTTTTAATTCTCACAAATTGACTGTGGTAATTGACATCTCTCCTGATGGTTGCTAATTTGCCTTTGTTAAGTTTTCTTATTGTTACCTTTGCCTGTATAGCTCTATTGACCAGATTCTCTTTTTAAATCTCTTACACTTACATTTTTCCTAGCTGGGTATCTTCCCATAAATAGTGGTAATTAATCAGTATCTCATCTTCCCCAATTTGAAAAGAAGATGCTTAATATGTCCAGATTTCTTTTTTTGGGTCTTTTCCTTATAATTTACCTGTATTTTAAGAAAGTTTTAATCTAAGATTGTTATTAGTTGTGATTTGAGCCTTTTCAAGTTATACACAGAGGTAGATATCCATAACCTCAGGGTCGGGACAGATTCTTATCAACAGTCCACATGGGCCTTTGTTGACACTCATATTATCAATCCATGCAGGCCTGTGCTTACCTTTCACATGTTTAACGACGCTGGTTGAGGATCCATGAGACTTCTCCCCCATTCAACAGTGCAAACCACTCTTACGTCTTTGGGACTTACCACACCTTTCCTGACTTTTTTCTTTCATTTTCTTTTCTTTTCTGCCACTATTCCTTTGACTGAAAAAAAAATAATTTTCATGTTTCCTGAAAATATTATTATTTTAAATATTTTTTCCTGTTTTAGCTCTATTTTAAGAAGAATCACTCTATATGCAATCTTTCAAGACTGTGTGAATCTTTGGATACAATGCCATTCTGTGAATATGCCAACATTTATTTTTCATTCTTCCTCTAATAAACATTTAAATCATCTTTAGGTTATTCTGGCTTTCTGTTGTGCTTAAGTGATAATTTCTTTGGGGCTTGAGCTAAGGAGAGGATTTCCATGTACGTTAAGTTCTGTAAGTATGCATAGATAGTTCTAAATATTTTCCAGAAGTGTTGGTACCAATTTAAACTCTCCTGGAAAGGATAAGAGATTCTGTGATTAACACCTCTGGTCAATCTGGTCAATAAAGCTATACAGGCAAAGGAACCAATAAGAAAGCTTAACAAACACAAATTAGCAATGATCAGGAGAGATATTCATTTCAAAGAGGGTCAAAAATTATCCTAATTTTGTCTCTGCTGACACTTTTTTGACACTAGCAAGGCTTAGATTTTCTCCACATAGTCATCTTGCAATGACCATTCATGGTTTTTGTGTACTTTTTGTTCTTTTTTGTCTGTTCTTTATTATTTTGGAATTCTTTGAACATTGATATTGATTACCAGCTACATGAATTCTAAATGTGTTTTTATTTGTAAAAATATCACACAAACACATTTTGATGAAAAGCAAAATTTTTAATTTTAATAATCATGAAGGTTATAATTGAGTATTGAAGCTTAAACCTGTAATCCTAGAATTTTGGAGCCTGAAACAAGAAGATTACCCTGAACTCAAAGCTAGTTTGAGCTATACAGTGAGTTCCAGGCCAAGTAGGCTACAGAGTGAGATGCTCTCTCAAAAGAAAAAAAGCCAGTAATAACAATAACAACAGTAACAATAACAATAACAATGGTTAATCTTGATTGTCAACTTGATTGGATTGAGACACACCCAAGAGTACTGAAGAATACCTTCTGGGTGTGTCTGAGAGAGTATCTCCAAAGGTCACTAGATCAGGAGGGTTCTGATCTAAGCAATGTTTAACCTAGTAATAGGTTCAAAGTTAGGGTAGTCTGCTGTTTCCAGCTGCCAGTATGTAAACAGCCTCTCCCACACAGTTACATCCCCATGATACTCTGAAAGGAAGCCAGATAGCCACAGACCAAACACTCTGAAACCTGGGAGCCATAATAAATGCTTTGTCTTTTACATTCGTCCTGTCAGATTTTTGTTCCAGTAAACAAAGTTTGACTAACACAAGGATCAATGTTTTAGGACATTGTTTTGTTGGTTAGTGCTGTAAGTTCATAGATCTTGCTAGCAAATGTACTTTGGAAATCAAGACTTGGGTTGGTTCTGCCTGCATCTCACATGCTATACTAGCCCACTTTTTCCAAAGGCACAAAGTGAAAATAGAAGCTCCTTCATGACTCCACATCTTATCTTGCAGTGATAACCACAGTTAAGATTTAGTGCAGACTACCCAGCACTTTTTGCCATGTCTTTGCTGATGTTCTCTTTTTTTATGAATATAACCCATCACAACTACTTTAGAAGTTATATTTCTTTTTGTGGGACTGTATCTCATAGCTCTGGCTGACCTGGAACTTACTATGTAGACCAGACCAGCCTCAGTCAAACTCACAGAGATCCACCCAGTTCTTTCCCTGAGTTGTGAGATTAAAGGTGCACACAAACCACCATACCCGCTAGATGAGTGTTTCTCACTTAGAACCATAAGATGAGTCATTGATATAGGTTAGAATTTCCAAAGCAGAGAGTAAGTTTGGTGTATAATACTGAGTTTAGGATCAACACTTTCAAATGAAAGGGTAAGGAAGTAAGTTGCAAGAAGAGGAGCTTTAATGATGGCCCAATCGTGTCTCTCTTGGGTTTATAGTGCTTGGTACTGTTATTCCGTATCAAGCTCAAATGTTCCTGCCTTTATGTCCACTCCTTGCAGAGTTACAGATGTGGACTGGCCTGAGCAAGGTAGGCTGAGGCTAATGTTTCTGGCACGTCTGTTTAGTGCTGTGATAACTAAATATCAAAGACTGGATACTTTCTAATGGGGTAGTTTTTGCACTTTTAGACTGGGAAGTCCAAGGATGAGGGACTGCATCCTATGACAACCTTCTTGCTGTGTTTCATGAATACAAAAAGAAAACACAAGGAGGAAGAAAACAGGAGATTGAACTGGGAACCGGAAGCACTGTTTCAACCACCATTTATCCACTCACAGGATGGCGACATGGTGACAGAAGTACTTGCTTTCTAGCTCAAATTCCCAACTTGGTTTCTTGGGGATTGGGCTGTCAACAAATGCTTTGGGGAGGGGCACATTCAAACCATAACAGCAGCTTCTGTGTCTGCCCTGATCCACTTTGTGCTTTAAGTCTTCCGTTTTTATTCCTTGTGTCTTCAGTGTATTTTCTCTGAATCATGCCTGCCAAAGTAATTCTTTACACCACCATAACTCTTTCCTTTCTTTCTCCCTTCCTTCCTTCTTTCTTCCCTCCTTCCCTCTTCCTTCCTTCCTTCCTTTCTTTCTTTCTTTCTTTCTTTCTTTCTTTCTTCCCTCCTTCCCAGGACTAAAGGGGTCATGCAAAGGATTTGAGGCTTGGCACCACGAAGAGAGCCTATGAGATGCTATTGGTGAAGCTTAGTTGCAGCAGAAAACCCCTGTGTATTGGAGATGCCAGTACCATGGGATGATCACCAAGCAGCAGTGGAATGGATCAACCTGAGGCATCCCTTCCCCCTAAGGTACCAGCCATAGGATGGATATAGTATGGAATAGAGTTTATTTAGGGCATGGGAAGGAAATAGAGACAGATTTGGGGGTTAGGGGAGAGGCTGGTCAGGAACATGGGGAGAGAGGGGGTAGGGGAGAGAAGAGAGTCAGAATAGGAGAGCCAGGAGGGGGCAAACAGTCCCTTTTATAGTAAGCCAGGGCTACCTGGCTGTTGCTAGGTAACTGTGGGGCAGGACCTAGAAGGAATTCTAACACCTGTGAAATTCCCTCTTTTACTTTAATCATTGGCCACCAAATTAGATATAAGTGTAAAACATTGGGATTTTTGCTGGCAGCTGTTTCCCTGACATCTGGCAGTACTTAGCATGATAGGCACATAATAACTATTTGTTGTATTAATTTCAGCATTGTGAGCCCACAATTTAGCTTCTTTGACAAAAGAAGCTTTAGGTTTTTAAGTGGATTTATCCAAATCTTAATTGTTATCAGTTATATTTAGACCAAAAAAGATCTATGTCCACTGTAGCGCTACCCCTGTTTCAATCATAAGACATATCTCCATTAAATCCTTAATTTAGGATTTAAATGTATCCAACAGACAGAGACTGAATCTACACACTGAATAATTCTCCTTATGAAAATTTTAGAATCAACAAGATGCCTCAGGGTAAAGGGGCTTGTCTCATAAGCCTGGTGGCTTGAGTTTTATTGCCAGATCCCACAGAAGGGGAGAATCAACTCTTGAAAGTTAACTCTGCCGTCTACACATGTGCCACGGCGTGAATGTTCCTCCACCCCCAATAATAATGGTAATAGTGATAATTTTAAAAGAAAACTTTAGGCATTTGGTTTGTTTCCACAGTTGTTAACAAACATTTAATTTGATAGAATAAAAGCATTTTGCTGGCACTAGAGAAAAAGGTTCTGTCTCACTGGGATGTTTCTTTCCAGTTTTTGGAAAGGAACCTCTGCCAGCAACTCTCTGTCATGGTGAGGCTTGGTTCTCTGTCGGAAGGTGGGAGCTCTGGTTTCCTGTGTTTTCTAGGCTTTGGAGATTTGTTTAAGATCTGTGGTTTTGGAGGGAACATTTCCATGGTTACACTTTTTCCTTCTTTCACCTTTGAAAAAACAAGAGCTAGTGGAATGCCCCAGTTCCCAGATCACCACTACACAGATGTCTTTCTATCTGCCCCCACATGAAATTTTGGGCCAAGTTCTATTTCCATGAGTTTATTCCCTCCCATGCTTCTTTGAAATGAAGCAAGGCTTAGATTGGCAGATTAAACAGGGAATGGTCTGTGTTCTCTAAATAGCCTGAACTCATGTGGGATGGCTTTAGAGGTGTAGTATATGAAGGGAGAGATTGTTTGCGGACCAGAAATAAATTATAGCTCCAGGCAGCAAACACAAATGTGTGGAGAATTAATTGTGTACTCAGAAGAACTATATTGTGTTTAAAAATAGCGTTCAGTATTTTAATATAAAGCCTCATGTTAGACTGTTAAAATAAGCATGCACACCTTTACTCGGATGGACCAGTAAAACTCACTGTTTCTTATATTCCTGTGTTACTTATTGCTCTGCTCCCAAGTCTGGTTGAATAATGTGCACAATAAAATCCAGTCATTTCTTTCATAAGCACTTCAGAGCATTTGCATAGATATTCTTGAGTTAACACTCATGAAATAATGTCAAGGTATATTATAAGTAAGAGATAACAAATATTTGCATGGAAAGGAGTGACCAAACGAATATTTTTTAAAATTACCTTTAGACATACCTATCTATCTATCTATCTATCTATCTATCCATTCCTTAAAGCAATAATAAGTAGGGGGGGAAATGGCATCTGTGTAGCCCTGGCTGCCTGGAATGTACAGAGCAACTTGCCTCAGCCTCCCAGGGTGGGATTAAAGGCATGCATCTTTATGCCAGCCTTGGCTCATGTTTTGAGGGAATATGGTTCATCCCCCAATGGACTGGGAGGAGAGGAGGGAGGGCAAACTGTGGTGGTGATATGAAGTAAATAAATTAATTAACTAAAATAAAAAGAATTGGTCATGGTGCATAGCACTAGTTTTTCCTAATGTATCAAGAGTTTAAGATTGGAGCTGTCTGCATCTATGAAACTGAAAGATCCTAGTCATTAGCCCATAAAATTCTCACTGGTCTTTTCCTTTAAAAAAAAAAGTTTTTCCTTACTGAGTTTGTTGAAGTGAAATTCATGCCTAATTAAAATGATGCTACTGTACCTTTCAAAATTAAGGATCTTATGTCCCCGAAAGGATCAATGTGACAAATGACTAGCAAGCTGCTGCTGTCAAATTGTAGAATCATAAATGTAGCCAGTGGATCACTAGGGTAAATATTTTTGAAGTCCAAATATCTACACATAACTTTCCTTCTAAATGTCTGTCCTTTTTACTAGCCCAAGGACACAATATCATATTTTCATAATAGAGTATATACAGAGCAGAAAATCCACATGGATTTTTTCCCCTTACAGCCACTGTGATAATAAGCAAGCTTTAACTGCCAGCCAAAGGCAGGAGATCATTCTGTTACAGAGACGCAATTTCAGATTTCATTGGAGACCTTAAAGATACAGCATTAAAATTGTTGACAGTCTTCACAGTTTGGGTGTGAAATGCCTTCCAAAGGTTCCTATGGTTGAATACTTGGTCCCCAGTTGGTGGGGATGTTTTGGGAGGTTTGGGGCCTGTAGGAATGGAGCCTTACTGGAGAAAGTGGGCCACTGGGGATAGCCCTGGAGGTTTGCAGGTTGGTCCTGCTTTCTATCTGGTCTCCACTCCCTAGTTGGTAAAGACATGAAGAGGTGGAGAATTGTAGCCACACTCTCTCACAGCTGTGGAAATGCTTGCCTCCATGCCTTCCCCTCTCCCTATCTCATCTTCCTCCATTTCTCAGAAAAGGAGAGGTCTCCCATGGATATCAACCAGCCCTGGCATACCACGTTGCAGTAAGTCTAGGTGCATCTTCTTCTATAGAGGCTAGATGAGACAGCCCAATAGGAGGAAAGAATCCCAGGGGCAGGCAACAGAGTCAGAGATAGATCCTGCTACTGCTGTTAGTAGTTCCACATGAAGACCAAGTTGCACAACTGAAACATATGGACAGAGGTCCTAATGACGTAATTCTTATGTGTCTATGTTTAATATCCACAAGAATGGATAACCAAGGGGACCAATTAAAGATAGATTCATACCTGCCTTGACTTTGTAGTCTGAGTTTAGCCCTTTCTTCTTTCTGGTGGACCATGGCCAAGCTGTTTCTAAGAATGCCCGAGTTGTTGGTATAGAAGCAACACTATTCTCTCAGGGCCTGGCAGAGCTTCCCTGCTCCAAGAAGAGTAAATCTAATCCCCTTCTATTTTTGTACTACTACTTCAGCCAATGAGTCTACGGACTGTTCTAAGTGATGGATAGACTTTTCTAAGTGAGTTAAAGCTGAATCTATAAGATTGTTTAAGGCCTGAAGAGTCTGATCAGTTTTGACTAAGGCTGTAGCGCCAGTGCCAATTCCTGCAGCAATGCCTGACCCCACAAGCACCATAAGCAGGATTGTTGAGGTCCTCAAATCCAAGTTTCCCCTGTGATGATCTGAAACCATCTCCATATGGGTGCTGACAGGAAGGTAGTAAACTTGAGGGAACAGTGCAACCAGAACATACAGACTGGAGGTTTGGAGTATCCATGGATGGACACAAGGGTAAGCCCTAGGTGCAGGCAAACCAAGTCTTATTAGGGGGCATGAAGTAAGAGCTGCTAGCTTCTATGACAAGGGTATCATTGCAAAGATGCTTAAGGTGAGGGAAGCTATCTAGTCGTCTCTCTTTTCCCATCACATACAGTCCCTTTCCATCACTTCTTGAAGGGTGAGGGCCGGGGACTTTCCCCAAGAACACCTTGGTGGGCTTTTTAGAGGTGTTAACAAATTTCTTGTGGTAACCCAGTACATAGTATGGGGGGCTGGGGTCCAGGGAGAGCCAACAATCTTCTCCGGTAAGGTTAATAGTAGAGTTAATAAAACTGAAGGTAAAGTCGAGCAGTCCAAAGAGGAAAGATATGTTGTAGACCCTAGAGAGAGGTGTGATAACAAGGACCAGGACTGAGTTTATGAGAGAATAGGGATCTGAGACTGAGGCTGATGTGGAGGTTCTTAGGACAGGTATCGGCATTGCTGGAGCTACTGGTCCTATATGCTACAGCGAGAGGCTCAGATGGAACTATTTGTTTTTGGATCTGGAAAAGGAGTCCCCTATTTTGCCGGTGATATTCCATTAAGTCCCAAATTTTCCCAGCTTCCCACCCTCTACTCTTTTGTCCCTTTTCTGTTATTGAGATGGAGATGGAGTTTCTCCCCTATGTTGGGCCTACCATTCCTCCAGGTGTTGGGTTTGCTATCCCGCCCATCTGGATAAAATCCTGATTACCATGCATCTATGGGGCATTACTTTCACAGCCCCATTTACAGCAGAAGAAGCTTTCGGTACCACCATATGTCCCATAGTCATTTGTCGCTGGGCACACATGGAGTTGAATGGTTGTGAATTGTTCTTGACAGTCCTTTCCACAAGTTGGCCTAGCATTTTGCAGGTCCTGATATGACGAACAGGGTTTGCCTCTTGATCCTAGATCCTTCCATATGTCTCTGGCCAGGGCACAAAGGTCTAGGTTGAAAATGGGAAAGGTGGTACTCACTGGACCAGTCAGTGTCAAGGTCTGTACCTCTCTCTCTCTAGGTCTTTCGAGGTCTCTTGTGGCCTGGAGTATCCATTTGGGGGTAACAGCTTGGTGAGGGTTGTCTGCTAAGGTCTGATTTCTAAGCAAAGTGAATATGATGAGCAGGTAGATGGAACTCTTTGAAGAGCTATTAGGACCTTTCATCGTCTAGGGCATGGCCAGGTACTCATTAGGCAAGAGTTTTTGAACTCTTAGCTTTAGTGGAACTTGCTGGTAGACGAGAGCTTGCCAACATCTGGTACTGGCCTCAGGTGCTTGATTATTTGAAAGACGTTCCCTGTGATGTTTCATCTGTTGAGTTGTTTCTTGCCTTGCAGGTTTGACGTGAGAATGGTGGATCCAAGTCTTTATCCCATCAACCTTTCTAGCCTTGGCTGTTATCAGTATAATCGTATGTGGGCCCTTCCAACAGGGTTCAAGGGTCTTGTGGATATGTCTCTTAATCCACATCTTGTTACCTGGTTCAAAGCAATGGGGATTAGGGGGAGGTGTAGACTCACAGATTTGACAGATGCTTGGCCATAATTGTTTTTGTGTTCTGTGAAGAACCTGCACCACCTCCAGAGATCTTCCTGCCTCTGACTCCTGAATGCTAGAATTAAAACTATGTAATCACAACAAAAATAATTATGTTTAACATTGTTGTAATCTAGGCTAGCCTCAAGTTAACGCCATAGTCAAGGAAGTCCTTGTATTCTTCCTCCTCTTGCCTCTGCTTCCTAGGTGCTGGGATTACTGGTACGAGCCACCATGACCATCTTTGTTGAGTAATAATATTCCCATTCAATAGATGGATTTTTTTCTGATTCATAAATTTTAACTTATTCTTACCTTACTATTGGTAAGATAGGATAGGAGAAATAATTTCTGATATTATGTTGAATAGTGCATGGCAAGTAAGTAATTGAGATGATTTTTTTTATGTCTCCAATAAAACAGAGAGAAATGTCATTGGTAGGTTATTTCTTCACCACCTGTGAAGTGAGCCAACTCAAGCCAGATTAGATTATATTAAAGGCAGGTTAATTGGGAAACTGCTCTCAGGCGAGTTCAAGGGAGTCCAGTCACCCACCATGGGGAAGAGGGGGAGGGGAAGACAAAGAGAAAGAGCACAGGAGCAGAGAAGAGGAGAGTGAGAGTGAGAGAGAGAAAGAGAGAGAGAGAGGCACAAAATGTCTGTATTATATAGGGAATTCTAGAGGAAGGATAGCCCAAAACCTGGGGCTAGAAAGTTCAAGGATGGGGGCAGGATAGACCAGATAAGGACTGAGGGATGCTGGGAGAACCTGGAGGCCAGGTTTGCTTTGGTTTGTAAAATATGTACCCCAGTCTCTTGTCTCTATGGGTCCAAAACCAGTCAGGTGATAGACCACTTATCCCAATATGATCACTACATAATACATATGTGTATTGAAACATCATACTACACTCAAATATTCATGATTAGTGTATCAATAACTGTATGATGCTCACAAACAACTCACTTGCCCATACCTGTTGTTCAAATGACACCAATAAGTTGTAGGTGCTTATTTTGATGCAGTTCTTGGAATAATCTCAAAATTGCCCATTCTCCTGTTTGCTGTGCTGTGTTCAGGTTTATTCGTTTTGTGATTTAAAAAAAAAAATGTTGTGAGGTAACATCTTAAAATTCCTGGTGACCGCTCTCAGTCATGCTTAGTCAGCATGTTCTTGTAATTAGCATACGTATTTGCCAACAGTGTGTGGCATATATTACCACAGCTGTTCTGCTCTGCTCACTTAGAGCCTTAGCTCCAAGCACTTTACCACCTGTTAAAGCTTTGTCTGAGCCATTTTCTTTCTCTCCATCTGTTCTTGCAAGGTTACAGAACCAAATGAAAATGGGATTAAGATTGCCCTAGTACTGAAGGCTGCAATAACAAAAGAACTCACATAGCGTGTGAATGACAAGAGATTGTTTCATGTGGTTCTAAAGGCTAAGAGCTCAAAGGAAGGCCCTGGAAGATTTGCTTGATGTCAGGTCTCTTTCCAGCTCTTCGATGACACCTTCTTGCTTTGTCCCCAAGTGGTAGAAGCAGGATCAAGTACACTTGGGAACCAATTTCATTAGCAAAGGCTTTGCTTACAGCTGTGATGGTTTCTATATGCCTTGTTGGAGTTGGAGTAGGTGTGTAACTGTGGGAGTGGGCTTTAAGACCCTCATCCTAGCTGCCTGGAAGTCAGTATTCTTCTTCATCAGCCTTCAGATGAAGATGTAAAACTCTCAGCTTCTCTTACACCATGCTTGTCTGGATGCTGTCATGTTCCCACCTTGATGATAATGCACCAAGTCTCTGAACCTGTAAGCCAGCCCCAATTAAATGTTGTCCTTATAAAGAGTTGCCTTGGTCATGGTGTCTGTTCACAGCAGTAAAACCCTAACCAAGACAACAGCTAATCTTGATTGTCAGTTTGATTGGCGTAATACACACCTAGAAATTAGTAAAACACATTTCTAAGTGTCTGTGAGGGTTAATTCCAGAGGGCTCTGACACAATCAGTGGATCAATCTGTTGATGGATTTACAATAGGTTGGTGTTGTGAGAGACGATGAGTAGGTGGGACCTCACTGGAGGAAGTAAGTCACCGAGCCATAAGCTAACGACTCTACCTCACCCTGATACCTTCCATTATCCCCTTTCTCTGTTTTACTATGATGGGCACTGACTGCTCTGCTCCACCACACCCTCCCTGCTAGACTGATTGATCTCTCTGATACCGTATGCTAAATTAACTCCTTTTTTTCCTTATTTTTTTTTTTAAAGTCAGATATCTTATAGTATAATAGCTAATGTAACTTATATAACCACCATGACCTAATAGGGTTCCCCAAAACATGTGATTGTCCTGTTAACACCATTACCTGTGGAGTAGTTTAGTGGGGGAGGGGGACACAGGGGAACACACACAAACAAGAAGATACCTCTAAAACCTGCAGGGCTCCACTGAAACTAAAACCCAAAGTTCCATGTCTAAAATTCTGGCCTTTTTTATCCCTGAGTAGGATCATCTAAACTGATGCAGAGAAACAAATCTCACTTTCTGGGTTCACTGGTTGACACCCCAGGATGCTAGGTTGTGCTGCTTTCCTGACTTTGGAATAGCCACACTTCTTTCTGGAACCCTGCAGCCACAAAAGTTTCTTAATGGACAATCTAGGCTCAAAAGACACCTGTAGGTTTGCTTCCCTTCTTATGCATACACGACTCCAGATCTGGTTTTGTTCTTTCTGTTTGTCTGATTGATTGGTTGACTGGTCTTACTGTACAGTACAAGTTGACCTTGATCTTCCTGCTTTGGCTTCTCACATACAGGATTACAAAAGTGCGCTACCAGGTCTGGTGCCTTATCCGTTGTCTCTTTTATCTCTTTGATAGGGCTGGTAGTAACGCTTTGCATTCACTCTGAGGTAATTTTTATCCATTAGGAAATAGTTCAGGACTGTCCTCTTAGAGATAATCAGCTGTCCTGTGAGACTACTTCATGAGTCAATTTTGCACACAGCTGTTAGAAATGCACCTTGTTCACCACCAGGCCTCGTTTTCCCTCACTTAACTCACAGTGTCTAAGATTGAACTTATTATCTTTGTCTCCAGAATTCAGTCTCTCTCTCTCTCTCCTTCTGCATCTCCATTTCTAGGGACACCAGAACTGTGCTGTCTCCCAGGCTGAAAGAGCTTTATATATTACTTCCCTTCATCAGCAAACAGAACTGTTTGGCTTTCAAATTCAAACAGGTTCGAATCAGGGGAAAGGAAATTGATCCTGTAATCTAATTGAGGCTTTGTGACATTCCTCAGGAAGAGGCATATGTGGAGGTTTTTTAATTCCCCAAACAAGGTCAGAGAAGGAGAACCCTGCTAATGAGGGGAGTCTCTCATATTGCACTGAGCCCAGAGGCTATCCAGTCATGGTGGACTTCTACCTTAATTAGCAGAGTTTTCCCACACTAAGGGAAGGACAGAAAAGCAGCTAAGTTTGTACATCCATTAAATGATTTATGAGTTTTTTCAAAAGGGGGCTGGGAAGTAGCTTGGTGGTAAAATGCTTGCTTTAAATGTATAACATATATTTGTCTGCATGTGCATATATTAATGTATATATGTATATGTATGTGTGTATGTATATATGTGTATGATAGTTAATATTGTCATCTTGGCAGGATCTAGAACCACCTAGGAGGCAAACTCCTTGGCATGCCTGTGAGGGATTATGTCAATTAGATTAGTTGAATCAGGAAGACCCAGCTTAATGGTGAGTAGTACAGGGCAATGGGATGGGAGAGGATCCTGAACTGAATAAAAAGGGAAAAGTTGATCACTTTCTCTACTTCCTGATGATGCACACATGTGACCAGCTGCCTCATGTTCTGTGACTATGACTTCACAGACATAATGATTCCATGTTTCAACTGTGCACTGGTGTGAGAGTGCGCGTGTGTGTGCTGTGGTGGTGGAGGGAATGATAGAAAGTCAAAGAAGTTTGTGGTCTTGGTAGTCCTGGCTGACTCCCACATTTCAAACAGTAGTGCTAAGATATTTAAAGGTCAGGTAAGGCACAGTCTCACATTAGGAGCTGGGAAGAACTTGAGTCACATTTACTAAGCGCTATAAAGGATGTTGGGGTAGAAGAGAAGGTTCAACGCTGAGGGGACCAACTTGTTGTACTAGGACATAGACAAATGACCCTAAGTAGCATGCTGGTATTTGGATAGCTTGGATATTGTGGATCAGAGGCTCAAAGGAACCTAATACTATATTTTCCCTAGAAGGAATAGTTTTGTATTCACCAGCTAGCATTCAATAGAGAGAACCTCTCTACTGTGACTAAAGAGAAAAAAGGGTGCTTCAAACTGCTCTCCTGTCACACATTTCTCTGTACCTGTCCTTGGATGCTTTTCCTGGGCCGCCCCTACCCCTTCTCTGTTTACTCACCTAGATTTATCCCTTAAACCTCAGACAGTCATGCTCTGGCATCTCTTTGCCCCAGCCCTAAGTCAACTGATCATAAATGGGAAATTCATGTCATAACCTACTGTAGTGAGCATCCTGGCTTAGCAATACAGAACAGAAGATTGTTAGTTGTTTCTTCTGATGTTCATGGGATGACTGGAAGCCCGATGAACTGCCAGGCATTGTTTGAGAAGATTAGACCACACATCTGTAGCATGGGAAAACATCAGTCTTAAGATTTGTGGTATTGTTTCTGTTGATTACAGGCACACAACTTTCCTATCACCATAAAGTAATTTCTAAGCTAAACAAATGTAAATTAAAAACCATCTGCATGTATATGTACATGTACACATATTTTTAGAAGGTGGCAAAAATCAACATGTCAAGGAGTTTACTATGCCACACAATGTATTTCCTATGTTCATTTTCAAGTCAAGATGGTATATCATGCCAATGTGATAACTTGTGTTTCCATGTTCTTTACCTTGGCACAGAGCCTGGCCTACAGAAAGGACCAGTTAATGCTTGTTGTGCAGTATGTGCAAATTAACAATAGTTATTCTATCTACATAATTGAAGTTTTGAGTCATAAAATTTTAGTAGATAAAAAGGTCAATATTGACATGCATATATTCTTCCATTAGCTATTTTAAATAATCCTACTCTGCTCCTCTTTTCAAAATTTAAGCTATTTGTATTAAAATTTGCTGAACAAAATAAAATTGGAATAAGTCCAACTGGAACAATGATGAATTTGGAATAAATTAGTTGTTACCTACAAGTCTAATTTTAGAATATTAGAACCAGAGAGACCTGAACTATCACACTTATTAGTTAGGTTGTTAGGGTAAACTAGGATTTAACTTACAATCTTCTTGCCTCAACTTCCAAAGTACTGGGGTTACAGAACCCTAATCTAGATTCAACTTTCTGACAGGAGACTTGACTTCATAACCACATCCCTCCCCAGACCTAACCCCCACCTCCCACTCCCCACTCCATCCCTCTCAAACCAATGATTTCGACTCCTGGATCCAAGGTTGCTGTGAAGGAGATGTGGCCACTTCAGCCAGTCTTGCAGATGATCTGTCCTGGCTCATTCTTTCCTTCAGCATGCTCTGCCTGCCCTGAGCTCCTGTTCATACCAGGGACAGTACATAGAGACTGCAACAGATCTTTGTAAGGGAGAACAACTTTTCCTTCTAACTTCTTAGGTTCAGTGTCCATGGTCCTACAAATACGACCGACTAAAGACAGATGAACAATAGAAAAGGCATATGTATTTTGCTTGTTAATATTTAAAATTTTACGTGTATACAAGGTTCCCAGAGAAGGAAGCAGAGACCATAAAATGTGATTAGATATTGGAAATTTTATACCATTCTAACAAAGGGTGGGGAACCGACAAAATTATGGGAACCCGTGAGCAGTAAATATGTGGTGAAAACCAATGATATATACAGGGAATTTGCTAAGGCTCATTCACAAGAATTCAGGTTTGTCCCACTGATAAGAGTTATCTCCTTTTGGGGTCATGAACAAGGAAAGATCGATTATTTATGCATTTGTTTATTTTTGCATGTACATGGGCATGTGTGTGTATGGATACACATGCATGTGTGTGGATGCACATGTGGAAGCCCAAGGTCAGTGTCAGGACTAATTCTTAATGGCTTTTCCACATGATCCATTGAGGCAGACTCTCAATCAAACCAGAGCTCAGAAATATGACTACAATATGACTACTCTCGCTAACAAACTTGCTTTGAGGATCCCTGTCTCTGTCTTCTGGGGCAGGTCAAGATTCCCACCAAGCAATTATGGGAGTTTGGGGGGAATCTGAACTCAAGTACTAATACTTACATTTCAAGCTCGTTAATGACTGAGCTATTTTCCCAGCCAAGTGTCTTCCTCAGAGAGAAATAAATACTCCAAGTTTAGGCAGAAAGTTGGAGAGTAGAAAGTTTCATGATAGCTGCTGTTTCTTAGTTCTTTTCAGTAAAACTACCCTTGTGTTAAAGGAACGTATTTTTGGTGCTAAACTTTAATCCCATTATTCCAAATTCAAATCCCCATTAGAAAGAATCCCATTGTTCAAACAGCTACTCTTCTTTGTGCTAGGCAGAGACCTCACATTAGTCCCCTTCATGAGATTGGGCTCATGTCATAAATGCACTCTCTTGTGACAAAACCTCTTCCTTGAGAGCCATGGTAAGACAGTGTCTCCTTCTCGTAGGCCCTATGGCCATGAGATGTATTCATGTTACACATTCAGTTGCTGAGGATCAGGTGGGTTCTTTCTAGGATGGCCTCTGAAGCAGTGCATCTCCACCCTTCATCCAAAGGATTGAGAGGCTTATCTTCTGGATTTAATTCCTTTGATCTAGTTGGGTGGAAATCCTCTGCCTTGCTTCCACAGTCTCCATGGTCCCACACTACTTCAGCTCAACTCAACTGTACCCAGCTCAACCTGATAACCACACATATCTCCCAGCTTAGCTTTGTGGGCTTCCAGTAGCTCTTCAGCTGTGCTCCTTAATATCTAATCACTTTATAGCTGTATCAGCTCTCAGCCTCTGTGTCCAGTAGGGCTTCTTTGAGATTCTTGAACTCTACTGTGCATCTTTAAACTCTTTGAAGCCATTCTATAGCCTACATACACAAAACTGTAATTACTGTGTGGTGTCTAATGTATGATCTGTGAGTTCATGTAGTAATTAAGATAGGGATGAAAGGGGCTATGTTTGCCAATGGCCTTTAGCTTTCTAGGGAAGTTGGGAGTACTTGTCAAATTGCTACCAAGGAAAGTGACATTGTGTGTGAATTTATCATTATTCAACACATTCTAACATTGTGAAAAGACATGGATTTATTCACTATGTTTCTGGCATGGCAGCCCCAGTGACATTTTCTATCATTAGTGGCCCTGTTGCCTACTAGAGTTGTTTTCTTTTTACTGACTCTTACTTTAAAAGAAATAAAAGACCCTCAACAAATAACTAGCTTCTGACATGTTAATTTTAGAGTACATGTATGCTTTCATAAGCCAGTATGAGGAACCTTAGATCCTATAACCCGAGGTTATCAGTTTCCACCACTAAAGTCTGTTTGTCACCTCAGACACTGTTTCTCCTCTTTACCCACCCTCAGGCTATCAGGAAAGACAGTCTTTCCAGCTCTGATATACATTTGCTGTGGTGGGTTCACTACTCACAGAGTCCCTTGCAAGCCATTAAAACTCTGAAAGTCCAGGTTCACAAATGGGGCACTTGTTCATATTATTACTATTATCAAACTGACAATCCAGTTCTGTGCTTTATGTGAGATGCAAGGGGCCCAAATAATTCTTAGCAATGAAGAGCTGAATCAAAGAGCTGAGCCTATGTTACAGATACATACACTTAATATAAAGCCACAGGATTTACAGTAAGTATCATGAAACAAGAAGAGACAACAGGCCACAGTCCCACAAGCTTCCAGTTTGTGAATATATGAGTCTATGACAAAGAAACTGCTGTAGATTAGTGATAAGAACACAGGAAGATAGTGATTGATGCTAGTTAGAATACAAGCCTGGAAGCTCCTAGTAAGCTGACTTGGCCACCTGTCTTCATCCTGGACAAGTAATAGTGAAGAGTAAAAATAGGGGATTGTGTCAATGTAGCTACATTGGGCAGAGGAACAAAGTGGTCTAGAACCATCCCTTCCTTCCAAGACCATTCTCTGGGCAGTGATACACGGAGATTTAGGTTCAATTACAGAGCAAGAGGTATGCATAGCTAAGCAACCTCAGTCAAGGTGTAGTCTCATCCACCATTATCACAGCCTCAGATGCAGTCTTTCCTGGTGAGGTTCCCTGACAAGTTGTCAGAAATGTGAAATCTCTTTTTGGAAGGCAAGTTGTGCCTGTTCCTTCCTCCTCCCCGAAGCTGATATCAGTCTTTTCTTTCTCCCAGCATGAGATGCTTGGGAAAAATTGGTTTCTTTGGACCTATTTCTTTAAAAGTCAGATAGCTGCAGTCCTGTTTCAACCTTGTCTGTGTGTTTATGTGGTGGTGGTGGTGGTGGTGGTATAACTGAGGAGCTCCTGAAAGTCATGGTGCAGAGGCGAAAGCTCTGTCAAAAGACTGAGATATGATCACAAATCTGTAGAACATTATTCTTCATTTCTTACCTTACCTCTGTGTCAGGACTCTGCAGAGCACAGTTGGAAAATAAAATTATAAAAACTTGCTGAATAAAATCTCTGAAACCCCAAAGTGAGCAGGAGAGAAGAACGGTGGAACCAGAAGACGTTTCAGCCTCTGACAGACATGTGGTACAAGGGGTAAAACAGATTTAACACAACTTCTAGTTGTGTTCTAGATGAACACAACTTCACTTAGGTATTTACCTGTTGCGGTTACCCAGTTCATCACATGTAGCTTTAACCAAATAAATCACAGGGCATACAGCGAGGCAAAAACACAGCTGGGAAAGACAGCAAATGCCAGAACCAGGTTCAAATAGGACAGAACATTTGGCATTATCAGATCTATGATTTAGAAATAGACAAGAATAGTGTGCTGAGGGTGCTATTGAGAAAAGTTCACGAAACACAGTTATCTGATGAGGGAGGGAAGGACACTAAAGAGACGAAGATCTGAAAGAAACCAGCCCCAGTCCAATATACTCTAACAATACAAACATAGATTTTGGTGTTGGTTTTTAGAGATGAAGTGTCCCCCTGAAATTCCATGTTCTGGTCCCTAACACAATAGTGTGTGGAGGATACAGGCCCAGAAGCACCCACTGATGTATCTCAAGCTGTTATGCTTGGGTAAAGAATTGTACCAGGGACACGTGGTTAGAAGAGAACTGGAGGCTGTTTATTAAGAAAGGAGAAGTCCTCCAGAGACAGAGCAGTGAGCTGAGGAAAAAAGCCCACATTCAAAGGCATGGGGCCACGAACTACATGGCCCTTTATAGGACATTTCTACAACACAGGCCTCTCCCACATTTGTATGTTGGGGTGGGTTGGGTATGATGCTGGGAGATGCTTTTAA
The DNA here is from genome assembly GCA_019843965.1 of Rhynchomys soricoides. Classification (NCBI taxonomy): domain Eukaryota; kingdom Metazoa; phylum Chordata; class Mammalia; order Rodentia; family Muridae; genus Rhynchomys; species Rhynchomys soricoides. The sequence goes on along the minus strand of JADRCH010000055.1, from coordinate 844,481 downwards.
TCAGCTAGGTCTGTTCCACAAAGGGAAGGGCTTCCAGTCTTTCTCTGCCAATTATTGTCTTTCTTATGTTAATCTTGTAGACTTCGCTAGTTTGTACTGTCCTACCAGAGTGGATGCTTTTAGGAACTGACTAGATCCAAACAGCTCTTTAGCGATGGGTTAATCGTTAATGGATTGAAGATTGTGAACAGACTGTGGGAGTTGGTGGAACTATAGAAAGCAGAGCCTGACTGGTGGAAGTTACTGGAAGCATGACCTGGAAAGAGTGTGCAATTGTCCTTGGTTGCTTCCGTTTACTTTCTCTGCTTCCTTGCCTCTAAGAGATGATCAGCCTCTTCCTCCTCACCCCCCTCCTTCTCTTCATGTTCTCACCACCATGATGTTCTACCTCACCGTGGGCCAAGAAGTAAGAGTCAAGTGAACATGGACTTGGACTTCTGAGATAGTGAGTCAAAAAAGTATTTCCTAATCTAAATTCTTTCTCTCGACTATTTATTTGTTTATTTTCTGACGGTGTTAGAGTGGTGAGTTTAGCTTGGGTCTAAATGTAGATTAAAACTTGGCCAAAAACTTTCTGTCTGTGTAACAAACTGTAACCTTGGTGTGTAAAAACAAAAACAAAAAGACCCTATAAACTAACTTAGAAGAGTATCTTGTAACAGATAGCTCATTCTTGGCAACCACAGTAGTCTAGCTTCAGCCAATCAGAGGCTGCCACTTGATCACCCATGCCTATATAGGGCAAAGGCTGAATGGAGCCAATCACTTTATTTCCCTAAGTCACTCCCTTTTCTCGGGGTATAAATATAACCTCCACATATGGGAGGAATTCTGAACAAGTTATGCTCCAGAATGCTGCCCCAGAAACTTTCTTGCTCAAATAAATTTTGTTAAATTTAACTCATCTCAAATTTATCTGTAACAATGAGCTCATCAGTAGCTTGGGAATGGCTGAGGAAAGGGTGGTAAACACAAAGACATGTCATTGCCAACATCTCAAATAGGAGAACGGGGGGCGGGGGGGACGGGAACGGAATAGAGGGCGAAGAGCTAATATCTTAAAACAAGAGGGCAGTGAGAAGAACGTGTAACATACACGTCACAGGACTAGCAAAGGCCAAGAGAGCAGTAGAAGGGACGAGCTGCGAGACTAGGTATATGCTGCAAAATTATAACAGCTGAGGACTTCCTGAAGTGAATGATGAGCGTCAGACCACAGAGCCTAGAAAACAGAGAGCAGAAAAAGACAAAAAGCAAATGTATTTAGGCTTATCCTGAAGAAGCTGAAGAAAATCAAAGAGAAAGGGAAACCCCCAAGGACCCAGAGGAAATAAGACACTTTATCTATAGGGGCTGAGGATGAAAGCGACACCAGAATTCTTTTCTGAAACCATGCAAGGAAAGAGAAACCCTATTGTGTTCGCTGTCTTTCCATTACTAAAATAAATGCCTATGATTGTGAATTTGCAAAAAGAGGATGCTGCTGGGCAGTGGTGGTACATGCCTTTAATTCTAGCACTTGGGAGGCAGAGGTAGGTGGATTTTTATGAGTTCAAGGACAGCCTGGTCTACAGAAAGAGCTCCTGGATAGCCAGGGCTACACAGAAAAACCCTGTCTCAAAAAACAAATAAACAAACAGCAGCAACAGAGAGGAGGTTAACTTTGGCTCAGTTGTGGAGGTCCAGTCTGTGGCTCACTGGACCCATTGCTCTTAGGTCTGTGGTGAGACAGCATGTCAGGGCAGGAATGTGCAGCTCACTGTAATACCAGCATGTCAGTTACATTCTGGCATCATCTTGAGACCAACTGCTGAACAGAGAAAGGAACTGACTTATTTGGGGGAGGGGAGTGTATGCAAGCTGAGTTACTTAAAGGTGAAAGAGAAAAATTCACGCTAGAAATGCAAAAGAACTGAGGCATTGTGTTGACTCTAATTCCAACACAATGAGTTACTATGTGCCACAGTTCTCACAGAATGAATGCCCTATGGTTTCCTATTTTCCTTCTCCGTAATGAGGTAGAGGATTCTTGAGATTAAGAAGTGAGAACCACTGTGAATTGTCCCTAGCCACAACTGACTCTTTTCTTTTTTTTTCCTTTTAAATATGACATTTATTTGTGTGTGTGTGTGTGTGTGTGTGTGTGTGTGTGTGTACACCTGTCATCGTATATGTGGAGGTCAGGGAACACTTTACATCATGTAGGGACTCAATCTGAGGTCACCAGACTTGGCAGCTGGTGCCTTTACTCCCTAAGCCATCTGCCAAGCTCTGGCCTCTTTTCTGGCTTTGGCCTCTTACAGATTTATTATTAGGAAACTCCAGTCAGTTATGGAAGTCCCTAGGTGAGCTATAGTTTCGGTTCCTTGCACCTAGAAAGCTGACTTTTGGTGACCAAACAACTTGAGACCTTTCACCTATTTTTCTTTAGTCCCCTCCCCCATCTATTTTGCTTTTCTCCCGTCTATTCTTCCTTTTTCTTATTTTGTAAACAAAAACAAAAACGACCTATTGGTTAATGATTTTCTGATTTTTATTGTTTTTTTTTAAACTTTTACTTCGACTTTTCCTATTTCTCTTTGTCTTGCTTTGCCTTAATAAAGCATTTCACCTTTAAATTTTTTATTATATTTTATTTTTTCATTTTATTAGTATCATCATAAAATAACTGTAAGCATAATAATTAACTGAGGGAAATACAATATAATAATGACTAAATTTTGACATCAAGAGCCTATCGTGAAGGGAGCTGATGCATACACAGTGCCGAGTTTTGGTATGCAATTAAAGTTGTTGTCACTTTAAAAAAAAAATCTGTAAAATTATGTATTCTACGAAGCCTGGCAGTAACCACAAAGCAAACACATATCAGAGGGCAAGAGAAAGGAATCAGAGCAAAACTGTGGTTGTTTGGGTATGAAGTGACCCTCACAGGGTTAGTTAGTTAGTTAGTTAGTTAGGTTAGTTAGTTAGTTAGTTAGTTAGTTTGTGTTCTTTAACTTATTGTGAAGTTCATTCATTGAAAACTTGATCCCCAGCTGGTGGCATGATTTTAGAACTAGTGAAAATTTTAGTGTGTGTGTATGTGTGTGTGTGTGTGTGTGTGTGTAGAGGTAGCGGGAGGTAGTGGATCACTGGAATACCACAAAAGGCTCTTGTGCCAAGAGACAACTCCCCCAGGCTCACAAAGCCACAGAAGTCTGTTGGTTGGGCTTCAAAGAGCACCCTAACCATTGCAGGTTAGAGACTGGGACAATCAGAAAATTCAAGGTTGTTGTTGTTGTTGTTATTGTTGTTGTTGTTGTTTTTCTTACCATGATGGCATGAGACCATAACTCAACATCAGGAGGAAATTTAGAAAATTCACACACAAAAAAAGATGAAACACCGATGGATTTAAAATCTAATGGGAAATCAATATCATGTGGTAGACAAGAAGGACATGCTCGGAACACAACAGGCTGACAGGAAGCAGTCCTTAAGAAGGATGTTTAAGGATATAGCTCAGTGCTGGAACATTTGAGGCTGTGGGTCTGTCCCCTGTATTGCCAAGATAAAGATAAACAAGCAAGTCAAAAACTCCAAAGAGAAGAATGGATAAAGTCCAAATGTGTAGGGAATAAGAAATACTATCTTAGAAATACATGAAATAGAGACTAGAAAATAATAGAACCATCTTTTTTTGTTTTTTAAGCTTGACTGGTTTTAAAAGATGAAAACATTAACAAACTCGGAGCCCGAGAATAAAAATGAGAAGATAAATAAGTGAACACAGCAGGGGAACGTGAAAAACTACGAACAGTGAGTAATCCAGAAGAGATGGACAAATTTTTGGAAATATGCAATTACCAAGACTGACATATGAAGAAATACAAAATCTAAACAGACTAAAGATGAGTAAAGAGACCCGATGACTTCACAGATGAGTCAATCCTTCTCACACCGTTCTAAAATATCAAAGAGGAAGAGATAGTTCCCAAGTCTTCTACTCAGGTACCAAATATATACAAGGACTTTACAAAATAAAAAGGCCATTACTGATCGATATTTCTGGTGGATATAGATGTAAAGGTCTTCAGCGAAATGCCAGCACAGTGAATTCAACAGCACAGTATAAGGGTTATCACCATCATCAAGTGCTTTATTCCTTCAGGCCAAGGATGGCTCAGGTACACAAATCAATTAATGTAGTTGTGCCACATCAATCAGGTGAAGGAGAGAAATCCCACACAATCATATTAACAGACTTTTCCATAGTCACTTGGAGAAAGGTAAATGCACACCTTTAATCCCAGCACTTGGGAGGCAGAGGCAGGCAGATTTCTGAGTTCGAGTTTGAGGCCAGCCTGGTCGACAGAGTGAGTTCCAGGACAGCCAGGGCTACACAGAGAAACCCTGTCTCGAAAAACAAAACAAAACAAAAAAAACCAAAAAACATTTTAGGACGATACATTTCGAATGTGGGCCGGAGAGATGGCTCTGTGGTTAAGAGCAGTTGCTGCCCTTGAAAGAGACCCAAGTTTTGTTCAGAGTACCCATATGGCAGCTCACAACATCTGTAACTCTGGTTCCAGGGGTCTAATGAACTCTTCTGGACTCTTCAGACACTAAGCATACATGTGACATAACACAAACATGGAGGCAAACATTTGCACAAATAAAATAAAAATAAACCTTAATAAACTAAAATGGAATGTATGTGGTATAGAAGTAATATGTCCCAACACAATTATATGTAAGTCTACATATAATCAGCTAACAGCGGTGCTGTACCCAGTAGTAAAAAGAAGAAAACTTTGCACATAAGGTCAATCAGGAGGTATACAGTGATACCCCCAACTTGCCAGTTCTATTCTATTTTAAACTGGGGATCTAGTCAGAAAATAAATAAAATATGTTCACATTAGAAAGAAATAGATGAACTCATCTCTTTTTTGTGAATGATATGCTCTGTAACGGTTGTAGATTTCACAGCTGAATCAATCCTTCTGAAACCTTTCTAAGATATTAAAGAAGAGAAAATATTCCCAAAGCCATTTAATAAAAGCAGCACTACTCTGGTACCAAACATACACAAGGACTTTTCAAAAACAAGGACCACTACTGATGGATACTTCTGGTAAATATAGATGTAAAAATCCTCAGTGAAATGCAAGCACACTGAATTCAACAGCTCAGTGAAAGGGTTTTCACCATGATCACGTATACAGGCTCCACCAAAAATCTGCTAGAACTTATAAACAAATCAAAAAAAGATGAAGAATATAAAATCTATCTCGAAAATATATAAGGAAATAAGGTTCCCATATGCTAACTATGAACTATGCAAAAAGAAATTAAGAAAATGCTCTCACTTAAAATAACATCAAAAATTAATATATTTAGGAGTGAATTTATCTGACTATATTTTGGATAAATAAAACTATAGCAATGAAAGAAATAAAACATTTTAATAAATACTCTAATGAAAAGATATTCCATGTTCATAGATTAGAAAAACAACTGTTAAGATGTCCTAGAATCCTAGGTGAGCTACTGACATAATGCAATCTTCATCAAAATGTCAATAATATATTTCACAGAAACAGAAAATAAAATCTTAAAACACATGACCCACAAAAGACCAAGCGGTATTGAGCAAGAAGAACAAAGTTGTCGATATCATTTATCCTGGCCCCCAATTCCACTACAAAGCCATCTAAATAAAAGCAGTATGCTCCTGGTATAAAACCAGATACAAGACACTAATTGATCATCCATCCAAAGTCAACTAATATTTAACAATAGTACCAAGAGGAAACAATACAGAAAGAAGTGTCTCTTCAACACATACTAAAAAAATTGAATATCTACTAGTTAAGGAGTGAAATAGGTCATCTTCTTAGACCACATACAAAAATTAACTCAAAGTGGATTGATGATCTGAATGAAAGATCTGGAAGTCTAAAACCCCTGAAAGGAAGAGTTTTTTGACAAAAATCTTTGTGGTTACTTTCAGTAGGACAACAAATACCCAGACAACAGAAGGAAAAATAGGCCAACATTCCTCTATCATACAAAAAGGCTTTTCCGCAGCAAAGGAAGCTGTCAGCCCAATGAAAGACAGCCCACAGGCTGGAAGAAAATGTTTGCAAACCATGTATCTGATAGGGGGCTAATGTCCAAAAATATATAAGGATCATATGCCACTCAGAAGCCAGAAAAACAAATAGTAAAAAACAAAATAATCTGTTGAAATAGAAAAACACAAAACAAAAACAAACCAAACAAACAAAAACAGGTGAAGGGCTCAAATGGACATTTCCCCAAATAAAACATAAAAATTACCAAAAGGAATATAAAAGAAGTTAGATGTCACCAAAACTTAGGAAAATGCAAACAAGTCAATACTACAATGAAGTTTTTTTCCTTACACCCATCAGGATGGCTTTTATTAGGACATGACATACGTGGCAGGGATTGGAGAGAGGTGCCCACTTACTGTTGGTTGGAGGGTAGATTGCTGCAGCCATTGTAGAAAACAGTACGGAGGTTCTTAAGTTAATAGGACTACTGACCTGGCATTCTGAGGTTTATAGTCGCAGTGCATGAAGTCAGCACACATAGAGATATTGCACTCCATGTTCCATCACTCCAATGCATAAAGCTTTTCCAGCAATGCATACACATATAGTTCAATATTACTCAATCTTCCAATGGAGCTACTGCTATTTAGGACAATGTTGACAAACCCAGGGGACATTATGCTCAGAGAAATAAGCCAAATACAGAAAGGAAAAGATTGTGCAATTTCACTTACATGTGAAATCTTCAGAACACAAAACAAAGCAAAAGTCACATTGGACAGGGTGGTACATACCTGTGATTCTTCCAAGTCCCTGTAGAAAAGGATTGCTTTGTTTGAAAGTTTTTGACTTGGAGTCCACTAATACCTTACTACGTTTTTTTGGGTTTTTTGTTTGTTTGTGTGTTTGTTTCAACTTAAAAAACCATGTAAATGGGCTTAAAAAGAATGGAGAGGTGGCTCTGTTGTTGAGAGAACTTGTTAAGAGCAAAGGACCCAGTTTCAGCTCTCATCACCCATGTGGTGGTTTACAACAGTTTGTAAACTCTAGTTCTAAGGGAATCTGATCTATTCTGGTTTCCATGAGCACTCAGACAACACACTAATATATATAAAATAAAAATGAATAAATCTTAAGGTAAACAACAATAACAATGGAAAGGGTGATTGATCAGTGGATAATGTGGGAGCTGATGTAAAAGCCTGGCAAGTGTGGTGGGCTGCCTGTAATCCCAGGACTTTGGGAGCACAGACAACAGGGCAAACTGACTAACTAGAGAAGACTAGCAGATCAGCAGGTTTCAACATAGAGACCCTGCCTCAATCTATAAAGAGAATAGCAATGGGAGGTTGTGGGGGAGGTGCTGACACCCTGACTGTTTCCTGCTAAAAGATGACATTTCCCTCCCCTTGTTGGACTGTGGGGCTCATTTCCACCCTTTTAAGGAACCACATCCCATCTTTCTTCATAGGCAGTTTGGCCATCCACACATGTGGGTGACAAAGATCGTTGTGAATAAATACAGTCCTGCCTAAGATCAGACCTAGCCCCTCTTTCTTCCTGCCTTCTCTCTCACTACAGATGCTTTTCTAAATAATCTAACATATGGTGCTGGACCTACAGAATGGGAACTCAAGCCTACTGGCAGCTCAAGTCCACGAAGGGACAAAACTTCTTGACTCTCTTAAGCTAGAGCATCCTGGTTCACTCATGCAGCCTTTGCTTTTGGCTCTCTGTCCTTTCTCTCTTACCTTACTGCCCTGATAACTGCCTGACCTAGATGGGCAGGCGAGCTACATTCAACCAGAGCCAGCAAGCAGCACAGCAGGTAATCTATCAGACCTGACTGTGGCACTCCATCACACTTCAGGCCTCACCGGAGTTTAGCTCACTGGAGCTTTCTTAAGGCCTGCTCTATGGAAGGCACCAGGAAACTTTCCAGTGGCTGTAAGAAAGTTGGGCTGAGAAGTCTGGATTGGCCAATGTCTTACCACTCTCAGCTGAAAGCAGAGAGAACTTTCCACAGGCCCTGCAGCTCCTTAATCCTGGGACTGTATAGGCTGGTAGTGCTCCGTTAGTTTCAGGAGCTTTTGGTCTTTCTGGAACATAGAGGATACTCTAAGCAACTGGACATTGACCCTTGTCTATACTTTTGGTCCTTGGCCCAGTTATGAGCTCCACATTTTCTGTACCAAAAGACACTCCTTTGGCTTGTTTGAGGGCTAGCTATAAAGAAGCTCCAATTAGGAGAAATGAAGCTGGCAGCTCTCCTCTGCCTTCCATTGCAGATCTAGACTCAATCTATATTGGACAAATGCCTGCTGCTGGCCCAAATAGTGAACTTTCCATTTCTAATACGTAATTGATTTATGTAACTCAATAAGATGGAATGGCACCATGATCCCAGACCCTTTCCCTCATAAAACATAGAGCTTTCTTAAAGCTTGGGCTTGCAACCACATCCAGAGCTGGAATGCCAGTCACTTCTGCTGGGCCTCTAAAGTTGCATCTTCCTGGAACTCTTTTGCCTTATGCATCTTTTGCTTTATGTTTTGTCCTGCTTGTGTTTCTGCATCTCCAAAGGTGGGAAATCCTGCTAGCATCTTTAACTGGTAAGAGGTTAAAGATTGCCAGGTTGTCTGTTCCATCTGTGTGTGTACGCGTGCGTGCACACACACACACACACACACAAGCTGATCGTGGATATGTAGATCACTGTTAGTCTTACAGAGATTCAAAAGTCTTTTGGGTACAAATAATATTGAAAAACTGTTTCATGCTGTTCTATTTTGAGAAAGCTGGCTCTGGAGTTGGATTTTGGTCCATCTGCCCCAGAGCCAAGCATGTTTATTTAAAAGTTTCCTCCAAAGTCTCTGTCCTGACTATGACAGGGAAAAAGAGAGAAAAACAGAACAGTTAGAAAAAGACACTTTGGGCTTGAGAACAGCTAAGAAATAAACAAACAACTAAGAAAACACACAACTAAAAGAAAAGAAAAAGAAAATAAACAACTAAGAAATAAAAATTTGAGATTACAATGGGAGAAGTGTTTAACTCTCTGAGATCCCCCCCCCCCTTTTTTCTTGGTTTTATTTACTATCTTTAACATTTTTGTTGGAACTTTAACTTTCTGTATTTTAGGATTTGTAAGTTCATTGTGTGTGATTTAAAAAGAATGTATAGCTAATCTTAATTTGTTATAACATACTACATATGTAACTTGATTTCAACTCTTAATTAGGGAAAGGGTATAACCTGATGGGCTCACCTTGGAGTGACATGTGGCTTATCTTGACTGATGACCTAAGCCTACCTTGGAGTAATTAACAACCATGCAGCTTACCTCCATCTTGGCATCTGTGTGACTCAGCCACCATCTTTAACTAAGGTTAAAAAAGAGACAATTGCCCATAGGACAGCCCTCTGTTTATTACTGTATTCCCATTTCAGTAGACTAAGGAGACAATACCAGACTTTCAATATGTTCTGAAACTCAGTCATATAAAACACTGACATTTTCTAAAAGTAATCAGACGATTACGTTGAACCTAAGCCTACCACCTAACACGTATGAGACCTGCATGATAGTTCAATTTACCCTGGCATTCAAGACATCCTCTTAGCAAAATCTAATTACAGGGCCCATACCCTAACCACCCATGCTCCATCATTAAAGGAGCATGCCAGATATTCTGTCATCAAACTCACAGCTTAGGAGGTTATTCAGAATATCCAAGTAGTGCCTTTGACAGTTGATTTTGTATCTGCAGAATCTATTAAGTGATATCCCAGACCCTCAGACCCTTCAAGAGGAAAGAACTTAGATGAAGGAGATTCTCTCATCTGTGGTGCTTTGAGACTATGATCTAGATTTTATCCAGACAGAGAGCTCCAGGGCAAGTGCCTATGTTCTCACCTTGAAGCCTACAAGGCGTACACAGGCCTTGGCAGTAATGCTTGTGGATGTTTTCTAAGAAATTCCAAAGGCCATTTTTTGTTAGAACTCAATTTGGTTATCTTAATGTGCAAATCATGCCTCTAAACAACCTAAAGTCTATTTTTAAATAGAATGATAATAAGATCTATGCTCCCCACTATCAGAATATGGTGACCTAGAGATTTGCCTGTGTACAAAAGGAGTAAAGAGTTGGCTTTAGGCTTGTCAAGTTGGTCTACATTACGTGTAAATTATTTCTTACAGATTTGGCATGACTACTTTTATCTCTCATTTGTTGGTTGAATGTGTAGAATGAAAATATAGAGATTTTGTAAAGATTCTGTTAACAGGGTTAGTTTAAAAAAACTTTGTAAAATTAATCATTTACTCTTCTCAGGATAGAAACTATCCCTGGGAGTATATAGCTTTTAATTTGAAATTTTAAAATAATTTCTTTGGGGGAAATCAACTTAGGATTAATTGTCTCTTCATGCAGCCTGATAATTACTATATAATCTTGGAATATAGATATAAGAATTTTATGTTAATAAAAATATGTTTTGTTATGTTTTCAAAAATTATATATGGTCATTTAAGGTCATAGTGCCGACTTTCAAAATTTTACCTTATCAAATTGTTTCTAACTAAAAATTGTGTTTCACTTGAGGTGCTCTGTTTTGTTCATTAAATAGCAGTTGGTGCTGTTAATATTTGAAACAAATATACAAAGTTTATCATGTGTGGAAGCAAAGAATATCATGTAGACACTTTCTGTTCAGATTAAGTCCTTGGATGCTGATTTTAACTACTTGCTTTGCAAAGCATCCAGGTGCTTATTTTTCATGTAGGAGTTTGGTGCAGACCAATAGCTGATTACAGTTACTTTACCCTTCTACAGAGCTCTGGTACTTGGTCCAGCCAATTGTACTGATGATGTAAAGGTTTTCCTTATGTAACTTTGTCTCTCAATGTTCCCCCACAAAGTTGCATGGTTGTCACCTACTGACATGTTCTGGATCTTTGTTAACTGCTAAGTTTTATCATGGCTGCTTGGGTGGGCCCTCTTTGAGACACTCTAAGTGTGGCTCCCCTCATTGCCCTTTTATCAGCCTTGAAGCAGTGGAATGAGAGATTAACACCCCCAATCCTTAAAGGCAGGTGGGGTGACCTTGAGCTATCCAACTCATCCCTCTTCCTGCCACTCAGGACATTGGTTTGGGGACTCCGAACTAAAACAGCTGGACAGAAGCCTTCTTTGCATCAATTAACATTTCTGTCTCACCAACTCAGATTAGTTTAAAATCCTTCAGGACCAGCCCGACTCCTTGCCAGTGGCAGTATGGCAAGAATAAAAGGGCTAGCTCTGACTACTGCTAAGGGTGGACCTGTGCTCTCCTCCAGCAATGCTGCTTCTACACCAACAGGTCCCAACTGGTTTGCAATGGAACCTTATAACACAGGAACCAGACAAAAATTGCTTCTGGTTTGCTCCTACTCTGGCTCCTCCCCTTGGCCACTTCTTTTCTCGTTTTTTTTCCCCCCTCATATTTTTGTTTTTAGTCTGTCTTTTAAGTGTTTCACTTAGTAAACTTCACCCTGTACCCAAACAAAATGTTCCACACAGACCCTCCCACTAGCTCCCACCTACAACAGCTCCATCTGTCTCCCATACATCTGCAAAAAGGTCTTGTAGATGGGGTGGAGAAACTCTGGCTAAAAGAGACTTCCATCCCTTTCGCCCCAGACAAAAAGGGTACCTTCAATTACTACTCTGTTTTCCCCCATTCCCTTTCTTTGATGTTCTGTAGCTCCCTGCTACTTCTGCTAGCTCATTTTGGTTCAGCAGTCCTGGAGATGGATGGACCAGTCACTATTACCCTGAATCAACTCTACATCTACTTCCTCCTCCTACTTTGATTGGCTTCTAAGATTTGGATTTGATGTTTTCTTAAAAGTCAACTGAAAAATTACAAGCTTAGAATTGAAAAGTATTTATTATGGGTGATGATATACCCAGAAGGATAGAATAAAGTACATAATTTATTTGTTCTAAGATGTGGAAACACTAGCTTTTCTTTTGATGTATATATTTTTACCTCCCAAGAAAGCCTATTTCTTTTTCTAAAAATGTATTTATTTAACTTAATTAAATTAATTAATTTCTTTTTCTAAAAATGCATTTAATTAATTAATTAATTAATTAATTAATTTTGTTTTTTTGAGTTATTTTTATTTTTTAATCCTTTTTTTACAGTTCAGACTTCATACCCCTCCTGGTCTGCTCCCCATCACCACTCCCCATCCCATATCTCCCCCTCCCCCCAATCCCAGAGCCTCCTCTACCCCCACCCCCTATCCCAGCCCCTCCCTGTTTCCAAGAGGATGTCCCCACTCCCCCCACACCCCCAGGGCTCTCCACTCCCTGGGGCCTCAAATCTCTCTAGAGTTAAGTGTATCTTCTCTCACTGATGCCAGACCAGGCAGTCATCTGCTGTATATGTGTTGGGGACCTCATCAGCTGGTGTATGCTGCCTGGTTGGTGGCTCAGTGTCTGAGAGATCTCAGGGGTCCAGGTCAGTTGAGACTGCTGGTCTTCCCATGGGGCCATCCTCCTCCTCAGCTTCTTCCAACTTTTTTCAATTCAACCACAGGGGTCCATTGATTGGGTGCTGGTATCGGCATCTGACTCTTTGAGATGTTTGTTGGGCCTCTCAAAGGCCCTCCATGCTAGGATCCTGTCTGCAAACACACCACAGCATCAGTAACAGGGTCAGGGCCCCAGGCTTCCCCTTGAGCTGGATCCCAATTTGGGCCTGTCACTAGACCTCCTTTCTCTCATGCTCTTTTCCATTTTTGTCCCTGAAGTTCCTTCAGACAGGAACAATTCTGGGTCAGAGTTTTTGACTGTGGGATGGCAACCCCATCCCTCCACTTGATGTCCTGTCCCTCCACTGGAAGTGGACTCTACAGCCCCTTCCCCCCACTGTAGAGCACTTCATCCAAGGTCCTTCCCTTTGAGTCCTGGGGGCCTTTCACCTCCCAGGTCTCTGGTACATTCTAGAGGGTCCCCCCACCTCCTACCTCTGGAGGTTGCCTGTTTTCATTCTTTCTGCTGGCCCTCAGGGCTTCAGTCCTGTACTTCCTCTAATACCTGATCATGTCCTACCCAGGTCCCTCCCTTCCTCTGCTCCCCATGACTGCTTTCTTCTCCCTCCCAAGTGGGATTGAGCAATCCTCACTTGGGTCCTTCAGAAAACCCCTTTCTTTATGACTATATAGTTTACCCATGTTAAAGACCCCCTGGGACTTAAAGGGAAGCAATTCTGTTGAACTGAGGATACCGTGTGTGAGCCTACATTATGCCTCTTTGGATTCACCTGTGAATCAGCAGAATAGCTGGAATCATATTTAAGGTTATGGGCCATATTTTTAGACTAACGTTCAGAGTGTACGTGTGTGTGTGTGTGTGTGTGCTTGTATGCATACATGTACACATGCATATGGTCCCAAGGAATGAAGCCAGGGAAGTTGCCATGGGGAAGAAGACAGAGGGGAGGGGAAAGAGAAAGAAAGAGCACATGCAGAGAGATGGAACGAAGAGAGGAGGAAGAGGAGAAGAGAGGAGGAGGAGGAGGAGGAGGAGGAGGAGGAGGAGGAGGAGGAGGAAGAGAGAGAGAGAGAGAGAGAGAGAGAGAGAGAGAGAGAGAGAG